>JASFXZ010000014.1:11489624-12089624 GCA_032209605.1 Mactromeris polynyma | reverse complement strand
TATAAGTAAGTAAGTAAGTAGTTGATTAATGTGACATGTGCAATACAACAATGGATACATTATTATGTACAGTATATAACGAAGAGATGCAAAGGGCCATGTGGGTCTACAAGTCACCTATTATATTAAGTACAGTAAAACTTCATACCTTGAACTACCATCGAATCCAGCAATAAGTTCGAGGCATCTATGGTATACAAGAATCTGTACAAACTGTCTGTTCCCTGTACGAGTGTACTATGCATTATCAAAATGGTTAAGATAATATATTTCGGGTAGAATTTATACCAATTTTGACACCTAGATGGAATTTACTCAATAAAGTTTATACTTTTGTTTAAGAATTTTATAAAACGGTAGCTAGGGACAGCAAATCATATTTGAGTGTTCGACCCATCTCTATTCGTGTGATCTACTGTTAGAAAATATGAAGTAAGAAGGAATTTCACCGGGACTTTACAACCTGTTCGAGGTATCTACTGTGTTCGAGCCAAAACTGTTCGAAATTTCGAAGTTCTACTGTACATAAAGCTAACATTGTGCGAACAAGAAAAACTTTTAAATATAAATATATATGATGCTATTAAATATGTAAGCATATACTAAGTACAACTGTTTAAGCAAATGAAACTATGAGATATAAATGGTGAACGTACAAAGAGTTATATATGTGTATAGTTATATATGTGTATAGTTAAATATGTGTATAGTTATACATGTATATGTGTATAGTTATGTATGTGTATAGTTAGATATGTGTATAGTTATATATGTGTATAGTTATACATGTATATGTGTATAGTTATGTATGTGTATAGTTAAATATGTGTATAGTTATATATGTGTATAGTTATACATTTGAACTGAATGAAAAAGAGATTTCATTAATTTTACAGAATGTTGATGTTGATGGCGTTACAGTTGGACTTTATTCTGTTACCACTGACACTGTGTGCAGAAGTTTTGAGTTAGATCAACACAGGCAACTCATCAGTGAAGTCATACACATTCTGAAGGTGACTATATCTTGTCTATTGTTTAATGTAGGTCACAGTTACCTCACATTCAGAAGGTGACTATATCTTGTCTATTGTTTAATGTAGGTCACAGTTACCTCACATTATGAAGGTGACTATATCTTGTCTATTGTATAATGTAGGTCACAGTTACCTCACATTCAGAAGGTGACTATATCATGTCTATTGTTTAATGTAGGTCACAGTTACCTCACATTATGAAGGTGACTATATCTTGTCTATTGTATAATGTAGGTCACAGTTACCTCACATTATGAAGGTGACTATATCTTGTCTATTGTATAATGTAGGTCACAGTTACCTCACATTATGAAGGTGACTATATCTTGTCTATTGTTTAATGTAGGTCACAGTTACCTCACATTATGAAGGTGACTATATCTTGTCTATTGTATAATGTAGGTCACAGTTACCTCACATTATGAAGGTGACTATATCTTGTCTATTGTTTAATGTAGGTCACAGTAACCTCACATTCAAAAGGTGACTATATCTTGTTTATTGTTTAATGTAGGTCTCAGTTACCTCACATTATGAAGGTGACTATATCTTTCCTATTGTTTAATGTAGGTCACAGTTACCTCTGTATTAATGTTGTTACAAAACTCACATTTTCAGTATTAAATTGATTTTTTTTAACATTTTGTCAACAACTACTTGTGATCTCGGAGACATTATTAATCATTTCAATGATGTTTCATGATTATTATAGATAGAAGACTGGCATCTCAACAATATCAGTATCATTATGTTTAACCATAATTTTAGAATGTATTCATTTATTAATTACCTACCTAGGAAAAAACTCAGAATAACTTAGCTCAGTGGTTTACAGGCCTCGATCTCCAAAAACATCTCAAATTGAAATCTCAAAATTTCCCCGCCATAATATCTATAGTGTGTAGCGAATATCGATCACAACTAAATGCTGCGGCCTTATTTACAAATATTTTATGACAGAAACTTGAAATTAGACTTTAAATGTGCTACAGTTATATTGATCAGCAGTTTGATTTCATTAAATTTACTAGAATGAAATTTGTGTAGATAATTGTTCTTACCCACACATTTTTCAATTTGGCCACATTGTATAAACAATTATATTGTTATAAATATGTAGGAGCCAAAAAGAAAATTTAACATTTTGTAGTTGGGGTCTGTATTTGAGTCATGAATTGTTTGTGAATATGACCCCTGGACTTAGTTTCATGCTGTTATATTAATGGTTAATAATTTTCAACATATAACAACCCTTTCATTTTGATGGATGATATTTCTCCTGACTAATGAATCCATTGTGCATTTGGTATCACATAGTGAAATGGAACTTTTAATCCATTGTAGAATTGTAAGACTGGTGATTATGCTGTGATTGAGATGGGTTCATGTTTATCCAGATTTACAGCAGGACTTGTATATATACTCTACAGGTGCTTCAAGGAGGTAATTTGTGAATGCATTATATGTATACAGTATGGTGATGGTGTGTACATTACGTGTATACAGTATGGTGGTGGTCTGTACATTGCATGTATACAGTATGGTGGTGGTCTGTACATTGCATGTATACAGTATGGTGGTGGTCTGTACATTGCATGTATACAGTATGGTGGTGGTCTGTACATTGCATGTATACAGTATGGTGGTGGTCTGTACATTACATGTATAAAGTATAATGATGGTGTGTACATTACATATATACAGTATGGTGGTGGTCTGTACATTGCATGTATACAGTATAATGATGGTGTGTACATTACATATATACAGTATGGTGGTGGTCTGTACATTGCATGTATACAGTATAATGATGGTGTGTACATTACATATATACAGTATGGTGGTGGTCTGTACATTACATGTATACAGTATGGTGGTGGTCTGTACATTGCGTGTATACAGTATGGTGGTGGTCTGTACATTGCATGTATACAGTATTGTGGTGGTCTGTACATTGTGTGTATACAGTATGGTGATGTTGTGTACATTACATGTATACAGTATGGTGATGTTCTGTGCATTACATGTATACTGTATGGTGATGTTGTGTACATTACATGTATACAGTATGGTGATGTTCTGTGCATTACATGTATACAGTATGGTGATGTTCTGTACATTACATGTATACTGTATGGTGATGTTGTGTACATTACATGTATACAGTATGGTGATGTTCTGTACATTACATGTATACAGTATGGTGAAGTTCTGTACTTTACATGTATACAGTATGGTGATGTTCTGTACATTGCATGTATACAGTTAGGTGGTGGTCTGTACATTACATGTATACAGTTAGGTGGTGGTCTGTACATTACATGTATACAGTATGGTGGTGGTCTGTACATTACATGTATACAGTATGGTGGTGGTCTGTACATTACATGTATACAGTTAGGTGGTGGTCTGTACATTACATGTATACAGTTAGGTGGTGGTCTGTACATTACATGTATACAGTATGGTGGTGGTCTGTACATTACATGTATACAGTTAGGTGGTGGTCTGTACATTACATGTATACAGTATGGTGGTGGTCTGTACATTACATGTATACAGTATGGTTGTGGTCTGCACATTGCATGTATACAGTATGGTGGAGGTCTGTACATTACATGTATACAGTATGGTGGAAGTCTGTACATTACATGTATACAGTATGGTGGAGGTCTGTACATTACATGTATACAGTATGGTGGAGGTCTGTACATTACATGTATACAGTATGGTGGTGGTCTGTACATTGCATGTATACAGTATGGTGGTGGTCTGTACATTGCATGTATACAGTATGGTGGTGGTCTGTACATTACATGTATACAGTATGGTGGTGGTCTGTACATTACATGTATACAGTATGGTGGTGGTCTGCACATTGCATGTATACAGTATGGTGGAGGTCTGTACATTACATGTATACAGTATGGTGGTGTTCTGTACATTATTTGTGTATGGAACTACTGTATAATATTATGTGAGAGTACAAGATATCATGTTTCACTGTTAGCAATGGTTGTTAGTATCCAAATATACTCAGTACATATAAAAATGCGCAGTACAGATTTTCTGAAATGTTATTATTGCAGCAATGAGTCAGTGCATCAGAATAAACTCCAGGATATAAAATCATTTATAAAACTGATAATTTTATTGTAACACTTCTACCAATACAGATACGAGAGATGAACTGAACTCGATATTATTATATTTTATGCAAAAATATACACTTGAAAGACATATTGCAGATAAAAAATTGTGTGTTTTTGAATGCATGGAGTATTTATTTTCAACTTTAAATCTAGCATAAGATTATCAATTATCTTAATATCCCTGGAATTGAAATTAATGGCTGCACCGATATGACTTAATTTATATGTACATTTATATGAACAATTTTTATGTCTAGTTTACAAAATATCCTCTTTTACTTTTGTAAAAGAAATGATATCTTCATATAAATAACTTTCAGGTTGGTTTCATACATCACCATGGTTACCTCCTAAATCGTCACATGGTTTGTGTTGGATATTTGAATTGTCCAATCAAATTGCTGCAATACCTAGAACATGTTGATCACGTGATTACAGATAGCCAATCAGATGCTGTGCTTGAGATAGTTCCAATTTTAACATTGATAGATGGTGAGTTAGCCTGATTGTATGGTTGAGGTTTTGTTGATTGTTTCTTTTACATATACCTGAACTTTTCTAGCTGGCAAAGCAGATGATTGCTCCCGGAAAAGCAGGAGATTGAAACTCCAAGCGGGAGATTTTTCGTGTCAATACATCTCTAACTGTATCACAATAAAGCTGTTAATGGTAATATTCTGCAAAATAAGTCATAATCTGAGGGTCATCCATACAAAAAAGTCACCAATTAAAAACTTAGTTCATATTGTCATGTCTGAATACAATAAAAACGTGGGAAGCTGTAAGGTGAAACATATTATTTATAGGAAAAATGAGTCAGATGATAAGTATATACTGTCCCTTAACATGCTCCCTTACAGCCCTTATATTATAGACTGACCCTGTTCATTATATAACCATCATTCAAATGATGCAATAAACTGAGATGTACATTATATAACCATCATTCAAATGATGCAATAAACTGAGATGTAGTGGCAAACCTGATGAAAGCTAACATTGGTGGTTTGGAATTATCTGTCATATTAATTATCTCGGATTGAAAAATGTTGACTTTAAAGTGTACAATGATACTAGAATTTAATCTATTTATAGAATTATTATGTAAATACATTTGCTCAACTGGAAACCTTAATAATGTTGTTGAAGTGAGATGTATCTCTAGGCTGCATTATACCAGAAGCCAGTCACTATGTGCAATAAACTGGTGAAATACGAGTATGCCTAATTAGCAAGTTCTTGGCTAATTAAAGCTGATACTATATACTTTCAGATTCTGAGTTTTCCACATTTCTTAGAATATCCAACGTGAACCTTCTACAGTCATTTATAACCACAGTTGTGAACCGAGAGAATCTGGTGTTGTCAGGAGAATATCCAATGTGAACCTTCTACAGTCATTTATAACCACAGTTGTGAACCGAGAGAATCTGGTGTTGTCAGGAGAATATCCAATGTGAACCTTCTACAGTCATTTATAACCACAGTTGTGAACCGAGAGAATCTGGTGTTGTCAGGAGAATATCCAATGTGAACCTTCTACAGTCATTTATAACCACAGTTGTGAACCGAGAGAATCTGGTGTTGTCAGGAGAATATCCAATGTGAACCTTCTACAGTCATTTATAACCACAGTTGTGAACCGAGAGAATCTGGTGTTGTCAGGAGAGAACAATGAAGACACTTGAGAGAGATATGTGTTCATGTAAGGTTGTTCAAGTTGTGCCTTTCTGTTACATTGATGATAGTTATACATGTTTGTGTTGTTACAGTACTGACATACATTGGAGTATCAGATTCTACTTAAGTGTGCTCAATACAGGAAGATTATTGTCTACCATACTGATACATTGATGATAGTTATACATGTTTGTGTTGTTACAGTACTGACATACATTGGAGTATCAGATTCTACTTAAGTGTGCTCAATACAGGAAGATTATTGTCTACCATACTGATACATTGATGATAGTTATACATGTTTGTGTTGTTACAGTACTGACATACATTGGAGTATCAGATTCTACTTAAGTGTGCTCAGTACAGGAAGATTATTGTCTACCATACTGATACATTGATGATAGTTATACATGTTTGTGTTGTTACAGTACTGACATACATTGGAGTATCAGATTCTACTTAAGTGTGCTCAATACAGGAAGATTATTGTCTACCATACTGATACATTGATGATAGTTATACATGTTTGTGTTGTTACAGTACTGACATACATTGGAGTATCAGATTCTACTTAAGTGTGCTCAATACAGGAAGATTATTGTCTACCATACTAATACATTGATGATAGTTATACATGTTTGTGTTGTTACAGTACTGACATACATTGGAGTATCAGATTCTACTTAAGTGTGCTCAGTACAGGAAGATTATTGTCTACCATACTAATACATTGATGATAGTTATACATGTTTGTGTTGTTACAGTACTGACATACATTGGAGTATCAGATTCTACTTAAGTGTGCTCAGTACAGGAAGATTATTGTCTACCATACTGATACATTGATGATAGTTATACATGTTTGTGTTGTTACAGTACTGACATACATTGGAGTATCAGATTCTACTTAAGTGTGCTCAGTACAGGAAGATTATTGTCTACCATACTGATACAAACTTTACTTGTTAGTCAAACTATTTATTTGTCCAATTATTGGTTCATGTTGGATATCCTTTCGCGAATGTAACATGGAAGTATAGTGGTTGATGGTTAGAGAGCCTGACTCTGGACCTTTAGGTTGTGAGTCTGACTCTGGACCATTAGGTTGTGAGCCTGACTCTGGACCTTTAGGTTGAGAGTCTGACTCTGGACCTTTAGGTTGTGAGCCTGACTCTGGACCTTTAGGTTGTGAGTCTGACTCTGGACCATTAGGTTGTGAGCCTGACTCTGGACCTTTAGGTTGTGAGCCTGACTCCATACCTTTAGGTTGTGAGCCTGACTCTGGACCTTTAGGTGGAGAGCCTGACTCGGGACCTTTAGGTTGTGAGCCTGACTCTGGACCTTTAGGTTGTGAGTCTGACTCTGGACCATTAGGTTGTGAGCCTGACTCTGGACCTTTAGGTTGTGAGCCTGACTCCATACCTTTAGGTTGTGAGTCTGACTCCGGACCTTTAGGTTGTGCGCCTGACTCTGGACCATTAGGTTGTGAGCCTGACTCCGTACCTTTAGGTTGTGAGTCTGACTCCGGACCTTTAGGTTGTGAGCCTGACTCCGTACCAGTTTGTGAGTCTGACTCCGGACCTTTAGGTTGTGAGCCTGTCTCTGGACCTTTAGGTTGTGAGCCAGTCTTCGGACCATTAGGTTGTGAGCCTGACTCCGTACCTTTAGGTTGTGCGTCTGACTCTGGACCATTAGGTTGTGAGCCTGACTCCGTACCTTTAGGTTGTGAGTCTGACTCTGGACCTTTAGGTTGTGAGCCTGTCTCTGGACCTTTAGGTTGTGAGCCAGACTTCGGACCTTTAGGTTCTGAACCTGACTCTGGACCTTTAGGTTTAGAGCCTGACTCTGCATCTTTAGGTTATGAGGTCGACTATCAACCTTGAGCAAGGTTTGAATTTCACAGAACTAGGTGCAAGAACTGGTTAGTCACTCAAACAGGATACAGTTATCATGAGTGATTAACTTGTTTCACAACTGATGTAATATCAATATAAATAAGTTATAGTAAAATATAGTCTTTGACCTCTTAAACCAAATGACCAATAAAGTTATTGTTAATTTTATATTGAGTTATAATTTCATTCATTTTTTGTTTAGAATTCATTCCTATCTATGTACATGATCTGTTCAGTACATTGTAGATTTGTACTGTTACATGAAATTGGCATAAGTGCTTGTGGGTTAGGGGTCATGGGTTAGGAGTCATGGGTTAGGGATGTGGGTTAGGGGATGTAGGTTAGGTGATGTGGGTTTTGGGGATGTGGGTTAGGGGTCATGAGTTAGGGGATGTGGGTTAGGGGATGTAGGTTAGGGGATGTGGGTTAGGGGATGTAGGTTAGGGGTTGTGGGTTAGGGGATGTGGGTTAGGGGATGTAGGTTTGGGGATGTGGGTTAGGAGTTGTGGGTTAGGGATGTGGGTTAGGGGTTTGTTAAATTTAAAAATGGAATAGTCACAAATCTACACAAAAGTCTGTCTGCCAAGTTAGTACCATAAAATATATGTGCCTACAAGTTAAACAGAAATTTATGTTTCCAAATTACAAAGTAAATTGAGACATTTTTATCTATATTGACCAGTATTCAAAATGACTGAATAGTCACCTAATATTTTATGGGTTTTTTTGTGCACATATATTGGTAGTAGATATGATTTGTTTCTTGAAATTAGTTGATGATGTTTTTTATTGTTTTTTCAACGAAACATTTCGGACAGTTTAGATATTTTACAGGGAATTAAAACAAACGCTCGTGTAGAATTAGAGGTATTTTATTCAGTCCTGTGGAACAGTAATCTCCCTTTGCTGATCAATATCTCTGGTATGTTTGTACAGTTAAACTTCAGTAACTCAAGGACGCTGGGGTCCGTCGGAAAAGCTCGAGTTAACCGATGTTTCGAGTGACCCGGGGTTTCCATCATGTCCCATCAGTGTTTTTTTATGAAATGTTTATTTTCATAGTTTGTCACACGTATACCAGTTGTTTCATATTTTTTTCATAATTTCATATTTCTATTCGCTATCTTTCCTCATTAAAATAAAAGTAAAGACAAATTATTAATAAGAGTTGTACAGTTTACAGAATGTACTTGTAGTACTTATTGTTGTTTTACAGACGACATAAAGTTCATGAATATACGTGTTCAATCTGGATGTTTGCACCGTTATATTTATGCATCGTGAAAATCGCTCCTTAGTTGAAATGTAATATTGTATTACACATGTACATGTAGATGTGAAAATAAAAATAAAACAACTCTAAAACTTTTTTCGTGTTTTATTGTTTCATCTAAAATTAATTCAGCTGATCATAGCAAATATACATTTGACAAGTGAGCACAATATGGTACAAAAAGCACATAATAGATTCCGATGTTTGTACGGTAAGGCCGGGTTTTAATCACATGTGTTTAATTCTCTAAATTCTCGTAATTACAGTCTCATCATTATCGTCTCAATTGGCCTTTTTAATTGACATCTGTATGTTTTGTGAAAACTGCGCTAATCGTTTTTCACACCTCAATACTTGTCCTTTTGACCGTGATTTTGCAAGTTTTACAACTCAGGGCGAAAATTTTAACACCTTTTCATTGTTTGTTTATTTGGAGCTCCCATTTGAAAAATTTGTAAAATTGTGTCCTCGAGTTACCAGTTAGATATTATGTATAGTTTGTGTTCTGGGACCGGCAAGGGTGCTCGAGCTCTCGACTTATTTCTGCTTGAGTTATCGGAGGTAAATTTATATGAAAATAGTAGAAAAAAGTTCGGGACTCTGCCATTTCCTCGACAAATCCGGGGTTCTCGAGTTGTTGCCTGTTCGAAAATCGAAGTTTAACTGTACTGTTCATTGTTGCTGATCAATATCTCTGGTATGTTTGTTCTGTTCATTGTTGCTGATCAATATCTCTGGTATGTTTGTACTGTTCATTGTTGCTGATCAATATCTCGGGTATGTTTGTACTGTTCATTGTTGCTGATCAATATCTCTGGTATGTTTGTACTGTTCATTGTTGCTGATCAATATCTCTGGTATGTTTGTACTGTTTATTGTTGCTGATCAATATCTCTGGTATGTTTGTACTGTTCATTGTTGCTGATCAATATCTCTGGTATGTTTGTACTGTTCATTGTTGCTGATCAATATCTCTGGTATGTTTGTACTGTTCATTGTTGCTGATCAATATCTCTGGTATGTTTGTTCTGTTTATTGTTGCTGATCAATATCTCTGGTATGTTTGTACTGTTCATTGTTGCTGATCAATATCTCTGGTATGTTTGTTCTGTTCATTGTTGCTGATCAATATCTCTGGTATGTTTGTACTGTTTATTGTTGCTGATCAATATCTCTGGTATGTTTGTACTGTTTATTGTTGCTGATCAATATCTCTGGTATGTTTGTTCTGTTCATTGTTGCTGATCAATATCTCTGGTATGTTTGTACTGTTTATTGTTGCTGATCAATATCTCTGGTATGTTTGTTCTGTTCATTGTTGCTGATCAATATCTCTGGTATGTTTGTTCTGTTCATTGTTGCTGATCAATATCTCTGGTATGTTTGTTCTGTTCATTGTTGCTGATCAATATCTCTGGTATGTTTGTTCTGTTCATTGTTGCTGATCAATATCTCTGGTATGTTTATTCTGTTCATTGTTGCTGATCAATATCTCTGGTATGTTTGTACTGTTTATTGTTGCTGATCAATATCTCTGGTATGTTTGTACTGTTTATTGTTGCTGATCAATATCTCTGGTATGTTTATTCTGTTCATTGTTGCTGATCAATATCTCTGGTATGTTTGTACTGTTCATTGTTGCTGATCAATATCTCTGGTATGTTTGTACTGTTCATTGTTGCTGATCAATATCTCTGGTATGTTTGTACTGTTTATTGTTGCTGATCAATATCTCTGGTATGTTTGTTCTGTTTATTGTTGCTGATCAATATCTCTGGTATGTTTGTACTGTTTATTGTTGCTGATCAATATCTCTGGTATGTTTGTACTGTTCATTGTTGCTGATCAATATCTCTGGTATGTTTGTACTGTTTATTGTTGCTGATCAATATCTCTGGTATGTTTGTACTGTTTATTGTTGCTGATCAATATCTCTGGTATGTTTGTTCTGTTTATTGTTGCTGATCAATATCTCTGGTATGTTTGTACTGTTCATTGTTGCTGATCAATATCTCTGGTATGTTTGTACTGTTTATTGTTGAAATGATTTTTGCTTTTCTCATTTATACATGTTCAGCAAATATTCTGTTTACCTTTGAGCGATTTATGTGTACACAGTCTATTGTGTCACGGTTTTAGCAAGTTTTATACCAAAGAAGGGAAACATATGAGCATGGCTGAACGATTTGCAGCGTCTTCTTTAGTGACGTCATTTCCAGAAAATGTCACATGTGACGTCACCATGTACTGACAGTAAGCAATATTTGCCCCATATGGCAATATGAAAACAATGTGTCCATATGGAATAAATATTGTTTCCTGCTTGCAAATAGTGACATCTCATGTTGCGTTTTCTGGAAATGACGTCACTTCCAGAAGAGGTTGTAAATCCATAGCAGTGCTCATATAGTAATCAATATTTGCCCCATATGGCAATATGAAAACAATGTGTCCATATGGAATAAATATTGTTTCCTGCTTGCAAATAGTGACATCTCATGTTGCGTTTTCTGGAAATGACGTCACTTCCAGAAGAGGTTGTAAATCCATAGCAGTGCTCATATAGTAATCGTATTGTCAGTCTGTACAAAGTTCCTGTCTGTCTGTCTTTAATATCACATCTCCTGGATAAATTTCAATGAAACATGAAGAAAACAATCACTACTAAGCCTGTTGTGCATATTGTTTGCTTGTTCTGCTTGCATTATTTATCAGAAACCACTTTAGGTCACTTTTTGTGGCTTCTAACACACCTTTTAGTTTACATAAAAATAAGAAAACACCAATGTACATGTTAATGTTATTTTATTATTTCAACTTGCTTTTACTGATAGACAAAATAATGATTTCTTTATTTGTATAAAATAAATATTTGAAAATATACAAAAATGTTTATTGTATAAGTATTGGTCACAGTCAGACAGAATTGATTCGTGGTCCAGTGGTAACGCCCTGGACTAGTAATCTAGGGGTCGCAGGTTCGATTCCCCAATCCACCACTAACGGAACTAACAGTTTTTCAGATGAGACAAAAACCGAGGTCCCATGTATGATTCTTTACATTGCGCACGTAAAAGAACCAGGGGTGTTTCTGGAACTGGGGCATCTTCTGTGTCGTGCACTTTCCTCCAAAAATCTAAATTGACTAACATTATTCCAGAGGCGTCACCCATATGGGAAACTGGTGGTGACAATGAATAAACACAAGTACACATAGAGAGAAATTAATTATAACAGGTATCATTATGAAATATTTCATAAACTGAGTAATGCCTATATCTAGTCTTTGTATTTGATACAAGACTTCGCTACTCTGAAAATACATTTTCTTTAAAACAATGCATTATTTCACATATTCATTAAATATGCTGCAAAAATATCTATACTCCACGCCATTAAAAAACACAACTAAATATTATTCTTGTCAACACAGTGACATTATAAAGAAATAATTATATTTTAATTCCCAAACATCAGTTTGTAAACTTAATCAATTATGAAATATGAATACTAGGCCATAGTTTGATTTCTTTTTGATGGATGATTTACACATTTGTAACAATAAAACGCATCTAACACAAATTGAAGACTTTGTGAAATAGTTGCGCTTTTAATGGCGTTAAGTATATTTGGCATTTAGAAGAGGCTTGCCTTAAAACCAGTTCTTGTGTTGACATGTGTATGTGGAACAGTTACCTCCCCTAACAAATAAATAACATGTAATCACATCACGTGTTGTATGCTATGTAACAATGGAGATGTGTAAACACATCACATCAGGGCCGTAAATTACGTGGAGGCATGTAGGCAGTTGCCTCCTATTAAACCCGAAAAAAAAAATCATTTTTTGTCTAAAAAGGGTCCAAAAAAATGTTCGCCTCGCTCCGCTAGGCGGGGTGCCTCCCCTGGATTTACGGCCCTGCACATGTTGTATGCTATGTAACAATGGAGATGTGTAAACACATCAAAATGATGTATGCTATGTAACAATGGAGATATGTAAATGCTTTTATAAAAATATGAAATAAATAAAATGTGGTTCAATATACAATGTATAATATATTAATCTCATGTGACAATGGGTAAGAATGGATGATAATGGTGAACACAAACATATGACAATAATATTCCTATCCTCTCTCTCTGTACAAATATATAGTATCAGTGCCTGTGAGATGTCTGTGATGTTCTATGGACGCATATTTCTATCAGTGTATGATACTCTTACTACTGGTACTCATGGTTACATGTGTGCACGTCTTTCTAGACCAGTCCTGGCAACTTATTCACCAACATTTAAAGACTAAAACTCCGACTTTGACATAAAATTTGCATAAGTTATATTTACCAGCCTTTCATTGAATGTAAACAAACGATTTTTTGTCTGAATAATTGTTGTTCCTCACTGTACACTCTCGCCAAATTCTATAGAAATTTGTTTAGTTATTGCAACACAGGAACAAAAAGAACAATACACATTTTAAAGTCTAAGATCAAGTTTCAGTGTTAAAATGTTTGTGAATAAGGTTCCTGGCTATTATTCCTGAAACCATGACGATGATGGAACTTCATCAAGTATTTGCCGGATTTCCAACATTTATAGCACAATTTGTTCTTCCATGTAATGTCTCTACTAGCGTCTTTACAATGTAAACCTTTCAAACTGTTGACCAGATAATCTGAGAGATCAAAACAGACACATATGATAATGTCTCCATCATATATTGAGAACCCTATCACTGTGACTATTGAAGTCACATTTCTAATTGACAGAACATTTAGCTTCCATGGCAACTGAGAACTAGAGTTGATCATAAAGGAAAATCACCGTCATCTTCATCAAATGATTTCACAAAATGTTCCAGTTGCTTTTCTCTAGATTTTTGTAAACGTAACTTTTTGATGTCTTTCAGCATGATTGGTTTGCGCCGTATTGGATTGCAATTTTGTTCCCGTTTTACGCACTTCTTGATGTTCTCCAGAATCAAGTCTTTACAAAGCATCGTGTTAAATTCCATTAAATCTGCTAGTCGATCAAATGCTTGGTTTGTGTATTTGAAATTAAATGTTGAGTACGGTTTATTTGGATCATCAAAAATGTCAAAATCAGCATAGTCTTTTTCTTCTTTGGTTCTTCGTCGTCGTTCTGTAATGTTCAAAGTTCATTATTTAGAAATCTCTAACCAAGGAACTCTTGAGAAAAGTTCCTGCTAAAACCTCTTTTCCTGATCATAAAAAGTATATCATTGAAATTGTTACAAAAATAATGAAATCAATGACTGATCTCTTCAAAAGTGTGGCTCTTGAAAGGATTCACTATAACTTCAAACAAGAGATTACCAAACATCAAGATCTCTGGGATCAGTATGATGATAACTATTTAAGTCTCATGTGGTTCCTAACTCACTTTTACACTTTACATAGATAATTAAGTTACTAGAACAGACATTTACTTACCAGGTTTTTTGAAGTCACGGAATGTGATATTAACAAGTACAAAATGCATGACAATTGGACACCTAGGATCATTAGGGTTCTCAAACACGTAGCATTCCTTCAGTCCCTCTCTGTCTACAACTGTAGGGTCAATTTCTGGAAAGGGGACATCATTAAGTCGTGCCCATTGCATGGCAAGCATCAATTCCTGCATAAAGAGAAAGAATACACTGATAAGTCAGTACAGATATTCATAACATGACATGTTTTATTGTATTTCTCTGAACGTATAGACACCTGACCTGTTTATCATGTACAGTGAATATATTTCTTGGCACACATGTTTACCATAATAAACATGATTGGGACTGATGGTAGGCATTCTGTTCCATACATGTGGGCCTCAAACAATGCTTTGTGAGATGAAAGGCAGAATGCAGTTTCTTACGAGGTAATTAAAATAGACACCAGATTATGACAGGCAGTAATATTTAGGTATTGAAAAGACATTATAGTAAAGGATGACAACTAGCAAGTGAGCCATTACCATGACAACTGTGTTATTACCATGAAAACAAAGGAGTTCCCATTATGACAACAATGCACCATCATAACTGTGTACGGTAGTTTCCTGTGTACAAGTTTCTATGTGAGTATTACACAAACAAAGATAATTACCTTGAATGGAGGTGTGGTGTCCGTTCTATGTGAGTATTACACAAACAAAGATAATTACCTTGAATGGAGGTGTAGTGTCCATAACTGTGTATGGTAGTTACCTATGTACACGTTTCTATGTGAGTATTACACAAACAAAGATAATTACCTTGAATGGAGGTGTGGTGTCCATAACTGTGTACGGTAGTTACCTGTGTACAAGTTTCTATGTGAGTATTACACAAACAAAGATAATTACCTTGAATGGAGGTGTGGTGTCCATAACTGTGTACGGTAGTTACCTGTGTACAAGTTTCTATGTGAGTATTACACAAACAAAGATAATTACCTTGAATGGAGGTGTGGTGTCCATAACTGTGTACGGTAGTTACCTGTGTACAAGTTTCTATGTGAGTATTACACAAACAAAGATAATTACCTTGAATGGAGGTGTGGTGTCCATAACTGTGTATGGTAGTTACCTGTGTGCAAGTTTCTATGTGAGTATTACACCAACAAAGATAATTACCTTGAATGGAGGTGTGGTGTCCGTTCTATGTGAGTATTAAACAAACAAAGATAATTACCTTGAATGGAGGTGTGGTGTCCATAACTGTGTACGGTAGTTACCTGTGTACAAGTTTCTATGTGAGTATTACACAAACAAAGATAATTACCTTGAATGGAGGTGTGGTGTCCATAACTGTGTACGGTAGTTACCTGTGTACAAGTTTCTATGTGAGTATTACACAAACAAAGATAATTACCTTGAATGGAGGTGTGGTGTCCATAACTGTGTACGGTAGTTACCTGTGTGCAAGTTTCTATGTGAGTATTACACCAACAAAGATAATTACCTTGAATGGAGGTGTGGTGTCCGTTCTATGTGAGTATTAAACAAACAAAGATAATTACCTTGAATGGAGGTGTGGTGTCCATAACTGTGTACGGTAGTTACCTGTGTACAAGTTTCTATGTGAGTATTACACAAACAAAGATAATTACCTTGAATGGAGGTGTGGTGTCCATAACTGTGTATGGTAGTTACCTGTGTACAAGTTTCTATGTGAGTATTACACAAACAAAGATAATTACCTTGAATGGAGGTGTGGTGTCCATAACTGTGTACGGTAGTTACCTGTGTACAAGTTTCTATGTGAGTATTACACCAACAAAGATAATTACCTTGAATGGAGGTGTGGTGTCCGTTCTATGTGAGTATTAAACAAACAAAGATAATTACCTTGAATGGAGGTGTGGTGTCCGTTCTATGTGAGTATTAAACAAACAAAGATAATTACCTTGAATGGAGGTGTGGTGTCCGTTCTATGTGAGTATTACACAAACAAAGATAATTACCTTGAATGGAGGTGTGGTGTCCGTTCTATGTGAGTATTACACAAACAAAGATAATTACCTTGAATGGAGGTGTGGTGTCCGTTCTATGTGAGTATTACACAAACAAAGATAATTACCTTGAATGGAGGTGTGGTGTCCATAACTGTGTATGGTAGTTACCTGTGTACAAGTTTCTATGTGAGTATTACACCAACAAAGATAATTACCTTGAATGGAGGTGTGGTGTCCGTTCTATGTGAGTATTAAACAAACAAAGATAATTACCTTGAATGGAGGTGTGGTGTCCGTTCTATGTGAGTATTACACAAACAAAGATAATTACCTTGAATGGAGGTGTGGTGTCCGTTCTATGTGAGTATTACACAAACAAAGATAATTACCTTGAATGGAGGTGTGGTGTCCGTTCCCCGTGCACTGAAGTCAAATGATAGGATTAAATCTACAGCACGTTGTGGACGGAGAAGTAGAGGAAACGGGGAATTGAAGGATAGGCCGCCATCTACGACATATAACTTCTTGATCGATGTTGGATACATTTCAAATATTCCATCAAACTGATCTGTACCTGTAATACAATGTATGTAGTTAGTCAAACAATGACTGTTTAAATATGTAATATGTTTCTGAATTTCTTCTGTTTTTATTCTGAACATATGCAACAATTATTAAGTATAAAAAGCTATTACAGTATACCTGAAGTGTATCACAATATACATGTATTGCAATACACAACTTATTGCGATATGTACCTCAATATATTGCTTCAATAACCTAAGATATTTTACACGACTGCAAACTGTTCAACCATGTAGCCGCAATAAGCAAGCATAAGCTTATATTATACAGTTAGCATTTATCATTTCAGGTGTCGGCAAATCTGAGGATTTCATGACTGCAAAATTTCATATTGTAAAAACGTGGAACATTAATTCATATGCTGGAACAATAAATTGGGTGTACATGTATATTACAATGTACCGATGTACCAATATCTTGTATATTACAATGTACCGATGTACCAATATCTTGTATATTACAATGTACCGATGTACCAATATCTTGTATATTACAATGTACCGATGTACCAATATCTTGTATATTACAATGTACCGATGTACCAATATCTTGTATATTACAATGTACCGATGTACCAATATCTTGTATATTACAATGTACCGATGTACCAATATCTTGTATATTACAATGTACCGATGTACCAATATCTTGCCACCTCTAAAGAATATAACCGCTCCTGGTATTTATCAAATGTATGTACATGTACTAAGTTACTTTCCACTGTCAGTATTGAACCTGAAGGCTCAGAAGGAATGTAAAACAAAATTAGTTTCTTCTTTTACTTTATTCACAGTTGCATCAGTAACAATCATAACTCGGTATTATTATGCCCCCTTTGAAGAAGAGAGGGCATATTGGTTTGCACAAGTCTGTCGGTCGGTACGTCCGTCCATCGGTCCGTCCATAACCTTTTTGTTTCGGATCAAAAACTCAAGAACCCCTTGACATATCATCCTCAAACTTGGTCCACACATACATCTTGGGTAGCAAAGGAGCCCTATTGATTTTGGGGTCACGGGGGTCAAAGGTCAAGGTCACAGGGGTTTTTACAAACATCTCTTGTTTTATCATTCAGTTAGTGGAGTAGTTCAAACCATATTGTTTCACAATTACCAGTGTATAGGTGGATTTGTTAATACAGTCGGACCTTGTTTATTCTTTAATACAGTCGGACCTTGTTTATTCTTTAATACAGTCGGACCTTGTTTATTCTTTAATACAGTCGGACCTTGTTTATTCTTTAATACAGTCGGACCTTGTTTATTCTTTAATACAGTCGGACCTTGTTTATTCAAATTCATTGGGTTTGAAATTTTATTTTGAATAATACATAGTTTTGAATAGCACAATTCAATTTGACCTAAGAAGGTATGTCAGGACCTGATATTTATTTCAGATGATATCAAGTATTCGGATTAAAGGTTGTCGAATAAACGAGGTCAGACTGTATTAAAGCTGATACATAGATAGTGCCCACATTTACAATATTTACCTCCCTTGTTCTGAATTGTCGGCCATATTGATAAGTAAATTCCCTCAAGGTTTATAGGAAATATAATATAAACGATGATAAATAATCTTACATTTAAAAGTAACTTATTCATCATGCTCATGTGTTACTGTCACATGCAAATTCTCTTGGTATTTTCTCAATTATCACATAGTTGGGAATTACTCCTATAAGTGCTTATCAGTTTTGCCTATCAAAATGGCCGATAATTAAGAACAAGGGAGGTAAATATTGTAGATGTGGGAACAAGGGAGGTAAATATTGTAGATTTGGGAACTATCTATATCAGTACAAGGATACAGTGGACCTGAATTATTGGTTATATCAGAGCTGGTTATACAGGTGTAGGAGAAATAGAAATCTGTACAAGAACTTCCAGTGTAAAATATAATGACTGCAGAACTTGTTATATAGAGTCGGAGTTAGTTTGTAAAATGTTTCATTCTTTGTCTATTGTAAAATTTCCTGTTTTTACCAAACCGAATGAATATATACCTGACATGACAGGGATCAGACACATTTAACTTACTCTGTAACAAGGCATTATCATGTATGAGAATGCAAAATTTCAAATTCGGCTGAAAATTCAGCAAGGAGTCAAGGGTACTGCTGAATAAGATGGATTTTCGTGAATCCGCAAAAAATTCTCATGCCTGCATTATAAAGTAATATATCTGCACAATGTATGCTTGATAGTAGAGAAACATATAGGAGGATAAAGTCAGTGAATATTATGTGTTGTGGTAAGTCAGTGTATATTATGTGTTGTGGTTAGTCAATGTATATTATGTGTTGTAGTAAGTCAATGTATATTATGTGTTGTAGTAAGTCAGTGTATATTATGTGTTGTAGTAAGTCAGTGTATATTATGTGTTGTGGTTAGTCAATGTATATTATGTGTTGTGGTTAGTCAATGTATATTATGTGTTGTGGTTAATCAGTGTATATTATGAGTTGTAGTAAGTCAATGTATATTATGTGTTGTAGTAAGGCAGTGTATATTATGTGTTGTGGTTAGTCAGTGTATATTATGTGTTGTAGTAAGTCAATGTATATTATGTGTTGTAGTAAGTCAGTGTATATGATGTGTTGTGGTTAGTCAATGTATATTATGTGTTGTGGTTAGTCAGTGTATATTATGTGTTGTAGTAAGTCATTGTATATTATGTGTTGTGGTTAGTCAATGTATATCATGTGTTGTGGTTAGTCAATGTATATTATGTGTTGTGGTTAGTCAATGTATATTATGTGTTGTGGTTAGTCAATGTATATTATGTGTTGTAGTAAGTCAATGTATATTATGTGTTGTGGTTAGTCAATGTATATTATGTGTTGGAGTAAGTCAATGTATATTATGTGTTGTGGTAAGTCAATGTATATTATGTGTTGTGTGTTGTGGTTAGTCAGTGTATATTATGTGTTGTGGTTAGTCAGTGTATATTATGTGTTGTGGTTAGTCAATGTATATTATGTGTTGTGGTTAGTCAATGTATATTATGTGTTGTGGTTAGTCAATGTATATTATGTGTTGTGGTTAGTCAATGTATATTATGTGTTGTAGTAAGTCAATGTATATTATGTGTTGTGGTTAGTCAATGTATATTATGTGTTGGAGTAAGTCAATGTATATTATGTGTTGTGGTAAGTCAATGTATATTATGTGTTGTAGTAAGTCAGTGTATATTATGTGTTGTGGGTTGTGGTTAGTCAGTGTATATTATGTGTTGTAGTAAGTCAGTGTATATTATGTGTTGTGGGTTGTGGTAAGTCAATGTATATTATGTGTTGTAGTAAGTCAGTGTATATTATGTGTTGTGGGTTGTGGTTAGTCAGTGTATATTATGTGTTGTAGTAAGTCAGTGTATATTATGTGTTGTGGGTTGTGGTAAGTCAATGTATATTATGTGTTGTAGTAAGTCAGTGTATATTATGTGTTGTGGGTTGTGGTTAGTCAGTGTATATTATGTGTTGTAGTAAGTCAGTGTATATTATGTGTTGTGGGTTGTGGTTAGTCAGTGTATATTATGTGTTGTAGTAAGTCAGTGTATATTATGTGTTGTAGTAAGTCAGTGTATATTATGTGTTGTAGTAAGTCAATGTATATTATGTGTTGGAGTAAGTCAATGTATATTAAGTGTTGTGGTTAGTCAATGTATATTATGTGTTGTAGTAAGTCAATGTATATTATGTGTTGTGGTTAGTCAATGTATATTATGTGTTGGAGTAAGTCAATGTATATTATGTGTTGTGGTTAGTCAATGTATATTATGTGTTGTGGTTAGTCAATGTACATTATGTGTTGTAGTAAGTCAGTGTATATTATGTGTTGTGGTAAGTCAATGTATATTATGTGTTGTAGTAAGTCAGTGTATATTATGTGTTGTGTGTTGTGGTTAGTCAGTGTATATTATGTGTTGTGGTTAGTCAGTGTATATTATGTGTTGTGGGTTGTGGTAAGTCAATGTATATTATTTGTTGTGGTTAGTCAATGTATATTATGTGTTGTAGTAAGTCAGTGTATATTATGTGTTGTGGTAAGTCAATGTATATTATGTGTTGTGGGTTGTGGTAAGTCAATGTATATTATGTGTTGTAGTAAGTCAGTGTATATTATGTGTTGTGGGTTGTGGTTAGTCAGTGTATATTATGTGTTGTGGTTAGTCAGTGTATATTATGTGTTGTGGGTTGTGGTAAGTCAATGTATATTATGTGTTGTGGTTAGTCAGTGTATATTATGTGTTGTGGTAAGTCAGTGTATATTATGTGTTGTGGGTTGTGGTAAGTCAATGTATATTATGTGTTGTAGTAAGTCAGTGTATATTATGTGTTGTGGGTTGTGGTAAGTCAGTGTATATTATGTGTTGTGGGTTGTGGTAAGTCAGTGTATATTATGTGTTGTGGGTTGTGGTAAGTCAATGTATATTATGTGTTGTAGTAAGTCAGTGTATATTATGTGTTGTGGGTTGTGGTAAGTCAATGTATATTATGTGTTGTAGTAAGTCAGTGTATATTATGTGTTGTGGGTTGTGGTAAGTCAGTGTATATTATGTGTTGTGGGTTGTGGTTAGTCAATGTATATTATGTGTTGTGGTTAGTCAGTGTATATTATGTGTTGTGGTAAGTCAGTGTATATTATGTGTTGTGGTAAGTCAATGTTTATTATGTGTTGTAGTAAGTCAGTGTATATTATGTGTTGTGGGTTGTGGTTAGTCAGTGTATATTATGTGTTGTGGTAAGTCAGTGTATATTATGTGTTGTAGTTAATATTAAATCAGTTCTGAAAGCAGAAGATATTTTATTTAAAAGAATGAATTACAGTCAATGTTGTTATACAGAATGGTTGACATGTAGAGGTAATGTACAAGTTCACATCAATACCTCCAGATGCTTGATCATGATCTCTTGGAAGCGTGAGTCTAGTAAGCTCCTGGTGGAGCAAAACTTCCTGTGCTCTGCTGCATTGTGGGACAGTGTCTAAAAGTTTAAATTGAAATACCGATCTTTGACTCAACATTATAATGTTCTGGTCCACATTTACCTGAATTTCTCTTTCTTATATGTATTTTATTAGAAACAAATATGCTTGTATTTATTGCTATACTAAAAATGATAAATTTAATAAGCTTTATTGACTACAATGCAGTTCATAGTGACTGTTCTTATTAAACATTGCTTTCTTTTGTTGTTGGTTGTCATTTCCACATGAATATAATTATGAGCACTGCTATGGGATTTACAACCTCTTCTGTAAGTGACGCCATTTCAAGAAAACGCAACAGATGATGTCACTATTTGCAAGCAAGAAACCATATTTACTCCATATGGTCACTTTGTTTTCATATTGCCATTAAGGGGCAAATATTGCTTAATGTTGGTACATGGTGACATCCCATGTGATGTTTTCTGGAAAAGATGTCACTTTAAGTTTAAGAAGAGGTCGGAAATCGTACAGCGGTGCTCAATTATGAAACTATTTTAAACCCTCATTTTCCATCGCTTAAATGTAGAAGAAAACATAATTGAGTTCTCATTTATTTGAGTTCCACAATGTTGGGTTTTCTTAGATTATTCTGTCTGTAACAATATGTAAGATTAGATTATTCTGTCTGTAACAATATGTAAGATTAGATTATTCTGTCTGTAACAATATGTAAGATTAGATTATTCTGTCTGTAACAATATGTAAGATTAGATTATTCTGTCTGTAACAATATGTAAGATTAGATTATTCTGTCTGTAACAATATGTAAGATTAGATTATTCTGTCTGTAACAATATGTAAGAACAATATAACGGTTAATTGTCAATTGATAAATAACTAAAAGCTGTTTCGATAATCCAGAATTTTCAATGCAGTGACCTGTTTTGTTTTCAGCTATTATAAAATAAAAGTTATAATTTACTATTCAGATTAAGTACAAACTTAATCTTCTTTTGTGAATCTATGGTCATAAGGATGTTCATAAATTATGACCTCAGCATTACTTTCTAACAACTTCATAACAAGAAAAATAATTTTTATAATTTTATAATCAACAATATCAAAATAAATAAACACATGAGCTATTGTGCCAGGGTACCTGAATCCAAATATTGAATAAACAAACGAAGGTTGTCACGTTTTATTGAAGCAAGCCTGTTTACAGACGTATTTTATGTGCTTTTTACACAGATTAGAATAAACTTTTATGGTATTTTGCAGTAAGAAACACTTAAGACATTTGTGTGTTTACGTTACTCCCACACTTTGCTTGAGGCAAACTGCTGTGTGGAGAAATTGTAAGCTATGATGACGTAAATATTCAAAATGACGCAAAATTACACCTTTTGTTACAGAAATATCTCTTCAAATTCTATTCAGAAAGTTTTGAGAGTTATGAAGAGAAAGTTAAAAATGTTTAAGAGCAAATTGACAGCATACTGGTAGATAAGCATAGTCCACAGAGAACATACAAAGCAATTTACTGTTTGAATGAATAACATATAACTGAGTTAGCAACATTCAATATTATAAGCATTCAATATTATAAGCATTCAATATTTTAAAGCAAAGCAATTAAATAGTCAATTAGAGCCAATATGCTTAAATTCACAAGAAATACTACTTGTTTTCTGTCTCAATTAATTTCGTATTTTATTATGTAAAACTTTCCCTGATTGGTTGATTCTGAGCACAATCTCTTGATTTTGACCAATCACAAGGACTGATGCATTCTGGGACTGGTCTCCAAACTCAGCTTTTTTTATTGTTAACCCTTGTCAGTGAAATCCACCTCAGATGTTGATCTTGTATGTACTTGTGAATATAAACACTTTGTCAATTCTTTGTATATGGGAATAACTGAGTCTACATAATCCTGACACTTACCTAACTCCCCCACAACCGGTGCCGTACCTAACTCCCCCACAACCGGTGCCGTACCTAACTCCCCCACAACCGGTGCCGTACCTA
This sequence comes from Mactromeris polynyma, assembly GCA_032209605.1. Lineage (NCBI taxonomy): Eukaryota > Metazoa > Mollusca > Bivalvia > Venerida > Mactridae > Mactromeris > Mactromeris polynyma. The sequence goes on along the minus strand of JASFXZ010000014.1, from coordinate 12,065,597 downwards.
ACTCCCCCACAACCGGTGCCTAGTCAATACTTTATATATGGGAATAACTGAGTCTACATAAATCCTGACACTTACCTAACTCCCCCACAACCGGTGCCGTACCTAACTACCCCACAACCGGTGCCGTACCTAACTCCCCCACAACCGGTGCCGTACCTAACTCCCCCACAACTGGTGCCTAGTCAATACTTTATATATGGGAATAACTGAGTCTACATAAATCCTGACACTTACCTAACTCCCCCACAACCGGTGCCGTCTTCTTTTGTGGTGAAATTCCTCTAAGTTTTTTACTAAAATAGCTGGAGGCTGAATATAAATTTCACAATACATTTAATAAAGACACAATGCATTAACATTAATATCAGTGAATGAGATGTAAACTTGCCCACATTACACGGGATTAATGTAGATTTGTCACATTGATCCTTCATACATTGTTACAAATGTTGTAACTATGACAACCATGTTCTCCACAACATTTGAACTAACACATTTTTAAAAGGGAAGTAATAACTTATAATCAAAGTGAGATAATCCTCATTGTTGCAACATTGAAAGAAAAGCAGTGTAATTCTGTTTGTTGGAAAGGATAACAACTATGATAGTAACTATGATTAGAAGCACTGTCTTGTATCAACAAAGGAAATCATTAAAATAAGTAATCAAACTTTAATTAATCCATAGCTGAGTTATAAAACCATAGTTGTGTTATAAAACCATAGTTATGTTATACAAACACATGATTATCTACAAAGGGAGATAATTTCTATGATCAAAGGGAAGTAATTCCATACCATGTAATTTATCTTCATCATCCCTGCTCCTGTCATCCAATGAAGTGAATGGAGAGAACGGGTAAGCTTTATATAACGATAATCCTCGCATAAAGTTATGAACCGTGGCGGCTCTACCGTCAATACTCTTTAGGAAGGGTTGAGATTCAAACAATGAGCCCAGAAACGATGTGAATATTGATTGGCTTGTTTTGGTTGAACCGTTTTCTTTTTGTGATTTTTTATTCCTGTTATTGTTCCTATGTTCTCTGTCAGTCTCACTATCTTCACTCTCTGTTTCACTTGATTCACTGCTGTCTTGGTTTGACAGTTCTTCAGTGAGTTCTCGATCTGTTGGTTTGAAATAAAATTATAGTGCCAAATAATTAATTGTGTGTTATACTTTTTCTCTTAATGAAAATGCCTACTGGCCTAAATTTCAAATATTGGCAGTTGCTTCCAGCTACAGTGAGCTTTAAGTTCTATGTGTTGTGGTCAAAAGCTGGAAGATTTTATAAAATTGGTCCAGATTTTCATCATTCAATATATTGAACAGTTGTATTATTTTTCAATCAATGATAGTTTTTTGCTATTATACACTTTATATCCTGCTTTATATAATGAAAATGCATTTTAACCCAAGAGAATAAAAATGATTAGCAATATTGTATAATGTGCATTCAAGCCTCAGTGTTTTATTCCACGGTCTTTTCTATTCATTTTAAACAAACAATACAATAATAAATTTGCTCTTTTCTACCAGTAAGATTTTGCAATGGACCTATTCTACAAACTCTGCATTTGAGAGCTCAGATAATAATAATTTAACTTTAATAAGTTACAGTTACAACAGTTTGATGATTTGACCCAGTCTTGGTAAATGAGCTACAGTTACTAAAGTTCGACCATTTGACCTTGATTATTTTCTTTACATACCAAGTTCGACCATTTGACCTTGATTATATTGTTAACATACCAAGTTCGACCATTTGACCTTCATTGTATTGTTAACACACCAAGTTCAACCATTTGACCTTCATTGTATTGTTAACATACCAAGTTTAACTATTTGACCTTGATTATATTGTTAACATACCAAGTTTGACTATTTGACCATGATTATATTGTAAACATACCAAGTTCTTCTCTCTCTTGTTGTATTTCTTCAAGTTGATTCACTTTCTTATCATCTTGTAGTAATCTTTTAAACTGTATACAGAATGCACTTCCCCATATACCTGTATAGAAATAGTTGAGACTGTACTTGTGATTGGACAAAATCAAAAGACTGTGTTCAGAATCAACCAATCACAGATAATTGTTTACATACTACCAAATTAATTAGAAAATGTTCACCCAATATAAAACATGAGTTCTACATGTATATTTTCCACACTGAGTAAGTTAACTTATCACATGTGTTGACCAAGTGCATGTTCAATGCAGTGAAAGCATAAATTGAAAATTACGGCCCAAAAATGTGGTTCAGTTAAAAACTGTTCTTGAGGACTAAAGTTTGCAGAATAGCACTAATGCAACCTTTCCTATGTGCAAAAGGTACATACACAATAATGAATGATAATTGAAATTTCAAATTCACAGTTTGATCCTACCAAGATTTCCTTGAAACAATAGTTTCCAACAAACTGTTAGTTACTGTTTTAGACTATAACTATATTCCATGTCAATTTTACAGTATAGCCATTCCATGTCAATTTCACAGTATAACCATTCTATGTCAATTTTACAGTATAGCCATTCCATGTCAATTTTACAGAATAACCATTCCATGTCAATTTTACAGTATAGCCATTCCATGTCAATTTTACAGTATAGCCATTCCATATCTGTTTTACAGTATAGCCATTCCATGTCAATTTTACAGTATAACCATTCCATGTCAATTTTACAGTATAGCCATTCCATGTCAATTTTACAGTATAACCATTCCATGTCAATTTTACAGTATAGCCATTCCATGTCAATTTTACAGTATAGCCATTCCATATCAACTTTACAGTATAACCATTCCATGTCAATTTTACAGTATAACCATTCCATGTCAATTTTACAGTATAGTCATTCCATGTCAATTTTACAGTATAGCCATTCCATATCTGTTTTATAGTATAACCATTCCATGTTAATTTAACAGTATAGCCATTCCATGTCAAGTTTACAGTATAGCCATTCCATATCAACTTTACAGTATAACCATTCCATGTCAATTTTACAGTATAGCCATTCCATGTCAATTTTACAGTATAGCCATTCCATGTCAATTTTACAGTATAGCCATTCCATATCAAATAATTCCTATAAAGCTTCACATTAAATCTGATTTATAAGGAGTTATATTTTACCTTGTAAGAAATGTAAAGGAGGTTCCTCATATTTCTTTACCAAATGACCAATAAAAAATTTGCTTCCAAACAATTCCGGTCGCATAAATGTTCCATATTTAGGCATTCCAATCTCATATGGACTAAACTCCATCCATTCTACAAAATGTATATTGATTTTAAAAAGAATATATGTAAATACAAGAACAAAAACTCATTATTGTAAAGAACAAATACAATGAATACAGTACATCATCATACCATTTTGTTAAATTATTGTGATTTTTTTTCAAAGAACTTTTCATTGCTCATTCTGACAAATTTGCTACAGCAATCTTGGACTTGTTGTGTATGAAGCCAGTTACCAATGTTAACATGTACAACAACTGATGAATTGATTCTTAAACAACAGCAAGTTAGTGATGTAACGTCAGTTGTACAGTTTGGATGATTTTACAAACTTCTAACAAAACAATCAAACATTTACCATGAAACACCATTGCTGAGACGTGCTTCTTTACATGTAAACAAGAATACATTGGCATCGGTATCTTCCCTTCCTTCAACTTCTCCTGCTGGTCCGATAGTTTGGCATCCAATCTCTGAACATAATACACACAGTGATAGAATGGTTGAAATAATTTCATTACTGTTGCTAGGTTATGTGAGAAGTCATAAATACATCATGTGTGTACATTACTGTTGCTAGATTGTGTGAAAAGTCATAAATACATCATGTGTGTACATTACTGTTGCTAGATTATGTGAGAAGTCATAAATACATCATGTGTGTACATTATATACTGTTGCTAGATTATGTGAGAAGTCATGAATACATCATGTGTGTACATTACTGTTGCTAGGTTATGTGAGAAGTCATAAATACATCATGTGTGTACATTACTGTTGCTAGATTATGTGAGAAGTCATAAATACATCATGTGTGTACATTATATACTGTTGCTAGATTATGTGAGAAGTCATAAATACATCATGAGTGTACATTACTGTTGCTAGATTATGTGAGAAGTCATAAATACATCATGTGTGTACATTACTGTTGCTAGATTATGTGAGAAGTCATAAATACATCATGAGTGTACATTACTGTTGCTAGATTATGTGAGAAGTCATAAATACATCATGTGTGTACATTACTGTTGCTAGATTATGTGAGAAGTCATAAATACATCATGTGTGTACATTACTGTTGCTAGATTATGTGAGAAGTCATAAATAAATCAGGAGTGTACATTACTGTTGCTAGATTATGTGAGAAGTCATAAATACATCATGTGTGTACATTACTGTTGCTAGATTATGTGAGAAGTCATAAATACATCAGGAGTGTACATTACTATTGCTAGATTATGTGAGAAGTCATAAATACATCATGTGTGTACATTACTGTTGCTAGGTTACATATGTTGTAATAAATACATCATGTCTGTACATTACTGTTGCTAGGTTATGTGAAAAGGCATAGATACACAATGTCTGTACATTACTGTTGCTAGGTTATGTGTGTTGTCATAAATACATAATGTCTCTACATTACTGTTGCTAGATTTAACTCTTGTTGTCATAAATACATAATGACTCTACATTACTGTTGATAGGTTACACGTGTTGTCATAAATACATAATGTCTCTACATTACTGTTGCTAGATTTAACTCTTGTTGTCATAAATACATAATGTCTCGACATAACTGTTGCTAGGTTACACGTGTTGTCATAAATACATAATGTCTCTACATTACTGTTGCTAGATTTAACTCTTGTTGTCATAAATACATAATGTCTCGACATAACTTTTGCTAGGTTACATGTGTTGTCATAAATACATAATGTCTCGACATTACTGTTGCTAGGTTACACATGTTGTCATAAATACACAATGTCTCTACATTACTGTTGCTAGGTTACACGTGTTGTCATAAATACATAATGTCTCTACATTACTGTTGCTAGATTTAACTCTTGTTGTCATAAATACATAATGTCTCTACATTACTGTTGCTAGGTTACACGTGTTGTCATAAATACATAATGTCTCGACATAACTGTTGCTAGGTTACACGTGTTGTCATAAATACATGATGTCTCTACATTACTGTTGCTAGGTTACACGTGTTGTCATAAATACATAATGTCTCTACATTACTGTTGCTAGGTTACATGTTGCTATAATGTCTCTGTATATAAAAGCTTACCCCTTGCAGTAATGTCTCTCCAACAAGATGACCAAAGAAATCTGTGAAGCTAACTGGTTGTCCTTGACTTCTCTTAGTTCTTATAGTTGAAAAATATCTCAACATACTGTTTGGGTTGAGTTTCCAAAAAGGGCTAAAACTAATACTGTCCCTTAATTCAGTACGTAGTTCACGAGGGCTTTTCTGGGGCCAGTCTGGATGCGAGTATAATGTAGACAGGTACCTATCAAATATATGGAATATTTCATTTTTATGTAAAGTGTTTTATTATAATCACTTATGTCTGTATTACAACATATACATTATTTAACCAAAAACTGCCACTTTGCATTCTACATGGCAGACAATTTCTGTGTTCCACAACCTATCCTGTAATTGGATAAATACAAATGTTAAGCATCAATGGTAGGGTTCTGGCACGCTTAAAAATTGAGTTAATATTAATTTAGCTCAATGAAATGAGTGAACGTTGAAGGTAGATGTTTTAGGAACTTAACATCATTTATTTTGTAGAAAATCTTACATTTAATCAATTCCAAAGTTATGCCATTCTTGTTTACCATCTGATGTCATGAAGATAACCTATTACACGTCTACTCTTCTAAGTAATCCAGTGTATGATTGTTCAAGGCTCAGATATTGTGTTTTTATTCAAAAAGACAGTGTAAGTTACTCAGACTGGCCCTCGCCAGAGCCTAACAACCTCAGCAACATTGTCAAGTTTCCGATAAGAAAATTTCTTGTCCACTTTCACCTGCCTTGAACACCCACCTCTCTGACAACAGCAGATATCTCCAGTATGTTGCTGTGGCAAGGTTGTATATTCAGTATTCTTATTTAGCACACAGATGCTGGTTGTGTCGATTATACAATATATATATACGACCCCTAAATATTTCTTTTTCAAAAAAATGTTTTCTAAGTTCTATTAGTTAATGTGGTCATAGATTTACATATTTTTGGGTTGATTATTGTATTTCTTTCAGTTGGGGACCAATTAACATGTGATTTAACACATAAGATATTACAATGCTGTCGCTATGACACTTACCATGCTGACCCTGACAGACCTACATTGAATGTCACCATATCAGATATCCCTGATTCCACAAGTCCACTCATAACTCCAGCAAATCCCGTCATTGCACGAAATCCCCCGCCAGAACCGAGTACACCAATAGTTGGTACCTGTAAAATAGTTATGTTGGCATTATACTGTACAAAACCAACCGCATGTTAGTATGGTATAATGATTGCTGGGACATTATGATCATAGTTGGCAGGTTTCAGGGGGAACACCCATGGTATGATGATTGCTGGGACACTATGATCATAATTGGCAGGTTTCAGGGGGGACACCCATGGTATAATGATTGCTAGGACACTATAACTATAGTTGGCAGGTTTCAGGGGGAACACCCATGGTATGATGATTGCTAGGACACTATAACTATAGTTGGCAGGTTTCAGGGGGAACACCCATGGTATGATGATTGCTAGGACATTATGATCATAGTTGGCAGGTTTCAGGGGGAACACCCATGGTATGATGATTGCTGGGACATTATGATCATAGTTGGCAGGTTTCAGGGGGAACACCCATGGTATGATGATTGCTGGGACATTATGATCATAGTTGGCAGGTTTCAGGGGGAACACCCATGGTATGATGATTGCTGGGACATTATGATCATAGTTGGCAGGTTTCAGGGGGAACACCCATGGTATGATGATTGCTGGGACACCATGACTATAGTTGGCAGGTTTCAGGGGAACACCCATGGTATGATGATTGCTGGGACACTATGACTATAGTTGGCAGGTTTCAGGGGACACCTATGGTATGATGATTGCTGGGACACCATGACTATAGTTGGCAGGTTTCAGGGGAACACCCATGGTATGATGATTGCTGGGACACCATGACTATAGTTGGCAGGTTTCATGGGACACCCATAGTATGATGATTGCTGGGACATTATGATCATAGTTGGCAGGTTTCAGGGGACACCCATGGTATGATGATTGCTGGGACACCATGACTATAGTTGGCAGGTTTCAGGGGAACACCAACGTCTGTTAGATGATGTCCCAAGCAAGCAGCAGTGTCCTGTAGATGAAGTTACAAACACTAATACCAGAACAATTTGACTTTGCAGACAGAACAATAACTGTATTTTTTATTCACACATTAATTGGCTGTAATTAGTTTACCTCATTAACAGTCTCTGGTGCGTCCTTCCCCAGTATTTCTTGCATGGCTTCAAACACACACTGTCTTCTCTTCTCTATAAATAATTTCTCTTCATCACAGAGTGTGAGACTATAGCGCAGCTGTGGACTGTCACTGTAGTACAAATGTAATGTGAAAATGTGGTTTCAGATGACATTAGCAATTAAACCTGAAAGCTGCATACTGTACATAGTGAATTCGAAATTCTTGAGTATAATTCTATTGGTCAGTATGTTCCAAAACATGTTTTCATTGGCTGACATGCTCACAATTTTTTACAAACATTCTCAGGTAAATTAAAAACACTAAAGTTAATTAATAGCACGTTCAATTAGTCAGATATATGTTTGCATTCCGGCCATTGTCTATGACAGTATATCTAGATATTCTTTGCTGCTATGAAATATAGTATTTTTCTATATGTCTAAAGGTAAAACCACTAGGTGTATATTACACAGCTAGGAAGATGAAAATCTCGACTCAATGTCAGAAAACAATAAAGTTCAATTACTTGAAATGTATAACAATATACAGTCAAACCTCAATCATTTGAATTCATTAGGTCCGAAATTTTATTTTGAGTAATACATTGTTTTGAATAGGCCAATTCTATTCGACATTCAAAAGATACATCGTTACCTGATATTTATTTTGGATGGTACTGTGTATTCAGATAAAATGTTGTCAAATAAACAAGGTTCTACTGTATTTGTAAATAAGGACCTAGCGCTGGTTTTATGGTACAAGGAAACAATTGACTTGTGTCATGTGAGAGAGATTTCAAGCTGAAGAGTACTGTAGTAGATGTAGAGTTGTTTGCTAGACATGGTAGCAGTTCAAGTCACCTTATATGATATCAGCAATGGTTGTACTATGATTACCAGGAGATAACACGATGACAGACTTTATTAAGCTGCTTTGTTTTTGTCCACAATTAAACTTGAAACGGTACATAAAGAAACAAACTTACTCAAATTCTGACCACATTTCAATATCAACTTCTGAAGTCTGAAATATAGGCATGAAACAAACATTAACATGGCATTCAACTTCATCTGAAATGTAATCAGACCTTAATAATTCATGTATATGTTTTATCTATCAGATTTAATGCTGGTATAAATACATAAACTATCTAAAAATTGTGAAAGTTTTGTTTAACCTGATTGAACTGGATCCTGAGCTGTGTTCTCTCACTGAAGCTCGACTCTTTGGATATGTTGATTTTCTGTGTTGATAAATGTTCATCAATGAGATAGTTGGCATCCATCAGTGATATCTCTGTTAGGAACAAGTACACATGAGTAATACACATATTATGGTGGCATATTTCTGTTAGGAACAAGTACACATGAGTAATACACATATTATGGTGGCATATTTCTGTTAGGAACAAGTACACATGAGTAATACACATATTATGGTGGCATATTTCTGTTAGGAACAAGTACACATGAGTAATACACATATTATGGTGGCATATTTCTGCCACCAGTTAACTACTTAATTAACTAGATAATTATATAGTTAACTAGATACTTATCGTGTTAACTACTTAACATTTATCTAAAATAGATTGGGTAGGTGGTGGAAGTTGTGGGCACTATCAGACAATTCTTCCTATTAAGATATTTATCTGGTATAAAAAATTATCATGATACTTATTATATCTAGTTAGCCACATAATCATCTAGCTAATTAAGTAGTAATCTAGTTTCTTTAACATGATAACCAGATAGTTATCTAGTTAATTAAGTAGTTAACTGGTGGCAGAAATATACCACCGTAAGATAAAACATTAATTATCAACATAATTGAGTACAGCCTGAAGAGAACGCTGGAAATGTCTGCATGAAGATTGTACATACATGTATCAAGGCACACATTGTCAACAAAGGATCCCTGTTTGTACATACATCAAGGCACACATTGTCAACAAAGGATCCCTGTTTGTACATACATCAAGGCACACATTGTCAACAAAGGATCCCTGTTTGTACATACATCAAGGCACACATTGTCAACAAAGGATCCCTGTTTGTACATACATCAAGGCACACATTGTCAACAAAGGATCCCTGTTTGTACATACATCAAGGCACACATTGTCAACAAAGGATCCCTGTTTGTACATACATCAAGGCACACATTGTCAACAAAGGATCCCTGTTTGTACATACATCAAGGCACACATTGTCAACAAAGGATCCCTGTTTGTACATAGATCAAGGCACACATTGTCAACAAAGGATCCCTGTTTGTACATACATCAAGGTGCACATTGTCAACAAAGGATCCCTGTTTGTACATACATCAAGGCACACATTGTCAACAAAGGATCCCTGTTTGTACATACATCAAGGTGCACATTGTCAACAAAGGATCCCTGTTTGTACATACATCAAGGCACACATTGTCAACAAAGGATCCCTGTTTGTACATACATCAAGGCACACATTGTCAACAAAGGATCCCTGTATGTACATACATCAAGGCACACATTGTCAACAAAGGATCCCTGTTTGTACATACATCAAGACACACATTGTCAACAAAGGATCCCTGTTTGTACATACATCAAGGCACACATTGTCAACAAAGGATCCCTGTTTGTACATACATCAAGGCACACATTGTCAACAAAGGATCCCTGTTTGTACATACATCAAGGCACACATTGTCAACAAAGGATCCCTGTTTGTACATGCATCAAGGCGCATATTGTCAACAAAGGATCCCTGTTTGTACATACATCAAGGCACACATTGTCAACAAAGGATCCCTGTTTGTACATACATCAAGGCACACATTGTCAACAAAGGATCCCTGTTTGTACATACATCAAGGCACACATTGTCAACAAAGGATCCCTGTTTGTACATACATCAAGGTGCACATTGTCAACAAAGGATCCCTGTTTGTACATACATGTATCAAGGCACACATTGTCAACAAAGGATCCCTGTTTGTACATACATCAAGGCACACATTGTCAACAAAGGATCCCTGTTTGTACATACATCAAGGCACACATTGTCAACAAAGGATCCCTGTTTGTACATACATCAAGGCACACATTGTCAACAAAGGATCCCTGTTTGTACATACATCAAGGCGCACATTGTCAACAAAGGATCCCTGTTTGTACATACATCAAGGCACACATTGTCAACAAAGGATCCCTGTTTGTACATACATCAAGGCACACATTGTCAACAAAGGATCCCTGTTTGTACATACATCAAGGCACACATTGTCAACAAAGGATCCCTGTTTGTACATACATCAAGGCACACATTGTCAACAAAGGATCCCTGTTTGTACATGCATCAAGGTGCATATTGTCAACAAAGGATCCCTGTTTGTACATACATCAAGGCACACATTGTCAACAAAGGATCCCTGTTTGTACATACATCAAGGCACACATTGTCAACAAAGGATCCCTGTTTGTACATACATCAAGGCACACATTGTCAACAAAGGATCCCTGTTTGTACATACATCAAGGTGCACATTGTCAACAAAGGATCCCTGTTTGTACATACATGTATCAAGGCACACATTGTCAACAAAGGATCCCTGTTTGTACACACATCAAGGCACACATTGTCAACAAAGGATCCCTGTTTGTACATACATCAAGGCACACATTGTCAACAAAGGATCCCTGTTTGTACATACATCAAGGCACACATTGTCAACAAAGGATCCCTGTTTGTACATACATCAAGGCACACATTGTCAACAAAGGATCCCTGTTTGTACATACATCAAGGCGCACATTGTCAACAAAGGATCCCTGTTTGTACATACATCAAGGCACACATTGTCAACAAAGGATCCCTGTTTGTACATACATCAAGGCACACATTGTCAACAAAGGATCCCTGTTTGAAACCCAGGATTCGTGTTTTTGTAATGAATTAAAATAGATTGTAATTGATGCAAATAATACAAAATCATCTGATAGTGTTCATTTAGTAATCTGCATAAATGGTTTTAATGAATGGTAATGTTGTCTAATGACGTAAAATTTCAGCATTTCATGAATTGTTGTACTAACAACAAGATCCGACTGTGAATTAATCATGTAACCTCACCTTAAATCAGATGTTTGATGTTGACATTTTGACACAAAATGCAGGTGAATCAGACAGTACATGTGAGGTTTTACATCTCATTATTATGTTAATGTACAAATGATGTTTCACCCTGTTCTCTCTACATCATTGATCAATGGTCTGATACTATACATAACCCGTTATCTACCATTCATTTCAGGCAATGCTTGATTTTCAAATATTATTTTGTGATTTACATTTAGCTATTTTAATGCATTGAGACAAATTGCTGTCTACCCCTATATAAGCCAACACTTTAATTTCAGGGGCATCACGAGGGCTTGCAGGATGTGTATGCAAGCAATATATGGAGGTTTAGAGGCATGGCAAGGGCTTGTAGAAGGTGTATGCAAGCAATATAGGGAGGTTTAGAGGCATGGCAAGGGCTTGTAGGAGGTGTATGCTAGCAATATATGGAGGTTTAGAGGCATGGCAAGGGCTTGCAGGATGTGTGTGCAAGCAATATAGGGAGGTTTAGAGGCATGGCAAGAGCTTGCAGGATGTGTGTGCAAGCAATATAGGGAGGTTTAGAGGCATGGCAAGGGCTTGTAGGAGGTGTATGCAAGCAATATAGGGAGGTTTAGAGGCATGGCAAGGGCTTGTAGAAGGTGTATGCAAGCAATATAGGGAGGTTTAGAGGCATGGCAAGGGCTTGTAGGAGGTGTATGCAAGCAATATATGGAGGTTTAGAGGCATGACAAGGGCTTGTAGGAGGTGTATGCAAGCAATATAGGGAGGGTTAGAGGCATGGCAAGGGCTTGTAGGAGGTGTATGCAAGCAATATAGGGAGGTTTAGAGGCATGGCAAGGGCTTGTAGGAGGTGTATGCAAGCAATATAGGGAGGTTTAGAGGCATGGCAAGGGCTTGTAGGAGGTGTATGCAAGCAATATGGGGAGGTTTAGAGGCATGGCAAGGGCTTGTAGGAGGTGTATGCAAGCAATATATGGAGGTTTAGAGGCATGGCAAGGGCTTGTAGGAGGTGTATGTAAGCAATATAGGGAGGGTTTGGAATCTTGGTGAGGGCTTGTAGGAGGTGTATGGAAGCAATATAGGGAGGGTTTGGAATCTTGGTGAGGGCTTGTAGGAGGTGTGTGCAAGCAATTTAGGGAGGTTGAGGGGTGTGGCTAGGGCTTGTAGGAGGTGTATGCAAGCAATATAGGGAGGTTTAGGGGTGTGGCTAGGGCTTGTAGGAGGTGTATGCAAGCAATATATGGAGGTTTGGGGGTGTGGCTAGGGCTTGTAGGGTGTGTATGCAAGCAAAATAGGGAGGCTTGGGGATTTGGTGAGGGCTTGTAAGAGGTGTATGCAAGCAATATAGGGAGGTGGTTCAGGGGTGTGGCTAGGGCTTGTAGGAGGTGTATGCAAGCAATATAGGGAGGTTCAGGGGTGTAGCTAGGGCTTGTAGGAGGTGTATGCAAGCAATATAGGGAGGTTCAGGGGGGTGGCTAGGGCTTGTAGGAGGTGTATGCAAGCAATATAGGGAGGTTCAGGGGTGTGGCTAGGGCTTGTAGGAGGTGTATGCAAGCAATATAGGGAGGTTCAGGGGGTGGCTAGGGCTTGTAGGAGATGTATGCAAGCAATATAGAGAGGTTTGGGGGTGGCTAGGGCTTGTAGGAGATGTATGCAAGCAATATAGGGAGGTTAGGGGGTGGCTAGGGCTTGTAGGAGGTGTATGCAAGCAATAAAGGGAGGTTTGTGTGTGGCTAGGGCTTGTAGGAGGTGTATGCAAGCAATATAGGGAGGTTTGGGTGTGGCTAGGGCTTGTAGGAGGTGTATGCAAGCAATATAGGGAGGTTTGGGTGTGGCTAGGGCTTGTAGGAGGTGCATGTAAGCAATATATGGAGGTTTGGGTGTGGCTAGGGCTTGTAGGAGGTGTATGCAAGCAATATAGGGAGGTTCAGGGGTGTGGCTAGGGCTTGTAGGAGGTGTATGCAAGCAATATAGGGAGGTTCAGGGGGTGGCTAGGGCTTGTAGGAGATGTATGCAAGCAATATAGAGAGGTTTGGGGGTGGCTAGGGCTTGTAGGAGATGTATGCAAGCAATATAGGGAGGTTAGGGGGTGGCTAGGGCTTGTAGGAGGTGTATGCAAGCAATATAGGGAGGTTTAGAGGCATGGCAAGGGCTTGTAGGAGGTGTATGCAAGCAATATAGGGAGGTTTAGAGGCATGGCAAGGGCTTGTAGGAGGTGTATGCAAGCAATATATGGAGGTTTAGAGGTATGGCAAGGGCTTGTAGGAGGTGTATGCAAGCAATATAGGGAGGTTTAGAGGCATGACAAGGGCTTGTAGGAGGTGTATGCAAGCAATATAGGGAGGTTTAGAGGCATGGCAAGGGCTTGTAGGAGGTGTATGCAAGCAATATAGGGAGGTTTAGAGGCATGGCAAGGGCTTGTAGGAGGTGTATGCAAGCAATATAGGGAGGTTTAGAGGCATGGCAAGGGCTTGTAGGAGGTGTATGCAAGCAATATGGGGAGGTTTAGAGGCATGGCAAGGGCTTGTAGGAGGTGTATGCAAGCAATATATGGAGGTTTAGAGGCATGGCAAGGGCTTGTAGGAGGTGTATGCAAGCAATATATGGAGGTTTAGAGGCATGGCAAGGGCTTGTAGGAGGTGTATGTAAGCAATATAGGGAGGGTTTGGAATCTTGGTGAGGGCTTGTAGGAGGTGTATGGAAGCAATATAGGGAGGGTTTGGAATCTTGGTGAGGGCTTGTAGGAGGTGTGTGCAAGCAATTTAGGGAGGTTGAGGGGTGTGGCTAGGGCTTGTAGGAGGTGTATGCAAGCAATATAGGGAGGTTTAGGGGTGTGGCTAGGGCTTGTAGGAGGTGTATGCAAGCAATATATGGAGGTTTGGGGGTGTGGCTAGGGCTTGTAGGGTGTGTATGCAAGCAAAATAGGGAGGCTTGGGGATTTGGTGAGGGCTTGTAAGAGGTGTATGCAAGCAATATAGGGAGGTGGTTCAGGGGTGTGGCTAGGGCTTGTAGGAGGTGTATGCAAGCAATATAGGGAGGTTCAGGGGTGTAGCTAGGGCTTGTAGGAGGTGTATGCAAGCAATATAGGGAGGTTCAGGGGGGTGGCTAGGGCTTGTAGGAGGTGTATGCAAGCAATATAGGGAGGTTCAGGGGTGTGGCTAGGGCTTGTAGGAGGTGTATGCAAGCAATATAGGGAGGTTCAGGGGGTGGCTAGGGCTTGTAGGAGATGTATGCAAGCAATATAGAGAGGTTTGGGGGTGGCTAGGGCTTGTAGGAGATGTATGCAAGCAATATAGGGAGGTTAGGGGGTGGCTAGGGCTTGTAGGAGGTGTATGCAAGCAATAAAGGGAGGTTTGTGTGTGGCTAGGGCTTGTAGGAGGTGTATGCAAGCAATATAGGGAGGTTTGGGTGTGGCTAGGGCTTGTAGGAGGTGTATGCAAGCAATATAGGGAGGTTTGGGTGTGGCTAGGGCTTGTAGGAGGTGCATGTAAGCAATATATGGAGGTTTGGGTGTGGCTAGGGCTTGTAGGAGGTGTATGCAAGCAATATAGGGAGGTTCAGGGGTGTGGCTAGGGCTTGTAGGAGGTGTATGCAAGCAATATAGGGAGGTTCAGGGGGTGGCTAGGGCTTGTAGGAGATGTATGCAAGCAATATAGAGAGGTTTGGGGGTGGCTAGGGCTTGTAGGAGATGTATGCAAGCAATATAGGGAGGTTAGGGGGTGGCTAGGGCTTGTAGGAGGTGTATGCAAGCAATAAAGGGAGGTTTGTGTGTGGCTAGGGCTTGTAGGAGGTGTATGCAAGCAATATAGGGAGGTTTGGGTGTGGCTAGGGCTTGTAGGAGGTGTATGCAAGCAATATAGGGAGGTTTGGGTGTGGCTAGGGCTTGTAGGAGGTGTATGCAAGCAATATAGGGAGGTTCAGGGGGTGGCTAGGGCTTGTAGAAGGTGCATGTAAGCAATATATGGAGGTTTGGGGGTGTGGCTAGGGCTTGTAGGAGGTGCATGTAAGCAATATATGGAGGTTCAGGGTGTGGCTAGGGCTTGTAGGAGGTGCATGTAAGCAATATAGGGAGGTTCAGGGTGTGGCTAGGGCTTGTAGGAGGTGCATGTAAGCAATATAGGGAGGTTCAGGGTGTGGCTAGGGCTTGTAGGAGGTGCATGTAAGCAATATATGGAGGTTTGGGGGTGTGGCTAGGGCTTGTAGAAGGTGCATGTAAGCAATATAGGGAGGTTCAGGGTGTGGCTAGGGCTTGTAGGAGGTGCATGTAAGCAATATATGGAGGTTTGGGGGTGTGGCTAGGGCTTGCATGATGTGTATACAAGCAATATAGGGAGGTTTGGGGTGTTGTGAGGGCTTGCATGATGTGTATACAAGCAATATAGGGAGGTTCAGGGGGCATGCTGCAATGCAAACTGACATTTTCTTGAACATTTGTAGTGCAATCTGATGGCATTTTCACAACAGATATAGACAATTTGAAGTGATCTATAATCAGAAAGATTATCTCCAAAAGAGCAAAACAATGCTGTATATTACAAGCGACAAGAATTTTCACACTGTTTTGTTCTATTGCATTTTCAGACTTTATGTTTTTAATTTTTGAAGTGGAAAATTCTTTTAGCAGCATATTAATAGTATACAAGTATGACCTAAAAGTTGAGGAAAATTACTTAAGCTAATATTATCACAACCTTCTTGAATTTGCAAAGTTCACAAACATTTCCACGTTTTGAACTTCATCATTTATGCAGTAAGCTTATTTAGACATTAACTAAGCATTAAAGTAATGTACTATTGTTACAATACCATGAGTACTTACCTAAAACATTGTCAGCATTTGGATTCAGATAAAATTTGAAAGTTTCATTCCACACAGGATTAACCTCGTTGTCAATGTGCTTGGTACGTTGTATTCCGTGTGGTGATGTCTTAATGCTTATAGTCACATAGGGATCGGGTATATCCACTGAAATATATCACATATATATACAAGGTAATATAGAGGCAGAATCAAACTGATTCAAACATACATTCAATGTTTTCATTACAATCTGATCAACTTAAATACATTGGTGTTAACTTTAAGCAACCAGTATTTCATAAATAAGATTTGTGGACAGAATATATAATACATATCACATGGATTTATTTTACCATAAAAAACTTGATCATGCTAGTCAACTGCTCATAAATAACTATTTTAAGATAAAAGTATAATTTCAAGCTTTTTGATGTATTTATGAAGGTATGTACTAGTATTATAATGTCATAGTTCAGTGGGTAAATGTTTAATGTCTATTTATAATAAATACTGTACTTTGTAACCATCTGTAAGTCAACTTTAACATCAGTGAGAAAATGATATAAATTTGGTGTGTATTATTAAACTTGTTTGTGATATTGTTGATTGGTAAATGAAAGTAACAGTAAGATTGGTTCAACAATTAAAGCTGTTTATACCACACAGACTATAAATGTACTTTATGCCTCGGGAACTTATGTATGAACTAAATTGTTGAATATACAGGTGATTGGTAAATTGATTTCAAATTGTTCTGTGTATTGTTAGATAGTTGTGACAATGTGGGGGTATATTGTCCCTACCAGTCAGGTTGTTACCAATTTCTTTTACATGTACTGTATGTGCACTGGTAAATCGTTTTGGTGTCTGACCTCGGGGATTTGTTTAATGTCTTACCATGGTGTCTGACCTCGAGGATTTGTTTAGTGTCTTACCATGGTGTCTGACCTCGGGGATTTGTTTAGTGTCTTACTATGGTGTCTGACCGCGAGGATTTGTTCAATATCTTACAAATTATACATGCTTTGTCTTTTGGGCGTTATCATAAATTACATATCTTTATACAAGCATTATGAGTATAAATTATTCAATATTGTAAGATACATAAGTACTTGATTTACACTTGAATTGAAAGTTAGAACTGTGAAGTGGTTTATTCCTACTACAGTCTGCCAGAGAATGGATATTTATGACACACTATCTAGGTCAGAGTCTTTATGAGATTTACTTATACTGATTTATTCAAAAGCAACCTTATGAGATTTACTTATACTGATTTATTCAAAACCAACCTTATGCCAGTTTGTTGATATAATATCACAAAGAGATGAATCAGTATTTGCAAGAAGTACAATTGTTTCTAAAACTGAACATGAAAGTCATAATGAAGAGGCTGAGAGTACCCAGATAGAGGTATACTTATACATAATGAAGAGGTATCACATTGAATGATCAACAGATGCTGAGAGTACCCAGATAGAGTCATACTTATACATAATGAAGAGGTATCACATTTAATGATCAACAGATGCTGAGAGTACCCAGATAGAGTCATACTTATACATAATGAAGAGGTATCACATTGAATGATCAACAGATGCTGAGAGTACCCAGATAGAGTCATACTTATACATAATGAAGAGGTATCACATTTAATGATCAACAGATGCTGAGAGTACCCAGATAGAGTCATACTTATACATAATGAAGAGGTATCACATTTAATGATCAACAGATGCTGAGAGTATCCAGATAGAGTCATACTTATACATAATGAAGAGGTATCACATTTAATGATCAACAGATGCTGAGAGTATCCAGATAGAGGTATACTTATACATAATGAAGAGGTATCACATTTAATGATCAACACATGCTGAGAGTACCCAGATAGAGGTATACTTATACATAATGAAGAGGTATCACATTGAATGATCAACATATGCTGAGAGTATCCAGATAGAGGTATACTTATACATAATGAAGAGGTATCACATTTAATGATCAACACATGCTGAGAGTACCCAGATAGAGTCATACTTATACATAATGAAGAGGTATCACATTTAATGATCAACAGATGCTGAGAGTATCCAGATAGAGTCATACTTATACATAATGAAGAGGTATCACATTGAATGATCAACATGCTGAGAGTATCCAGATAGAGTCATACTTATACATAATGAAGAGGTATCACATTTAATGATCAACAGATGCTGAGAGTATCCAGATAGAGGTATACTTATACATAATGAAGAGGTATCACATTTAATGATCAACACATGCTGAGAGTACCCAGATAGAGGTATACTTATACATAATGAAGAGGTATCACATTGAATGATCAACATATGCTGAGAGTATCCAGATAGAGGTATACTTATACATAATGAAGAGGTATCACATTTAATGATCAACACATGCTGAGAGTACCCAGATAGAGGTATACTTATACATAATGAAGAGGTATCACATTGAATGATCAACATATGCTGAGAGTATCCAGATAGAGGTATACTTATACATAATGAAGAGGTATCACATTTAATGATCAACACATGCTGAGAGTACCCAGATAGAGTCATACTTATACATAATGAAGAGGTATCACATTGAATGATCAACATATGCTGAGAGTATCCAGATAGAGGTATACTTATACATAATGAAGAGGTATCACATTTAATGATCAACATGCTGAGAGTACCCAGATAGAGTCATACTTATACATAATGAAGAGGTATCACATTGAATGATCAACATATGCTGAGAGTACCCAGATAGAGTCATACTTATACATAATGAAGAGGTATCACATTTAATGATCAACAGATGCTGAGAGTATCCAGATAGAGTCATACTTATACATAATGAAGAGGTATCACATTTAATGATCAACACATGCTGAGAGTACCCAGATAGAGGTATACTTATACATAATGAAGAGGTATCACATTTAATGATCAACAGATGCTGAGAGTATCCAGATAGAGTCATACTTATACATAATGAAGAGGTATCACATTTAATGATCAACAGATGCTGAGAGTACCCAGATAGAGTCATACTTATACATAATGAAGAGGTATCACATTGAATGATCAACAGATGCTGAGAGTACCCAGATAGAGTCATACTTATACATAATGAAGAGGTATCACATTGAATGATCAACAGATGCTGAGAGTACCCAGATAGAGTCATACTTATACATAATGAAGAGGTATCACATTGAATGATCAACACATGCTGAGAGTATCCAGATAGAGGTATACTTATACATAATGAAGAGGTATCACATTTAATGATCAACAGATGCTGAGAGTATCCAGATAGAGTCATACTTATACATAATGAAGAGGTATCACATTGAATGATCAACAGATGCTGAGAGTACCCAGATAGAGTCATACTTATACATAATGAAGAGGTATCACATTTAATGATCAACAGATGCTGAGAGTACCCAGATAGAGGTATACTTATACATAATGAAGAGGTATCACATTTAATGATCAACAGATGCTGAGAGTACCCAAATAGAGTCATACTTATACATAATACAACCATATTTGAAGTTGTTATGCTACTGGGAAATCAAGCATATTATTAGGAGACACAATTTATGGTAATATCTTGTATCCCTTTTACCAGACATCAGGTATTAATTGTATGTATGTGTATAAGATTTCTCCTTGTTTATTGAACATTAAATCAAATAACAATGATATTTATACCCTACTTTTGTCTAAGGTCAGTGTCTGGATCATACACAAAGCCATTCCAATGACAATTAAACCAGTAACCATATAAGGAGCTGACCAATTTCATCATTTTTATGAGAAAAAAACATCTAGCTAATTATTTAATACCAAAGTTCATATAGATTATCTTTTGTGTTCTATTTCATGCGACAGAACTATAAACATCAGTTGTCATTGTAAGGCAGATTTGTTAGACAAACAGACAAACAGAAAAAATGCAGCAAAAGAATACTAATGGCTAGACAGGAAATTCTGTAACTCCTGGACAATTGTCTTGCTACTCTAAAAGATAAAGTTCAAATGTTGTTGACGTCGTATAAATGGACTGAACATTTGATAAAAATCCTTGTCTTTTCACATTTACTTTTATGTGTATATTCTGTTGGTTCTTGAATACTTACTCATATTTTGGAATCTGGACCCTTTCGTAATGTTGTGGCCCCTAATGACCTTGACATAGAAAAGCATACATGGCTGATGTTCGACCTGAAAGATATGAAAAACACTTAGACAATTCTTCCAATGGTTGACTTACAGTTATCCTATTTGTCATCATACCATTGGTACAGGAAGGGGGGGGGGACTAAGTGATTAATTGCTAATGATTCAGTTATACAGTTTTGTTCTTGTTTAGACCTGTATGTAGTCAGTTTTCTGGTATCTTTATATCAGATATGTGATGGACAATGGTGAAAATGCATCTTATTTGGTGATTTGGTGAGTTTAAAAGAAAATTTGGAGGATGTTAGATACAGTACGTCCATGTATGTCCGAGATATGTGTTCTGTATACTCGGCTAACACAGTATTAAAATGTTTCCCAATCCTGAAATCAAACAAATCTGTCTGATTATTATACAATTATATATAGACGTAAATATGGTTTTGACATAAATGCAAGAACCCCCCCCCCAGGTATGCCACTCATGTCATGTTATATTTGAAAGCAATGAGAGCAGTGAGAATGTACTTGTAATATCACTCTCACTGTGATCAATGTTACATTATAACGAGACTTAGAGTACTTGTAATATCATTCTCACTGTGACCAATGTAACATTATAACGAGACTTAGAGTACTTGTAATATCACTCTCACTCTGATCAATGTTACATTATAACGAGACTTAGAGTACTTGTAATATCACTCTCACTGTGATCAATGTTACATTATAACGAGACTTAGAGTACTTGTAATATCATTCTCACTGTGACCAATGTTACATTATAACGAGACTTAGAGTACTTGTAATATCATTCTCACTGTGATCAATGTTACATTATAACGAGACTTAGAGTACTTGTAATATCATTCTCACTGTGACCAATGTTACATTATAACGAGACTTAGAGTACTTGTAATATCACTCTCACTGTGACCAATGTTACATTATAACGAGACTAAGAGTACTTGTAATATCACTCTCACTGTGACCTGAATGTTACATTATAACGAGACTAAGAGTACTTGTAATATCACTCTCACTGTGATCAATGTTACATTATAACAAGACTTAGAGTACTTGTAATATCACTCTCACTGTGACCTGAATGTTACATTATAACGAGACTTAGAGTACTTGTAATATCACTCTCACTGTGATCAATGTTACATTATAACAAGACTTAGAGTACTTGTAATATCACTCTCACTGTGACCAATGTTACATAATAACAAGACTAGGAGTACTTGTAATATCACTCTCACTGTGACCTGAATGTTACATTATAACGAGACTTAGAGTACTTGTAATATCACTCTCACTGTGATCAATGTTACATTATAACAAGACTTAGAGTACTTGTAATATCACTCTCACTGTGACCAATGTTACATTATAACAAGACTAGGAGTACTTGTAATATCACTCTCACTGTGACCTGAATGTTACATTATAACGAGACTTAGAGTACTTGTAATATCACTCTCACTGTGACCAATGTTACATTATAACAAGACTTAGAGTACTTGTAATATCACTCTCACTGTGACCAATGTTACATTATAACAAGACTTAGAGCACTTGTAATATCACTCTCACTGTGACCAATGTTACATTATAACGAGACTTAGAGTACTTGTAATATCACTCTCACTGTGACCAATGTTACATTATAACAAGACTTAGAGTACTTGTAATATCACTCTCACTGTGACCAATGTTACATTATAACAAGACTTAGAGCACTTGTAATATCACTCTCACTGTGACCAATGTTACATTATAACGAGACTTAGAGTACTTGTAATATCACTCTCACTGTGACCAATGTTACATTATAACGAGACTAAGAGTACTTGTAATATCACTCTCACTGTGACCAATGTTACATTATAACAAGACTAGGAGTACTTGTAATATCACTCTCACTGTGACCTGAATGTTACATTATAACGAGACTTAGAGTACTTGTAATATCACTCTCACTGTGATCAATGTTACATTATAACAAGACTAGGAGTACTTGTAATATCACTCTCACTGTGACCTGAATGTTACATTATAACGAGACTTAGAGTACTTGTAATATCACTCTCACTGTGACCAATGTTACATTATAACAAGACTTAGAGTACTTGTAATATCACTCTCACTGTGACCAATGTTACATTATAACGAGACTTAGAGTACTTGTAATATCACTCTCACTGTGACCAATGTTACATTATAACAAGACTAGGAGTACAGTTAAAATATAAATCTTTCTTACATCAGATAAACCCTGTATGTGATTTTATCTGTTATTCAACTGCCAGTTTATTTACTGACTGAAACATGTCATTGTTCATTGAGTTGTATTATAACATTCCAGTTTCTTAATTAAGTCAGGAGTTACATCAATTACTGATATACAGTCCTATAACAAGTCAGCAGTTACATCAATTACTGATATACAGTCCTATAATAAGTCAGCAGTTATATCAATTACTGATATATGGTCCTATAATAAGTCAGCAGTTACATCAATTACTGATATACAGTCCTATATCAAGTCATCAGTTACATCAATTACTGATATATGGTCCTATAATAAGTCAGCAGTTACATCAATTACAGATATACAGTCCTATATCAAGTCATCAGTTACATCAATTACTGATATATGGTCCTATAATAAGTCAGCAGTTACATCAATTACTGATATATGGTCCTATAATAAGTCAGCAGTTACATCAATTACAGATATACAGTCCTATATCAAGTCATCAGTTACATCAATTACTGATATATGGTCCTATAATAAGTCAGCAGTTACATCAATTACTGATATATGGTCCTATAATAAGTCAGCAGTTACATCAATTACTGATATATGGTCCTATAATAAGTCAGCAGTTATATCAATTACAGATATATGGTCCTATAACAAGTCAGCAGTTACATCAATTACAGATATATGGTCCTATAATAAGTCAGCAGTTACATCAATTACTGATATATGGTCCTATAACAAGTCAGCAGTTACATCAATTACAGATATATGGTCCTATAACAAGTCAGCAGTTACATCAATTACTGATATACAGTCCTATATCAAGTCATCAGTTACATCAATTACTGATATACGGTCCTATAATAAGTCAGCAGTTACATCAATTACTGATATACAGTCCTATATCAAGTCATCAGTTACATCAATTACTGATATACGGTCCTATAATAAGTCAGCAGTTACATCAATTACTGATATATGGTCCTATAACAAGTCAGCAGTTACATCAATTACAGATATATGGTCCTATAATAAGTCAGCAGTTACATCAATTACTGATATACAGTCCTATATCAAGTCATCAGTTACATCAATTACTGATATATGGTCCTATAATCAGTCACCTTTTACATCAATTACTGATATATGGTCCTATAATAAGTCAGGAGTTACATCAATTACTGATATATGGTCCTATAATAAGTCAGCAGTTACATCAATTACTGATATATGGTCCTATAAAACGTCAGCAGTTACATCAATAACAGATATATGGTCCTATAATAAGTCAGCAGTTACATCAATTACTGATATACAGTCCTATAATAAGTCAGCAGTTACATCAATTACTGATATATGGTCCTATAATAAGTCAGCAGTTACATCAATTACAGATATATGGTCCTATATCAAGTCATCAGTTACATCAATTACAGATATACAGTCCTATAATAAGTCAGCAGTTACATCAATTACTGATATACAGTCCTATAACAAGTCAGCAGTTACATCAATTACAGATATACAGTCCTATAATAAGTCAGCAGTTACATCAATTACTGATATACAGTCCTATAACAAGTCAGCAGTTACATCAATTACAGATATATGGTCCTATAATAAGTCAGCAGTTACATCAATTACAGATATATGGTCCTATAATAAGTCAGCAGTTACATCAATTACTGATATATGGTCCTATAATAAGTCAGCAGTTACATCAATTACTGATATATGGTCCTATAATAAGTCAGCAGTTACATCAATTACTGATATATGGTCCTATAATAAGTCAGCAGTTACATCAATTACTGATATATGGTCCTATAATAAGTCAGCAGTTACATCAATTACTGATATACAGTCCTATAATAAGTCAGCAGTTACATCAATTACTGATATATGGTCCTATAATAAGTCAGCAGTTACATCAATTACTGATATACAGTCCTATAATAAGTCAGCAGTTATATCAATTACTGATATATGGTCCTATATCAAGTCATCAGTTACATCAATTACTGATATATGGTCCTATAATCAGTCACCTTTTACATCAATTACTGATATATGGTCCTATAATAAGTCAGGAGTTACATCAATTACTGATATATGGTCCTATAATAAGTCAGCAGTTACATCAATTACTGATATACAGTCCTATAACAAGTCAGCAGTTACATCAATTACAGATATATGGTCCTATAATAAGTCAGGAGTTACATCAATTACAGATATATGGTCCTATAATAAGTCAGCAGTTACATCAATTACAGATATATGGTCCTATAATAAGTCAGCAGTTACACCAATTACTGATATATGGTCCTATAATAAGTCAGCAGTTACATCAATTACAGATATATGGTCCTATAATAAGTCAGCAGTTACATCAATTACAGATATATGGTCCTATAATAAGTCAGCAGTTACATCAATTACTGATATATGGTCCTATAATAAGTCAGCAGTTACATCAATTACTGATATACAGTCCTATAATAAGTCAGCAGTTACATCAATTACTGATATACGGTCCTATAACAAGTCAGCAGTTACATCAATTACTGATATATGGTCCTATAATAAGTCATCAGTTACATCAATTACTGATATATGGTCCTATAATAAGTCATCAGTTATATCAATTACTGATATACGGTCCTATAACAAGTCAGCAGTTACATCAATTACAGATATATGGTCCTATAATAAGTCAGCAGTTACATCAATTACTGATATATGGTCCTATAACAAGTCAGCAGTTACATCAATTACTGATATACGGTCCTATAATAAGTCAGCAGTTACATCAATTACTGATATACGGTCCTATAATAGTTTGCCTCAAATCTACGTTTTCAAGATGAAATATTTGTATAGTCATACATTACACATTTCAATTAAGACATTTTGTATCATAGCAGTGAATTGTAACATCTGTAAAATATGTGTTGGCCATTGTGAGTACAGGGAAATTGGTTGCACATTGTGTGTACAGGGAAATTGGTTGCACATTGTGAGTACAGGGAAATTGGTTGCACATTGTGTGTACAGGGAAATTGGTTGCACATTGTGAGTACAGGGAAATTGGTTGCACATTGTGTGTACAGGGAAATTGGTTGCACATTGTGAGTACAGGGAAATTGGTTGCACATTGTGAGTACAGGGAAATTGGTTGCACATTGTGAGTACAGTGAAATTGGTTGCACATTGTGAGTACAGGGAAATTGGTTGCACATTGTGAGTACAGTGAAATTGGTTGCACATTGTGAGTACAGGGAAATTGGTTGCACATTGTGAGTACAGTGAAATTGGTTGCACATTGTGAGTACAGGGAAATTGGTTGCACATTGTGAGTACAGGGAAATTGGTTGCACATTGTGTGTACAGGGAAATTGGTTGCACATTGTGAGTACAGGGAAATTGGTTGCACATTGTGTGTACAGGGAAATTGGTTGCACATTGTGAGTACAGGGAAATTGGTTGCACATTGTGTGTACAGGGAAATTGGTTGCACATTGTGAGTACAGTGAAATTGGTTGCACATTGTGAGTACAGGGAAATTGGTTGCACATTGTGAGTACAGTGAAATTGGTTGCACATTGTGAGTACAGTGAAATTGGTTGCACATTGTGAGTACAGGGAAATTGGTTGCACATTGTGTGTACAGGGAAATTGGTTGCACATTGTGAGTACAGTGAAATTGGTTGCACATTGTGAGTACAGGGAAATTGGTTGCACATTGTGAGTACAGGGAAATTGGTTGCACATTGTGAGTACAGGGAAATTGGTTGCACATTGTGAGTACAGGGAAATTTGAACAATCTTACAGTTAACATAATCTTAATTCTACACATAATAATCCAATAAATTGATCTCATTAATTGGTTCTTGATTATTCTATTGTTGTAATGTATTGTACATTATGGTTGGTTTCTTGCCAGCTATACGACTTTATGCAGGTATTAATTAGTTTATCAAACAAAACTATTTTACTGGTAAGTCACTTCTTTAACTGATTTAGACATACGTGTATACTCATGGTTTAAACAGGTTAAGGAACAAGATTTATACACATTGCATTCTTTTAAATGGTATACGATTTTTCGAAAATACTCAATCATATACGGTGACACAACGCATGTATACAACCGAGTACCTGCCTCAAGTGGCATATACGGTGACACAACGCATGTATACAACCGAGTACCTGCCTCAAGTGGCATATACGGTGACACAACGCATGTATACAACCGAGTACCTGCCTCAAGTGGCATATACGGTGACACAACGCATGTATACAACTGAGTACCTGCCTCAAGTGGCATATACGGTGACACAACGCATGTATACAACCGAGTACCTGCCTCAAGTGGCATATACGGTGACACAACGCATGTATACAACCGAGTACCTGCCTCAAGTGGTATATACGGTGACACAACGCATGTATACAACCGAGTACCTGCCTCAAGTGGCATATACGGTAACACAACGCATGTATACAACCGAGTACCTGCCTCAAGTGGTATATACGGTGACACAACGCATGTATACAACCGAGTACCTGCCTCAAGTGGCATATACGGTGACACAACGCATGTATACAACCGAGTACCTGCCTCAAGTGGCATATACGGTGACACAACGCATGTATACAACCAAGTACCTGCCTCAAGTGGCATATACGGTGACACAACGCATGTATACAACCAAGTACCTGCCTCAAGTGGCATATACGGTGACACAACGCATGTATACAACCGAGTACCTGCCTCAAGTGGTATATACGGTGACACAACGCATGTATACAACCGAGTACCTGCCTCAAGTGGTATATACGGTGACACAACGCATGTATACAACCGAGTACCTGCCTCAAGTGGCAGAAGAAAATTACTTACATCATACAAACTGAATATTGAGCCTCTGCGATCACTAGCACGCGGTCTAAGTAACGGTCTCTTTAAATCTGTATCATCACTATCACTGTCGTATCTATCCATCATTAATATTCTAACACCAGAGTATTGCACAACTTGCTTGATTATATCCAAATTTAGCTTACAAATTTTACATAATCTCCTGTTAAATACAAGCTTACACTAGCTGGCACTAACTCATAAGTCTCAGAAACACCAACTTGCTTAGAAACACTTGTATAATGAATATTTTTTCTGTATCAAACAATTCACAAGCGTGCGGTCAAATACACTCTTTTTATATTAAACAATTATGTATTGACTAATTCCAAACAAATATTTGAGTACTTCCAGTTCCCTGCACATCCATCTATGGTTATCACTAATGTGTTACCATGGAAACAGTTTCAGATGATTTTCAAGTCTGATAGAACTTTTTTAATTTACTGAAGATCTCAGTGACATTTTGTGGGTGTAAGGTAAATGAGCATGGAGATAATAGACGGGAAAGATTTCCTCTCACAGCTTGCAGTCACCAAACACAGTGAATTGTCACGCCTACAATTACGGAATATTTTGTTTGATGATAAAATAAATCCTGGTCGATTCCAAACCAGGATTCCAAAAATAGTACACGATATAAAGGTTGTAACAATGACACTAGAAAAACAACAAATATTTTTTTATTATATTTTCCATTAAAAATAATTAAAATATTTTTTGTCCTTGATAAATTAGATTATAATAACCATAATTAAGGTAGAGTAATATTATATTTGTGAAGTAAGTTTGTTGAAGTCCTGAGAGATTTATCAACTACATGTACAACTAATTCACAGCTTTCCTCTCCTATTACTGATCCTCCCACAACGTCTACAAACTTTATATTTCATCTTTGAACTTTCTATTTAACATACTTTAACCTCAAACACCTTTTCACTTAATGTACTTATCAATAGTTATAAAACTGGTAAAGGTGGATTAAGGCTTTAATAATAAAATAATTGGTTAAAATCCTAGCTTTTACGATAATGATTCATAATTTCATACGTAGAGCTGGGAACATGTCTTTGCATGTCATTCTACAAATTGTTGTGATTGAAAATAAAACTCCACAGCAACAGATAATTGTTTACTGACATGTATGAGATGAGATTTTCCCTTCCATGATTATTGCCTTATATGGAAGTCAATCTCCATACTCATGACAGCACTTTGATTTACATTGTAATTTCCTGTTCAGTTCTGGGAGTAGTGAAATACTCAACCAATGCTGTGGGAGAATACTGCACAATATGACCGAATGTTTACCATAACTTATAATCTAAACTTGATCAATTACCTTTATGAAATCTCATTTTTCTTTACATGTACAAGTTCATTTGTAATGCCTTTATATACCAATATAGGACTCATTAAACTTTATATGTTGTGCAGTATGCTTTAAATAATGTGTCCGTAGGACAAATCTGTCATCAATTTTAATCTATGAATAATAAATAAACATTTATAATTGAGGATCAACCAATGTCAAAATAGTGCCCGCATATTGTATCATCGAAGCAAAGATACATAAACATACAACATAAGAAACCAATAGTTATTGTGTAGTAATGAACTGGATATTTTTTGTTATCTAATGTAAAACATTTATGACTGGTCTACTGACTTCACACACACCATAGTAAACTGTATTCATCAAGATCAGAAAACTGTTATACACCTATATAACATAGCATGTAGAGCATGGCTGTATGACAGACATTGGGCAAGACTTTGTGTAGGTGTAGGATCAGTGTGAGGGTGGCTGCACCCTTAATTCAGTGTGAGAGTGGCTGCACCCTTAAATCAGTGTGAGAGTGGCTGCAACCTTAAATCAGTGTGAGGGTGGCTGCAACCTTAAATCAGTGTGAGGGTGGCTGCACCCTTAAATCAGTGTGAGGGTGGCTGCAACCTTAAATCAGTGTGAGGGTGGCTGCAACCTTAAATCAGTGTGAGGGTGGCTGCAACCTTAAATCAGTGTGAGGGTGGCTGCACCCTTAAATCAGTGTGAGAGTGGCTGCAACCTTAAATCAGTGTGAGGGTGGCTGCACCCTTAAATCAGTGTGAGAGTGACTGCAACCTTAAATCAGTGTGAGGGTGGCTGCAACCTTAAATCAGTGTGAGGGTGGCTGCACCCTTAAATCAGTATGAGGGTGGCTGCAACCTTAAATCAGTGTGAGGGTGGCTGCACCCTTAAATCAGTATGAGAGTGGCTGCAACCTTAAATCAGTGTGAGGGTGGCTGCAACCTTAAATCAGTGTGAGGGTGGCTGCACCCTTAAATCAGTGTGAGAGTGGCTGCAACCTTAAATCAGTGTGAGGGTGGCTGCAACCTTAAATCAGTGTGAGGGTGGCTGCAACCTTAAATCAGTGTGAGGGTGGCTGCAACCTTAAATCAGTGTGAGGGTGGCTGCAACCTTAAATCAGTGTGAGGGTGGCTGCAACCTTAAATCAGTGTGAGGGTGGCTGCACCCTTAAATCAGTGTGAGAGTGGCTGCAACCTTAAATCAGTGTGAGGGTGGCTGCACCCTTAAATCAGTGTGAGAGTGACTGCAACCTTAAATCAGTGTGAGGGTGGCTGCAACCTTAAATCTGTGTGAGGGTGGCTGCACCCTTAAATCAGTATGAGAGTGGCTGCAACCTTAAATCAGTGTGAGGGTGGCTGCAACCTTAAATCAGTGTGAGGGTGGCTGCACCCTTAAATCAGTGTGAGAGTGGCTGCAACCTTAATTCAGTGTGAGAGTGGCTGCACCCTTAAATCAGTGTGAGAGTGGCTGCAACCTTAAATCAGTGTGAGAGTGGCTGCAACCTTAAATCAGTGTGAGGGTGGCTGCACCCTTATATCAGTGTGAGAGTGACTGCAACCTTAAATCAGTGTGAGGGTGGCTGCAACCTTAAATCAGTGTGAGGGTGGCTGCACCCTTAAATCAGTATGAGAGTGGCTGCAACCTTAAATCAGTGTGAGAGTGGCTGCAACCTTAAATCAGTGTGAGGGTGGCTGCACCCTTAAATCAGTATGAGAGTGGCTGCAACCTTAAATCAGTGTGAGGGTGGCTGCACCCTTAAATCAGTGTGAGAGTGGCTGCAACCTTAAATCAGTGTGAGGGTGGCTGCACCCTTAAATCAGTATGAGAGTGGCTGCAACCTTAAATCAGTGTGAGAGTGGCTGCAACCTTAAATCAGTGTGAGAGTGGCTGCACCCTTAAATCAGTGTGAGGGTGGCTGCACCCTTAAATCAGTATGAGGGTGGCTGCACCCTTAAATCAGTGTGAGAGTGGCTGCAACCTTAATTCAGTGTGAGGGTGTCTGCAACCTTAATGCAGTGTGAGAGTGGCTTCAACCTTAATTCAGTGTGAGGGTGGCTGCAACCTTAATTCAGTGTGAGAGTGGCTGCAACCTTAATTCAGTATGAGGGTGGCTGCATCCTTAAATCAGTGTGAGGGTGGCTGCAACCTTAATTCAGTGTGTGAGTGACTGCAACCTTAAATCAGTGTGAGAGTGGCTGCAACCTTAATTCAGTATGAGAGTGACTGCAACCTTAAATCAGTGTGAGAGTGGCTACAACCTTAATTCAGTGTGAGAGTGACTGCAACCTTAATTCAGTATGAGGGTGGCTGCACCCTTAAATCAGTGTGAGAGTGGCTGCAACCTTAATTCAGTGTGAGAGTGACTGCAACCTTAAATCAGTGTGAGAGTGGCTGCAACCTTAATTCAGTGTGAGAGTGACTGCAACCTTAAATCAGTGTGAGAGTGGCTGCAACCTTAATTCAGTATGAGGGTGGCTGCAACATTAATTCAGTGTGAGAGTGACTGCAACCTTAAATCAGTGTGAGGGTGGCTGCAACCTTAAATCAGTGTGAGGGTGGCTGCACCCTTAAATCAGTATGAGGGTGGCTGCAACCTTAAATCAGTGTGAGGGTGGCTGCAACCTTAAATCAGTGTGAGGGTGGCTGCAACCTTAAATCAGTGTGAGGGTGGCTGCACCCTTAAATCAGTGTGAGAGTGGCTGCAACCTTAATTCAGTGTGAGAGTGGCTGCACCCTTAAATCAGTGTGAGAGTGGCTGCAACCTTAAATCAGTGTGAGAGTGGCTGCAACCTTAAATCAGTGTGAGGGTGGCTGCACCCTTAAATCAGTGTGAGAGTGACTGCAACCTTAAATCAGTGTGAGGGTGGCTGCAACCTTAAATCAGTGTGAGGGTGGCTGCAACCTTAAATCAGTGTGAGGGTGGCTGCAACCTTAAATCAGTGTGAGGGTGGCTGCAACCTTAAATCAGTGTGAGGGTGGCTGCAACCTTAAATCAGTGTGAGGGTGGCTGCACCCTTAAATCAGTGTGAGAGTGGCTGCAACCTTAATTCAGTGTGAGAGTGGCTGCACCCTTAAATCAGTGTGAGAGTGGCTGCAACCTTAAATCAGTGTGAGAGTGGCTGCAACCTTAAATCAGTGTGAGGGTGGCTGCACCCTTAAATCAGTGTGAGAGTGACTGCAACCTTAAATCAGTGTGAGGGTGGCTGCAACCTTAAATCAGTGTGAGGGTGGCTGCAACCTTAAATCAGTGTGAGGGTGGCTGCACCCTTAAATCAGTATGAGAGTGGCTGCAACCTTAAATCAGTGTGAGAGTGGCTGCAACCTTAAATCAGTGTGAGGGTGGCTGCACCCTTAAATCAGTATGAGAGTGGCTGCAACCTTAAATCAGTGTGAGGGTGGCTGCACCCTTAAATCAGTGTGAGAGTGGCTGCAACCTTAAATCAGTGTGAGGGTGGCTGCACCCTTAAATCAGTATGAGAGTGGCTGCAACCTTAAATCAGTGTGAGAGTGGCTGCAACCTTAAATCAGTGTGAGGGTGGCTGCAACCTTAAATCAGTGTGAGGGTGGCTGCACCCTTAAATCAGTGTGAGAGTGGCTGCAACCTTAATTCAGTGTGAGAGTGGCTGCACCCTTAAATCAGTGTGAGAGTGGCTGCAACCTTAAATCAGTGTGAGAGTGGCTGCAACCTTAAATCAGTGTGAGGGTGGCTGCACCCTTAAATCAGTGTGAGAGTGACTGCAACCTTAAATCAGTGTGAGGGTGGCTGCAACCTTAAATCAGTGTGAGGGTGGCTGCAACCTTAAATCAGTGTGAGGGTGGCTGCACCCTTAAATCAGTATGAGAGTGGCTGCAACCTTAAATCAGTGTGAGAGTGGCTGCAACCTTAAATCAGTGTGAGGGTGGCTGCACCCTTAAATCAGTATGAGAGTGGCTGCAACCTTAAATCAGTGTGAGGGTGGCTGCACCCTTAAATCAGTGTGAGAGTGGCTGCAACCTTAAATCAGTGTGAGGGTGGCTGCACCCTTAAATCAGTATGAGAGTGGCTGCAACCTTAAATCAGTGTGAGAGTGGCTGCAACCTTAAATCAGTGTGAGAGTGGCTGCACCCTTAAATCAGTGTGAGGGTGGCTGCACCCTTAAATCAGTATGAGGGTGGCTGCACCCTTAAATCAGTGTGAGAGTGGCTGCAACCTTAATTCAGTGTGAGGGTGGCTGCAACCTTAATGCAGTGTGAGAGTGGCTTCAACCTTAATTCAGTGTGAGGGTGGCTGCAACCTTAATTCAGTGTGAGAGTGGCTGCAACCTTAATTCAGTATGAGGGTGGCTGCATCCTTAAATCAGTGTGAGGGTGGCTGCAACCTTAATTCAGTGTGAGAGTGACTGCAACCTTAAATCAGTGTGAGAGTGGCTGCAACCTTAATTAAGTATGAGAGTGACTGCAACCTTAAATCAGTGTGAGAGTGGCTACAACCTTAATTCAGTGTGAGAGTGACTGCAACCTTAATTCAGTATGAGGGTGGCTGCACCCTTAAATCAGTGTGAGAGTGGCTGCAACCTTAATTCAGTGTGAGAGTGACTGCAACCTTAAATCAGTGTGAGAGTGGCTGCAACCTTAATTCAGTGTGAGAGTGACTGCAACCTTAAATCAGTGTGAGAGTGGCTGCAACCTTAATTCAGTATGAGGGTGGCTGCAACATTAAATCAGTGTGAGAGTGGCTGCACCCTTTAATCAGTGTGAGAGTGGCTGCAACCTTAATTCAGTATGAGGGTGGCTGCACCCTTAAATCAGTGTGAGAGTGGCTGCACCCTTAAATCAGTGTGAGAGTGGCTGCAACCTTAATCCAGTGTGAGAGTGGCTGCAACCTTAATTCAGTATGAGGGTGGCTGCAACATTAAATAAGTGTGAGAGTGGCTGCACCCTTTAATCAGTGTGAGAGTGACTGCAACCTTAAATCAGTGTGAGAGTGACTGCAACCTTAAATCAGTGTGAGAGTGACTGCACCCTTAATTCAGTGTGAGAGTGACTGCACCCTTAATTCAGTGTGAGAGTGACTGCAACCTTAAATCAGTGTGAGAGTGACTGCAACCTTAAATCAGTGTGAGAGTGACTGCACCCTTAATTCAGTGTGAGAGTGACTGCACCCTTAATTCAGTGTGAGAGTGACTGCACCCTTAAATCAGTGTGAGAGTGACTGCACCCTTAAATCAGTGTGAGAGTGACTGCAACCTTAAATCAGTGTGAGAGTGACTGCAACCTTAAATCAGTGTGAGAGTGACTGCAACCTTAAATCAGTTTGAGAGTGACTGCACCCTTAAATCAGTGTGAGAGTGACTGCAACCTTAATTCAGTGTGAGAGTGGCTGCAACCTTAATTCAGTGTGAGAGTGACTGCAACCTTAAATCAGTGTGAGGGTGGCTGCAGCCTTAATTCAGTGTGAGAGTGACTGCAACCTTAAATCAGTGTGAGAGTGGCTGCAACATTAAATCAGTGTGAGAGTGACTGCAACCTTAAATCAGTGTGAGAGTGGCTGCAACATTAAATCAGTGTGAGAGTGACTGCAACCTTAAATCAGTATGAGGGTGGCTGCACCCTTTAATCAGTGTGAGAGTGACTGCACCCTTAATTCAGTGTGAGAGTGGCTGCATCCTTAATTCAGTGTGAGAGTGACTGCAACCTTAAATCAGTATGAGGGTGGCTGCACCCTTAAATCAGTGTGAGGGTGGCTGCAACCTTAAATCAGTGTGAGAGTGACTGCAACCTTAATTCAGTTTGAGAGTGGCTGCAACCTTAAATCAGTGTGAGAGTGGCTGCACCCTTAAATCAGTGTGAGAGTGACTGCAACCTTAAATCAGTGTGAGGGTGGCTGCAACCTTAAATCAGTGTGAGGGTGGCTGCAACCTTAAATCAGTGTGAGAGTGACTGCAACCTTAATTCAGTTTGAGAGTGGCTGCAACCTTAAATCAGTGGGAGAGTGACTGCAACCTTAATTCAGTTTGAGAGTGGCTGCAACCTTAAATCAGTGTGAGAGTGGCTGCACCCTTAAATCAGTGTGAGAGTGGCTGCAACCTTAAATCAGTGTGAGGGTGGCTGCAACCTTAAATCAGTGTGAGAGTGACTGCAACCTTAATTCAGTTTGAGAGTGGCTGCAACCTTAAATCAGTGGGAGAGTGACTGCACCCTTAAATCAGTGTGAGAGTGGCTGCACCCTTAAATCAGTGTGAGAGTGACTGTACCCTTAAATCAGTGTGAGAGTGGCTGCAACATTAAATCAGTGTGAGAGTGACTGCACCCTTAATTCAGTGTGAGAGTGACTGCACCCTTAAATCAGTGTGAGAGTGACTGTACCCTTGAATCAGTGTGAGAGTGGCTGCAACATTAAATCAGTGTGAGAGTGACTGCAACCTTAAATCAGTATGAGAGTTGCTGCACCCTTAAATCAGTATTAGAGTGGCTGCACACTTTAATCAGTGTGAGAGTGACTGCATCCTTAATTCAGTGTGAGAGTGGCTGCACCCTTAATTCAGTGTGAGAGTGACTGCAACCTTAAATCAGTATGACGGTGGCTGCACCCTTAAATCAGTGTGAGGGTGGCTGCAACCTTAAATCAGTGTGAGGGTGACTGCAACCTTAAATCAGTGTGAGAGTGACTGCAACCTTAAATCAGTATGACGGTGGCTGCAACCTTAAATCAGTATGACGGTGGCTGCACCCTTAAATCAGTGTGAGGGTGGCTGCAACCTTAATTCAGTGTGAGAGTGACTGCAACCTTAAATCAGTATGACGGTGGCTGCACCCTTAAATCAGTGTGAGGGTGGCTGCAACCTTAAATCAGTATGACGGTGGCTGCACCCTTAAATCAGTGTGAGGGTGGCTGCACCCTTAATTCAGTGTGAGAGTGGCTGCACCCTTAAATCAGTGTGAGAGTGACTGCAACCTTAAATCAGTGGGAGAGTGACTGCACCCTTAAATCAATGTGAGAGTGACTGCACCCTTAAATCAGTGTGAGAGTGACTGCACCCTTAAATCAGTGTGAGAGTGACTGCAACCTTAAATCAGTATGAGGGTGGCTGCACCCTTAAATCAGTGTGAGGGTGGCTGCACCTTTAAATCAGTGTGAGAGTGACTGCAACCTTAAATCAGTGTGAGAGTGGCTGTAACATTAAATCAGTGTGAGGGTGGCTGCACCCTTAATTCAGTGTGAGAGTGGCTGCAACCTTAATTCAGTGTGAGGGTGGCTGCACCCTTAATTCAGTGTGAGAGTGGCTGCAACCTTAAATCAGTATGAGGGTGGCTGCACCCTTTAATCAGTGTGAGAGTGACTGCACCCTTAATTCAGTGTGAGAGTGGCTGCATCCTTAATTCAGTGTGAGAGTGACTGCAACCTTAAATCAGTATGAGGGTGGCTGCACCCTTAAATCAGTGTGAGGGTGGCTGCAACCTTAAATCAGTGTGAGAGTGACTGCACCCTTAAATCAGTGTGAGAGTGGCTGCACCCTTAAATCAGTGTGAGAGTGACTGTACCCTTAAATCATTGTGAGAGTGGCTGCAACATTAAATCAGTGTGAGAGTGACTGCAACCTTAAATCAGTATGAGAGTGGCTGCACCCTTTAATCAGTGTGAGAGTGACTGCACCCTTAATTCAGTGTGAGAGTGGCTGCACTCTTAATTCAGTGTGAGAGTGACTGCAACCTTAAATCAGTATGAGGGTGGCTGCACCCTTAAATCAGTGTGAGGGTGGCTGCAACCTTAATTCAGTGTGAGAGTGGCTGCAACCTTAAATCAGTGTGAGAGTGACTGCACCCTTAAATCAGTGTGAGAGTGGCTGCACCCTTTAATCAGTGTGAGAGTGACTGCAACCTTAAATCAGTGGGAGAGTGACTGCACCCTTAAATCAGTGTGAGAATGACTGCAACCTTAAATCAGTATGAGGGTGGCTGCACCCTTAAATCAGTGTGAGGGTGGCTGCACCTTTAAATCAGTGTGAGAGTGACTGCAACCTTAAACCAGTGTGAGAGTGGCTGTAACATTAAATCAGTGTGAGGGTGGCTGCACCCTTAATTCAGTTTGAGAGTGGCTGCACCCTTAATTCAGTGTGAGGGTGGCTGCACTCTTAATTCAGTGTGAGAGTGACTGCACCCTTAAATCAGTGTGAGGGTAGCTGCAACATTAAATCAGTGTGAGAGTGGCTGCAACCTTAAATCAGGGTTGAACTCCCTGTTGTGTTTTTCCACCGACAATTCCAAACTGGTACACCTATTTTCACCCATCATTTGTGTTTATATATTGTCTCTCCTTTGCCTTAATCACAGGAGATTGTCACTAGATCTTGCCCTTTATCCCACCTTGAGTTATCTCCCTTTGCCCCTTAAGCTATTGGGCAAATCAGTCAGAGTTGCCAGTTGATTAATCAGTATAATCGAATAACCCAACCTGCAATGTGATTAATTGACATAATCAGACAATCGGTTATGTCCTTTGAAGACTTATAAAAGTGCCTTTCAACAGTCCAAATACATGGTGTAAATGTTGCTTGTCAGTTGAGCAAAATAAACTTGGAACGAAATTTAAATCTTGTCATTTTTAATTTTTTCTAGATATTTATATTACCTGAACATTTCAAATTTTTACTAAAAATTTTCAGATAATTAACAAACTTGCAATGCTAGGGAAATGCCTATTGTGATCATAATACTCAAACTTGCAACACTAGGGAGATGCCTATTGTGATCATAATACTCAAACTTGCAACGCTAGGGAGATGCCTATTGTGATTATAATACTCAAACTTGCAACACTAGGGAGATGCCTATTGTGATCATAATACTCAAACTTGCAACGCTAGGGAGATGCCTATTGTGATCATAATACTCAAACTTGCAACGCTAGGGAAATGCCTATTGTGATCATAATACTCAAACTTGCAACGCTAGGGAGATGCCTATTGTGATTATAATACTCAAACTTGCAACGCTAGGGAGATGCCTATTGTGATCATAATACTCAAACTTGCAACACTAGGGAGATGCCTATTGTGATCATAATACTCAAACTTGCAACGCTAGGGAGATGCCTATTGTGATTATAATACTCAAACTTGCAACACTAGGGAGATGCCTATTGTGATCATAATACTCAAACTTGCAACGCTAGGGAGATGCCTATTGTGATCATAATACTCAAACTTGCAACACTAGGGAAATGCCTATTGTGATCATAATACTCAAACTTGCAATGCTAGGGAAATGCCTATTGTGATCATAATACTCAAACTTGCAATGCTAGGGAGATGCCTATTGTGATTATAATACTCAAACTTGCAACACTAGGGAGATGCCTATTGTGATCATAATACTCAAACTTGCAATGCTAGGGAGATGCCTATTGTGATCATAATACTCAAACTTGCAACACTAGGGAAATGCCTATTGTGATCATAATACTCAAACTTGCAACACTAGGGAGATGCCTATTGTGATCATAATACTCAAACTTGCAACGCTAGGGAGATGCCTATTGTGATCATAATACTCAAACTTGCAACGCTAGGGAAATGCCTATTGTGATCATAATACTCAAACTTGCAATGCTAGGGAGATGCCTATTGTGATTATAATACTCAAACTTGCAACGCTAGGGAGATGCCTATTGTGATCATAATACTCAAACTTGCAACACTAGGGAAATGCCTATTGTGATTATAATACTCAAACTTGCAACGCTAGGGAGATGCCTATTGTGATTATAATACTCAAACTTGCAACACTAGGGAGATGCCTATTGTGATTATAATACTCAAACTTGCAATGCTAGGGAGATGCCTATTGTGATTATAATACTCAAACTTGCAATGCTAGGGAGATGCCTATTGTGATCATAATACTCAAACTTGCAACGCTAGGGAGATGCCTATTGTGATTATAATACTCAAACTTGCAACGCTAGGGAGATGCCTATTGTGATTATAATACTCAAACTTGCAATGCTAGGGAGATGCCTATTGTGATCATAATACTCAAACTTGCAACGCTAGGGAGATGCCTATTGTGATTATAATACTCAAACTTGCAATGCTAGGGAGATGCCTATTGTGATCATAATACTCATGGTATTGAAGGGTTATGGGGGTCTGCCATGATGTCCAACAGGCTTGATATACAGTAAAACCTCAATAATAAGATCACCCTTGGGACCCTTGTACAAATCTAAGATCACCCTTGGGACCCTTGTACAAATCTAAGATCACCCTTGGGACCCTTGTACAAATCTAAGATCACCCTTGGGACCCTTGTACAAATCTAAGATCACCCTTGGGACCCTTGTACAAATCTAAGATCACCCTTGGGACCCTTGTACAAATCTAAGATCACCCTTGGGACCCTTGTACAAATCTAAGATCACCCTTGGCACCCTTGTACAAATCTAAGATCACCCTTGGGACCCTTGTACAAATCTAAGATCACCCTTGGGACCCTTGTACAAATCTAAGATCACCCTTGGCACCCTTGTACAAATCTAAGATCACCCTTGGGACCCTTGTACAAATCTAAGATCACCCTTGGGACCCTTGTACAAATCTAAGATCACCCTTGGGACCCTTGTACAAATCTAAGATCACCCTTGGGACCCTTGTACAAATCTAAGATCACCCTTGGCACCCTTGTACAAATCTCGAGCAAGGTGTCAGTACACTGATGGTTGTA
The DNA here is from genome assembly GCA_032209605.1 of Mactromeris polynyma. Taxonomy (NCBI): domain Eukaryota; kingdom Metazoa; phylum Mollusca; class Bivalvia; order Venerida; family Mactridae; genus Mactromeris; species Mactromeris polynyma. The sequence goes on along the minus strand of JASFXZ010000014.1, from coordinate 12,025,682 downwards.
TTACTATAAAGCAAGGTGTCAGTACGCTGATGGTTGTATTACTATAAAAGCTGTTCATCACGGAACCTTCCCATAAACACATACAACAACATTATTGTTGTCAGTAGATATAATACTTACTGGTGATAAACACTATTTACCAATATAAAGATGCAAACACTTACCTCAAACACTTGAAATGGATCAAACCTGTTCCATCTGAAAGTAAAATAAGAATCAATGACAATGACCAATCATTTTACGTGGAAAACTGGAAACCATGAAGCACTTACTTCTGGTGTTTCATTTATTGTCTTGTTAATACATGCATGGTTATATCTTCCTTGCATTCATTTATGTCTTCATGAGTCAATGCTTCCCTTCATAGGTTCTCATATTTATAGTATACTATTACCCTTGGGAGATCAGCCACATGCACAGATTAAGGTAAATCACTATATGTTCTGTATATGATACACACCTGTATGTAAGTGTTACCAAAAGAATGACTTGAGATGGCATAAAACATACAATAGAATCTAAGTTCTAATCAACTCACCCATATGGCATGTTTGTTTTATTTCCCTCAAAGTTGGTCTATGTTTGATTCACAACACAATAATATTTTTCTGAAATGAACAATAATGTAGAATAGTTAGACTACTTTTTTCATTATTAACATACATTAAATAAATATTTGTAATTACTAGGGATGTCAATATTATGCTATTTTGCTAACCGGTTAACAGTTTAATCTTCCGAATGGTTAACCGGTTAACCGAACATGACATTTAAAATTGTTACGTGTTTCATATTTTACCATGACACGGGTAAACTAGACCTTTTTTCTGACGTTACGGTTAGTACTAGTTAGGATAATGTTTTTTATTTTGCTGAACATAATTCATAAAAACAAAAATAAATATCAATCATTTTAATCATTTTTAAGAAAATATCATTTTTTATTTCAAACATTATTATATGATATTTGATAAACTGACGTATTCCATATCACATTAAATTTAACAGACAGTTGCACTCTATTTGAATACAACAATGTTACAACACTAAGTTCAGTGCAATAACAACATCATTTATTTGTCTATTTAAATATGTCTAAATTCTTGAACACCCAAACAGTTTTCCAACTGTCATTTGAAACAAACGACAATTAACTGACCTTTTCATTAAATATGTGAAACAAATACATATATGTGTCAAACTGTTAGTTGCTGATTATCCATTTTGCCACCTTACTCCACAGTTTGCCCCCTTACTCCACAGTTTCACACCTTACTCCACAGTTTCACACCTTACTCCACAGTTTCACACCTTACTCCACAGTTTCACACCTTACTCCACAGTTTCACACCTTACTCCACAGTTTCACACCTTACTCCACAGTTTCACACCTTACTCCACAGTTTGCCCCCTTACTCCACAGTTTGCCCCCTTACTCCACAGTTTGCCCCCTTACTCCACAGTTTCACACCTTACTCCACAGTTTCACACCTTACTCCACAGTTTCACACCTTACTCCACAGTTTGCCCCCTTACTCCACAGTTTGCCCCCTTACTCCACAGTTTGCCCCCTTACTCCACAGTTTCACACCTTACTCCACAGTTTCACACCTTACTCCACAGTTTCACACCTTACTCCACAGTTTGCCCCCTTACTCCACAGTTTGCCCCCTTACTCCACAGTTTGCCCCCTTACTCCACAGTTTCACACCTTACTCCACAGTTTCACACCTTACTCCACAGTTTCACACCTTACTCCACAGTTTCACACCTTACTCCACAGTTTGCCCCCTTACTCCACAGTTTGCCCCCTTACTCCACAGTTTGCCCCCTTACTCCACAGTTTCACACCTTACTCCACAGTTTCACACCTTACTCCACAGTTTCACACCTTACTCCACAGTTTGCCCCCTTACTCCACAGTTTGCCCCCTTACTCCACAGTTTCACACCTTACTCCACAGTTTCACACCTTACTCCACAGTTTCACACCTTTCAGGGACAAAGTATTGAGAGTGTTACTACAGCTATCTTTGTTTTCCAAAATGAAAAGTACATGTTTTTATAAAAATAAACAATTAACCGGTTAGTGATTTTACTAAACCGATAACCGCATGTTCGAATGGTAAACCGGTTAACCAGTTAATCGTTTACACCCCCAGTAATTACTGATTTAATGTAACCTGTCATGGGTTGAAACATATTCATGACTCAACCTTTCTGTGTTCTATCAAGCCATTATTAATAAGGTAAGGGCCATAACTCTGCTCTTACTAATTGATGCATATTCAGAACCACAGATGTACAAGGTTCCTACAGTGATTTACTGACCAGATGAAAAAACTATATGAGATAATTATGTGGAATACAAAGTTTTAGTGCTCTAACGTGCCTACTCTACCCTCTACGCAACCATGCTTACTCTACCCCTTGTGCCACCATAGATTCTCTACCCCCTGGGCCACCATGAATACTCTACCCCCTGGGCCACCATGAATACTCTACCCCCTGGACAACCATACTTACTCTACCCCCTGTGCCACCATGGATTCTCTTCCCCCTGTGTCACCATGGATTCTCTACCCCCTGTGTTGCCATGGATTCTCTACACCTTGTGTCACCATCGATTCTCTACCCCCTGGGCCACCATGGAAACTCTACCCCTGTGTCACCATGGATTCTCTACCCCCTGGGTCACCATGGATTATCTACCCCCTGGGTCACCATAGATTTTCTACCCCCTGTGTCACCATTGATTCTCTACCCCCTGGGCCACCATGAATACTCTACCCCCTTGGCCACCATGAATACTCTACCCCCTTGGCCACCATGAATACTCTACCTCCTGGGCCACCATGAATACTCTTCCCCTGTGTCACCATGGATTCTCTACCCCCTGTGTCACCATGGATTCTCTACCCCCTGGGCCACCATGGATTCTCTACCCCCTTTGTCACCATGGATTCTCTACCCCCTGTGTCACCATGAATACTCTACTCCCTGGGTCACCATGGATTCTCTACCCCCTGGGCCACCATGGATTCTCTACCCCCTGTGTCACCATGGATTCTCTACCCCCTGTGTCACCATGAATACTCAATCCCCTGTGTCACCATGGATTCTCTACCCCCTGTGTCACCATGAATACTCTACCCCCTGGGTCACCATGGATTCTCTACCCCCTGTGTCACCATGGATTATCTACCCCCTGTGTCACCATGGATTCTCTACCCCCTGTGTCACCATGGATTCTCTACCCCCTGTGTCACCATGGATTCTCTACCCCCTGGGCCACCATGGATTCTCTACCCCCTGTGTCACCATGGATTCTCTACCCCCTCGGCCACCATGGATTCTCTACCCCCTCGGCCACCATGGATTCTCTAACCCTTTGGCCACCATGGATTCTCTACCCCCTGGGCCACCATGGATTCTCTACCCCCTGTGTCACCATGGATTCTCTACCCCTGGGCCACCATGGAAACTCTACCCCCTGGGCCACCATGGATTCTCTACCCCCTGGGCCACCATGAATACTCTACCCCCTGTGTCACCATGGATTCTCTACCCTCTGGGTCACCATGGATTATCTACCCCCTGGGTCACCATGGATTCTCTACCCCCTGGGCCACCATGGAAACTCTACGCCTTGGACTACCATGCCTATTTTACCTTAACTATATGAAACTTACATTTTTAGATTTTGTTTATGACTGTATTGAGTGGTCCAAATAAAAACAGACTTTTATATTAAGAACTACAAAGAACAGTAGTACCATTATTTATGTACTGTATATTTGCGGTGATAAATTTATAACTACAGGGAATAAATTAACATAATATGCGCGTAGTATTCACTATATTGAATAAAGAGTCATTACTGTACTTGAATAGGGAAAATGATTTGATTTTTATGGAGTTAAAGCTAACACAATATGAATGGATTGGTATGAGATTTTAATTGACATTATTCAATGTGGTACATGTATGTATATACCCAGTGGATTGTAGTCACATAATATAAAACAGAGAGTCACATGACAGACTTTGTTGTCTACAGTTACAGCCAGGACTGTATCACTGATTGTTATAAGTCACATGACAGACTTTGTTGTCTACAGTTACAGCCAGGACTGTATCACTGATTGTTATAAGTCACATGACAGACTTTGTTGTCTACAGTTACAGCCAGGACTGTATCACTGATTGTTATAAGTCACATGACAGACTCTGTTGTCTATAGTTACAGCCAGGACTGTATCACTGATTGTTATAAGTCACATGACAGACTTTGTTGTCTACAGTTACAGCCAGGACTGTATCACTGATTGTTATAAGTCACATGACAGACTTTGTTGTCTACAGTTACAGCCAGGACTGTATCACTGATTGTTATAAGTCACATGACAGACTTTGTTGTCTACAGTTACAGCCAGGACTGTATCACTGATTGTTATAAGTCACATGACAGACTTTGTTGTCTACAGTTACAGCCAGGACTGTATCACTGAGTGTTATAAGTCACATGACAGACTCTGTTGTCTATAGTTACAGCCAGGACTGTATCACTGATTGTTATAAGTCACATGACAGACTTTGTTGTCTAGACTGTATCACTGATTGTTATAAGTCACATGACAGACTTTGTTGTCTAGACTGTATCACTGATTATTATAAGTCACATGACAGACTTTGTTGTCTAGACTGTATCACTGATTGTTATAAGTCACATGACAGACTTTGTTGTCTAGACTGTATCACTGATTGTTATAAGTCACATGACAGACTTTGTTGTCTAGACTGTATCACTGATTGTTATAAGTCACATGACAGACTTTGTTGTCTAGACTGTATCACTGATTGTTATAAGTCACATGACAGACTTTGTTGTCTACAGTTACAGCCAGGACTGTATCACTAATTGTTATAAGTCACATGTTGGAAAAAAACTTGCTTCAACTAGTAGAACAAATTAGGATAAATGGTTTCAAATCTTTCATTCCAGTACACACAATGTGACATTATAATTATCCATGACAGCCACAGTGTATGTAATGACAATAGAAAAACACAAACTCAAACAGAAGTTGTTGTTGGTTAGTTTTAGGGAACCACTGTAACATCATGTAGATTTGTGACTTTGTGTGATAGAGGGTTAGGGTTAGGGGGTTAGGGTTAGTTTTAGGGATCCACTACATCATGTAGATTTGTGACTTTGTGTGATTGATATATTATATTGATAATTGCCAGAACTTCAATGCTAAACATTAACATTTATGATTTTAAATCAAATATTGTCAGATAATACAACATGTTAACATAAGCCATGAATGGCTTCTTACTGACATGAAATAAAATATCATAATAATTGTTCTAATTTGGATTCCTGCCCTTTTAGTTGATCACTATCCAAATGGTTGCTATATGTGCAGTTTAACATCGCTTAAATAATAACTGCTCCCTCCAGTGAACAAAATGAAAAACCAATATAAATAGAGTTGCCAAGTTAAGCCAAAACTAGTAATAACATTGAATAGTGATTACAGTGTATTTATGTTATCATAATTTCTTAGATTACTTACGTAAATAATGTTAATATATGAAATCTACTACTAATGTAGAAAGGTGTAGTGGTTTAGAGATAGAGCACTGGACTCCCGATATAAAAAAAAAGGTTGTGAGTTTGACTCCCTTTTTATACCAGGTGGACTGACATCACTATCCTTCAAGTAGGATCAAGTACCGATTAGTAACCAAGGTAGCAGTTGACAACAGTGATTCAGAGATCTTCTATCATTATCAATGTAAAATGAACAAGTGTTAATTAACTAACTAACCCAGTTCTACATAATTCACGTATGTTCATGCAGGTAGATTAATACATGAAAAGTTAAATCACTTTTGATCAACATTTATGAAAGTGAAATCCTTGATCAACATTTTAGTATAGAAGTATTCATTCGTGGTTCAAAATCACTGTCTTATTTGTGTAATTGTCGTATTGAACTAATCAAGTATGACCACTATACTCGTATTTGTCATGCCCATGTTTCATACATAAACATATACGTCTTACATATTAGAGTAAAAATAACCTTTAACAAAATTTGTGAGATAAAAATAGAACATTTATTAATTATTTGATCATGCAAGCTTTTCAAATTAAGAGTAAATATTTACGTAAACAAATTATTCAAACATCGGGACGTGAGAGAAAAAATAAAATAGAATAAAATATTGTGTAATTACCTTTAAGAGATTTAAACAATTTAATCCTTTGTCACGTTATTCTGTGTCGGTCTCTGTTTTATCTATGAACACAATTAGTTTAACACTGCACCAAAACACGGCACCAAAACACGGCTTACAGTAAAATGTATCTAGAGATTTTAACCCTCGATATCGTTTTATGTATAATACTTACAATATAAGCCTTAAGTATAATACACATTCACTGGCCGTCCTTTGACGAGTGTACTATTTATTAATGACAATAATAGGGAGTTAAGTGTTCAAGTGGTATGTAAATTAAAGGCGTTGAAAACTATTTATACGTCATAGAAATACAATCGTCCGTATGATTGTCTTGTGTGTTTACCTCTGGGGCAATTTACAAGGACTACATCCAGTATTCCATAAATTAAATATTTGTGTATTGTTGCACGATTTTAGGAATTGAGAGTGTTACATAGATATATTTGTAACGTCACTGTGTTCTATATACGTTCTCAGTCTGGTCCACATATATTTGTAACGTCACTGTGTTCTATATACGTTCTCAGTCTGGTCCACATATATTTGTAACGTCACTGTGTTCTATATACGTTCTCAGTCTGGTCCACATATATTTGTAACGTCACTGTGTTCTATATACGTTCTCAGTCTGGTCCACATATATTTGTAACGTCACTGTGTTCTATATACGTTCTCAGTCTGGTCCACATATATTTGTAACGTCACTGTGTTCTATATACGTTCTCAGTCTGGTCCACATATATTTGTAACGTCACTGTGTTCTATATACGTTCTCAGTCTGGTCCACATATATTTGTAACGTCACTGTGTTCTATATACGTTCTCAGTCTGGTCCACATATATTTGTAACGTCACTGTGTTCTATATACGTTCTCAGTCTGGTCCACATATATTTGTAACGTCACTGTGTTCTATATACGTTCTCAGTCTGGTCCACATATATTTGTAACGTCACTGTGTTCTATATACGTTCTCAGTCTGGTCCACATATATTTGGCTATTCAGAAATGGGGGCCAATAAATACCTGAAATTACAGCAATTTATCAATTATTGAGAGTTATATACCCTGAAACTTGGCCAATTAAATATTCATTAATATTATTTATTACTGTCTAATACATCGCAGACTGTTTCATTTTGTCCCCATAAAGTAGCTTTATCTAGCTACATTGATAAGAGATTGCACATTGAAAGACTTGTTTAATATACCATGTTGACATTATAACATAACTCTCATTTAGTTCTAACTTATCTTTTGTTTGTTTTTGCTTACATGTTTTTGTTTGCAATTGCTTTATAAATGGTTAACTTTGGTCTGTTTTCTATGTGCATGTATTTCTAATAAAATGTATAATTATGTGAATGTTCTGTTGATGATTTAAAATATAAAATGTTTAAATTGCAGAGTGCTTAAAATTGAATGTTTAAGTTAAGGAATTAAATGATCATTTCTGTTCATATTATAACTCACTTATAAGAATATTGATAGGAAATTCATTTCTGAATAGTTTTTATTCAATATTATTTTTCCTAGTATAAATTGGTTTTGATATCTAAATTGTTGCTTTTTGACATCCACCATTAGAACTGTGTAACCAAGACTGATTGATGCTTGTTTTTACTTGTATTCTAGATAGTGTTTGATTCATAATCATTTATAGTCATAAATTGCCTTCTTTTGTACAGGTGTCATACGAGAAATATAACCTAATGAGTTTCTATGCATATACACTATTACTTGTATGTGACAGTTCAACCATAAGTAGTTCACTTTCATTACATAAACCCTCACATGCTATGGTATACAGTATGACACCCACTATTACTGTAGAATGTTCTGGACCCAAGAATTATAAAGCATTACTTGATGTATTTTTTTTCAATTCATTAATTCACCATTTTCCATAATTCCTTGCCCATGCTCTGTACACGCCCCAACAATTTCATGTCATATGTATCTTCTACAGCACAACCTCTATAGACAAACACCCTCTCTACAACAACAGTGCATAGTATGCATGTAAGTACCTCTATAGAGCAACAACCTCTCTACAACAACAGTACATAGTATGCCTGTAAGTACCTCTATAGACCAACACCCTCTCTACAACAACAGTACATAGTATGCCTGTAAGTATCTCTATAGAGCAACACCCTCTCTACAACAACAGTACATAGTATGCCTGTAAGTACCTCTATAGAGCAACACCCTCTCTACAACAACAGTGCATAGTATGCCTGTAAGTACCTCTATAGAGCAACACCCTCTCTACAACAACAGTGCATAGTATGCATGTAAGTGCCTCTATAGAGCAACACCCTCTCTACAACAACAGTGCATAGTATGCCTGTAAGTACCTCTATAGAGCAACAACCTCTCTACAACAACAGTACATAGTATGCCTGTAAGTACCTCTATAGAGCAACACCCTCTCTACAACAACAGTACATAGTATGCCTGTAAGTACCTCTATAGAGCAACACCCTCTCTACAACAACAGTGCATAGTATGCCTGTAAGTACCTCTATAGAGCAACAACCTCTCTACAACAACAGTACATAGTATGCCTGTAAGTACCTCTATAGAGCAACACCCTCTCTACAACAACAGTGCATAGTATGCATGTAAGTACCTCTATAGAGCAACACCCTCTCTACAACAACAGTGCATAGTATGCCTGTAAGTGCCTCTATAGAGCAACACCCTCTCTACAACAGCAGTGCATAGTATGCATGTAAGTGCCTCTATAGAGCAACAACCTCTCTACAGCAACAGTACATAGTATGTCTGTAAGTACCTCTATAGTCCAACACCCTCTCTACAACAACAGTACATAGTATGCCTGTAAGTATCTCTATAGAGCAACACCCTCTCTACAACAACAGTACATAGTATGCCTGTAAGTACCTCTATAGAGCAACACCCTCTCTACAACAACAGTGCATAGTATGCATGTAAGTACCTCTATAGAGCAACACCCTCTCTACAACAACAGTGCATAGTATGCCTGTAAGTGCCTCTATAGAGCAACACCCTCCCTACAACAACAGTGCATAGTATGCATGTAAGTACCTCTATAGAGCAACAACCTCTCTACAGCAACAGTGCATTGTATGTCTGTAAGTACCTCTATAGAGCAACAACCTCTCTACAACAACAGTACATAGTATGCCTGCAAGTACCTCTACAGAGCAACAACTTCTCTACAACAACAGTACATAGTATGCCTGTAAGTACCTCTACAGAGCAACACCCTCTCTACAACAACAGTGCATAGTATGCCTGTAAGTACCTCTATAGAGCAACAACCTCTCTACAACAACAGTGCATAGTATGTCTGTAAGTATCTCTATAGAGCAACAACTTCTCTACAACAACAGTGCATATAGTATGTCTGTAAGTATCTCTATAGAGCAACAACTTCTCTACAACAACAGTGCATATAGTATGTCTGTAAGTACCTCTATAGAGCAACACCCTCTCTACAACAACAGTACTTAGTATGCTTGTAAGTATTTCTATAGAGCAACAACCTCTCTACAACAACAGTACATAGTATGCCTGTAAGTACCTCTATAGAGCAACACCCTCTCTACAACAACAGTGCATAGTATGCCTGTAAGTACCTCTATAGAGCAACAACCTCTCTACAACAACAGTGCATAGTATGCCTGTAAGTACCTCTATAGAGCAACAACCTCTCTACAACAACAGTGCATATAGTATGTCTGTAAGTATCTCTATAGAGCAACAACTTCTCTACAACAACAGTGCATATAGTATGTCTGTAAGTACCTCTATAGAGCAACACCCTCTCTACAACAACAGTACTTAGTATGTTTGTAAGTATTTCTATAGAGCAACAACCTCTCTACAACAACAGTGTATAGTATGTCTGTAAGTATCTCTATAAGTATCAACAACAGTACATAATATGCGTTATTACATCAGAGTTACTTGCATTTTATCACATATTTGTGTGATCACTTATGATATTTGATTACGATGTATGCATTTCATCATGATATCAATATTACACAAAATGTTGACTAACTTTTACGTACTGTTCGATAATTAGTAGTTGACTGTCAGTTATACATGTATCACATGTACACAATATAAGTGTTGATGTACACATCCGTATAAACATTTCAAGCACTATAAATTGTTTTATTCCGAATTCACTTACATGTATAAGGACTATATAGAAGTATAGCGGACAATTAAGATTTATAGGGGACAATATAGATATATAGGGGACAATATAGATATATAGGGGACAATATAGATATATAGGGGACAATATAGATATATAGGGATAATATAGATATATAGGGGACTATAAAGAAGTATAGCGGACAATATAGATATATAGGGGACAATTAATATAGATATATAGGAGACAATATAGATATATAGGGGACAATATAATAATAATAATAATAACGACTTTATTTAAAGAGGCAACACAGTTGGGCAAGCCCAGTCTTCCCTGTGAGCCTCTATGAAATATACATGTTTACAACATAATGCTACAGGCAGGTATAGATACACAAACAATTAAAATTTTACCTGAAAAAAAGCAACAACAAAAAACAATGTATGAGATTATACATAAATATATAACAATATAACAATAGACATGACACTATTTACAATGTAACACTATGTGGCCCACCAGAGTAAAACCATGTGAGGTATGATCTTTTGAAAGTATTTAGTGTATTTGACTGGCGAATATTTTGTGGTATTTTGTTCCAGATTTTTGGTCCAGAATATGCAAGAGATTTTCTACAAAATTCAAGTCTGGGTTTTGGAATGTATAGAGTGTTGCTTGAGTGTGATCTTAAAGATGTGTTATTTGTTTCATTAAACAAGTTACACATGTATTTAGGAAATATTTTATTTATTGATTTATACACAAAAACAGCTTTTTTGTAGAGAATACGGTCTTGCATTTTCATCCATTTCAGTTCTTTAAATAAGGTTTGTGTTGGTGCATCATAAGTCTGGTCAAGAATTATTCGAGCTGCCCTTTTCTGGAATTTGTATAATTTATTGGACAGTTCATCACTGCAGTTACCCCAGATAGTGCAGCAATAATCGAGGTGTGGCAAAATATAAGCATTGAAGAATACTTTTCTCATATGTATTGAAAGGAATTGTTTTATTCTCAAAAGTAGATACAGTAAAGAATTACATTTTTTAAGAATGTGTTCCACTTGGGTGTTCCAGTTTAACTTGTGGTCAACATATATACCTAATAACTTTTCAACTTCAGTAAAATCAATGTTTTGATTATGTAGAAGCAGTTTATAATCATCACTTGTACAAAGTGTCTTGTGGATATTGTTTGATGGTGAGATAATCATTGCTTTTGTCTTTTGAGGGTTTGGTATCATCGAATGTCTCTGGCACCATTCATGGATAGTATTGAGGCTAGTTTGTAGTGTTTGACAGACAGTATTTATGGATGACCCAAGTGCAGTTATAGTGGTATCATCTGCAAACATATCAGTCGAACAATTTTGTATATGTAGAGGTAGATCATTAATGTAAAGGATAAAGAGTATAGGTCCAAGGACAGATCCTTGGGGTACTCCTGATGTAATTTCAAGAGCTGTTGACAGCTTGCCTTGGACAGACACTTGTTGGCACCGTTCTGACAAGTATGATTTAAACCATGACAGAGACTTAGGGGATATATTGTATTCTGCCATTTTATCAAACAAAAGTGAATGATTTATTAAATCAAATGCCTTCGTTAGATCCAAAAAGACTGTTCCAACAATGTTATTATCATTAATGGCATCAATCCATGTGTCAACAACAGAAGTTAAAGCAGTTTCACAGGAGTGATTAGAACGAAAGCCAGATTGAGTTTTATGAATGAGAGAGTGATTTTCTAGGTATAATTTTAAATGATCACTAACATGTTTTTCTAGGATTTTTGATAACACTGGAAGAATAGAAATGGGCCGATAATTGTTTGTATCAGATTTAGATCCTTTCTTAAAGATTGGGACCACTTTTGCTTTCTTGAAAAGTGATGGAAAACTAGATTTGGAAATACTTTGGTTAAAAATATATGTTAAAGGCTTAGATATTATGTTTGCACTTATTTTTAGAAATTTAGCTCCTAAGCCATCTAGCCCAGTTGCTTTACTTGTGTCGAGTGACTGTAGTTGTTTAGTGACAAACTCCTCAGTGATGCAGGGAATATGAAATAATGTAGAAGGGTTTTTGTGACTGTTGACAAATTCTTGGAGTGCATTTTTGTCTGTCAGTGTTAGGTTTGAGCAGTCACTTGGGGCCATTTTGAATATGTTTGTAAAAAAATTGTTAAAAATTTCAGCTGTTGCTTGTGGATCCTTTACTGGATTGCCTGATAAGTCCGTTATAAAATCAGTTTGATGTTTTACTGACTTACCAGATAGATCTTTCAGATTTCTCCACAGTTTCTTAGGATTACTTTTATTTTCATTAATAGTTGCATTATAAAAGGATTTTTTGGCATTGGATATGAGGATTTTCAATGTATTGCGCCAATATTTATAGTTGACTGAATCCTTTGACACCTTAGCACTGTCCCGTTTCTTTATTGCATCTCCAATCTGGGAGTTAAACCAGTCAGGCAGATTGATATGTTTTACACGTTTTTGTTTAACAGGTGCATGAAGGTTAAGAATAGTGTTGAAGAGTTCAGTAAAACAGTCCAGTGTGTCATCGGGATCATCATATATTTCTAGAAGTGACCAAGGCTGGGTTTCTTGATATGTTTTACACGTACATTTACAATATAGATATATAGGGGACAATATAGATATATAGGGGACAATATAGATATATAGGGGACAATATAGATATATAGGGGACAATATAGATATATAGGGGACAATTAAGATATATAGGGGACAATATAGATATATAGGGGACAATATAGATATATAGGGGACAATATAGATATATAGGGGACAATTATATAGATATATAGGGGACAATTAAGATATATAGGGGACAATATAGATATATAGGGGACAATATAGATATATAGGGGACAATATAGATATATAGGGGACAATTATATAGATATATAGGGGACAATTAAGATATATAGGGGACAATATAGATATATAGGGGACAATATAGATATATAGGGGACAATTAAGATATATAGGGGACAATATAGATATATAGGGGACAATATAGATATATAGGGGACAATATAGATATATAGGGGACAATTATATAGATATATAGGGGACAATTAAGATATATAGGGGACAATATAGATATATAGGGGACAATATAGATATATAGGGGACAATATAGATATATAGGGGACAATATAGATATATAGGGGACAATTATATAGATATATAGGGGACAATTAAGATATATAGGGGACAATATAGATATATAGGGGACTATATAGAAGTATAGGGGACAATTAAGATATATAGGGGACAATATAGAAGTATAGGGAACAATATAGATATATAGGGGACAATTGATATATAAGGGACAATATAGATATATAGGGGACTATATAGAAGTATAGGGGACAATTAAGATATATAGGGGACAATATAGAAGTATAGGGAACAATATAGATGTATGGGGGACAATATAAAGTATATGGACGCTATAGATGTATAGGGGGCAATATAGATGCATAGGGGACAATATAAAGTATATGGACAATAAAAATGTATGGGGGCCAATATAAAGTACAGTCAATCTTGTATTAAGAGACCACCCAATTAAGGGACAGCCAAAAAGTGGTCGCTTAATAAAATGGTCTCTTAATAGATATTGACAAAAGTTAAGAACAAATAAATGTCCAACTGAACATTCAAACCGTATAAATACCATCCTCATAACTAAAATAAAACTAAAACTTTAATCCATGTGTGTATTATTTATACAGGCTGATAGTAATAAATGTTTTTTTATAAGACAATGATTTTACAGGGTCTATTAAAAAGGATTACATATATATTACACATTTCAACCAAGTGTTAAATTATGCAATGTGTTTTGAAATATGAATTAAAGATAAAAAGCGGGCGAGTCAGCATAAAACTACATCTCGCACATTTCTTCTCGGGACATCGTAATGTAAAAACTCGGTGACATCAAGGAACTTAAGTCGCTTAGCAACGACGTTACATGAGCTTGGTTTTTGTTGAAATTAGGATCGTTATGCTGTGTAATTCATGTACATTTAAGACCCCACTCAAGTTGACACATATGCAATGATTTTACGTCGTTTTATAACTGTGTCGTCGAGTAATTACCTGGTTGCATTTATCACGCCTAATTGTTTATTCAATTGTTTAAAGGACAATGCGCGAATGCAGTTTTGAATCAGGTGTGAAATGCCCTATGGGATTAAGTGCATGTGGTCGTTTAATGGATTATTTAACTATCTTTTTTACCTGTCGGGACTGGTTAATGCGGTCGGTGGTCGCCTTAGAGAAAAGTCGCTTAATAGATACTATTTATATAGTAAAAACGCTCGGGGGAATTTAAGTGGTCGCTTACAGCAAATGGTCCCATAAGACACGTGGTCGCATCAGCAAGATTGACTGTATATGGAACAATATAGATATATAGGGGACAATATAATGTATATGGAACAATATAGATGTATGGGGGACAATATAAAGTATATTGACAATATAGATGTATAGGGGACAATATAATGTATATGGAACAATATAGATGTATGGGGGACATTATAATGTATATGGAACAATATAGATGTATGGGGGACAATATAATGTATATTGACAATATAGATGTATTATGGGGACAATATAAAGTATATTGCCAATATAGATGTATAGGGGACAATATAAAGTATATGGAACAATATAGGTATATAGGGGACAATATAGATGTATAGGGGACAATATAGATATATAGGGGACAATATAGATGTATGGGGGACAATATAAAGTATATTGACAATATAGATGTATGGGGGACAATATAAAGTATATTGACAATATAGATGTATGGGGGACAATATAAAGTATATTGACAATATAGATGTATGGGGGACAATATAAAGTATATTGACAATATAGATGTATGGGGGACAATATAAAGTATATTGACAATATAGATGTATGGGGGACAATATAAAGTATATTGACAATATAGATGTATGGGGGACAATATAAAGTATATTGACAATATAGATGTATGGGGGACAATATAAAGTATATTGACAATATAGATGTATGGGGGACAATATAAAGTATATTGACAATATAGATGTATGGGGGACAATATAAAGTATATTGACAATATAGATGTATGGGGGACAATATAAAGTATATTGACAATATAGATGTATGGGGGACAATATAAAGTATATTGACAATATAGATGTATGGGGGACAATATAAAGTATATTGACAATATAGATGTATGGGGGACAATATAAAGTATATTGACAATATAGATGTATGGGGGACAATATAAAGTATATTGACAATATAGATGTATGGGGGACAATATAAAGTATATTGACAATATAGATGTATGGGGGACAATATAAAGTATATTGACAATATAGATGTATGGGGGACAATATAAAGTATATTGACAATATAGATGTATGGGGGGCAATATAAAGTATATTGACAATATAGATGTATGGGGGACAATATAAAGTATATTGACAATATAGATGTATGGGGGACAATATAAAGTATATTGACAATATAGATGTATGGGGGACAATATAAAGTATATTGACAATATAGATGTATGGGGGACAATATAAAGTATATGGAACAATATAGGTATATAGGGGACAATATAGATGTATAGGGGACAATATAGATATATAGGGGACAATATAAAGTATATTGACAATATAGATGTATGGGGGACAATATAAAGTATATTGACAATATAGATGTATGGGGGACAATATAAAGTATATTGACAATATAGATGTATGGGGGACAATATAAAGTATATTGACAATATAGATGTATGGGGGACAATATAGATGTATGGGGGACAATATAAAGTATATTGACAATATAGATGTATGGGGGACAATATAGATGTATGGGGGACAATATAAAGTATATTGACAATATAGATGTATGGGGGACAATATAGATGTATGGGGGACAATATAAAGTATATTGACAATATAGATGTATGGGGGACAATATAGATGTATGGGGGACAATATAAAGTATATTGACAATATAGATGTATGGGGGACAATATAAAGTATATTGACAATATAGATATATAGGGGACAATATAAAGTATATTGACAATATAGATGTATGGGGGACAATATAAAGTATATTGACAATATAGATGTATGGGGGACAATATAAAGTATATGGACAATATAGATGTATGGGGGACAATATAAAGTATATTGACAATATAGATGTATGGGGGACAATATAAAGTATATTGACAATATAGATATATAGGGGACAATATAAAGTATATTGACAATATAGATGTATGGGGGACAATATAAAGTATATGGAACAATATAGGTATATAGGGGACAATATAGATGTATAGGGGACAATATAGATATATAGGGGACAATATAAAGTATATTGACAATATAGATGTATGGGGGACAATATAAAGTATATGGAACAATATAGGTATATAGGGGACAATATAGATGTATAGGGGACAATATAGATATATAGGGGACAATATAGATGTATGGGGAACAATATAGATGTATAGGGAACAATATAAGTATATAGGGGACAATATAGATGTATGGGGGACAATATAGGTATATACATGTAGGGGACAATAGAGATATATAAGGGACAATATAGATAGGGGACAGTATAAACTGGTTGAACACATGTTACACATCTCAGTCATTGTACCTTGCCAGCCGATGTATTCTAAGGATGTTAAGCGAATGATTGATTAAAGAATCTTTCTTCTTGTAATCTGAAAAAATTCACTTAGTAATGAAATACGTACGCTTACAATGACACGGCATTTAGTCAGCTGTGTCCCCGTAAGAAGTATGTTAAGTGATATACGTCATTTGTAGCTGTTTGACAATTTATGAATAAGCCAACTTGACATTTATGACCTAGTGTGAATGACTCTGTGAAGTAAGTCTTGCACTCATTGTACAATTTGTCAATCATTTCTTAACCACAGATATCTATTTTTGTCTACACTTTACATTAAAATAGATCATTTTCTTTTTGTACAATATGTTTGTTATTCGATCAGATATGTTTTGATTATGTCCTGATTTTATTTCTCACGCAATGTTTTGACGTAAAACGTTCCGTACTTTTTGACCCTTGATAAGAATTTTTATGTGACATCAAATTCTTAAGTGAGCTATTTCAGTATTTACTGTTCATTAATTGATGATCTTAATTGCTAAATAATTACATCTTATTGTCAGCTCAAGGGATACATTGGTTCCCACAATGCCACTTTGTGTTTATATGTTGATTATAGGACTTATTATAAGTATTTGCTTAAAAAGACCACCTGGTTAGCTCAGTAAGGTTGAGTGCTGGGTTCGATTCCAGAGGTGGTCAGGTCACAAGGTCACGTCCTTCCGATAAATTTGGCTACAGTTATTTGTCCTCCTCCTCTGATTCATGTGGAGAAGTTGTCAGCTGTTTGTAGAAGGGCAAGTTGGTACTGAATGATAATTACTGACTAAGTATAACTGAACAACTGTTGAAAAATTATGTTAAACACAATATAACAACAAGAAATATCTTGAAAAAAGATGGTCGGCACAATTTGAAGGTTAAGATTTGTTCTGCATTGCCTTAAAAAAATGCCGAGATGTTACGATTGCTGGTCACTCAAGATCCAAAATGGATTTTGGTAAATTCACCGAAATTCAGTGGAGGGTAAAGGTAACGTACCTTTATCAAAAGGTAAACCAATTTGCATCAAGGTTACAAATGTTGTTTTGTTGAAGAGAAATTGCCTTGGTGGTTAACGTAAGATTTGATTGGTTTACAAAACACTGATATAGCAAAACAATGTTAGAATGGCTGCGCTGAAAAACTAATTGTGTGCTTATAAACGGACTTGAGTTGATGTTTACCATTGACCTATATAGCTGAGTGGTCTGTAAGCAGTGTAATGAACTCCACCTTGGACCTAAGAGGCTGGGTGTTGTGTGGGACACATCGTTTTGTTATGGTCATCACATGTCACAAGTTATACATGTATTGAAATCCCTCCATCCATAAGAAAATTCTATTTCTAGTAATAGTGACCTTTTGCAGAGTTATTAACGTACAGCATACCGGCGTCCTTGCTTTTATCCCAAGAACTGCAGAGTTATCTAACATGGTACAGCATACCTGGAGTCCTTGCTTTTTTCCCAAGCACTGCAGAGTTATCTAACATGGTACAGCATACCCAGAATCCATGCTTATATCCCAAGAACTGCAGAGTTATCTAACATGGTACAGCATACCCGGAGTCCATGCTTATATCCCAAGAACTGCAGAGTTATCTAACATGGTACAGCATACCTGGAGTCCATGCTTATATCCGAAGAACTGCAGAGTTATCTAACATGGTACAGCATACCCGGAATCCATGCTTATATCCCAAGAACTGCAGAGTTATCTAACATGGTACAGCATACCTGGAGTCCATGCTTATATCCCAAGAACTGCAGAGTTATCTAACATGGTACAGCATACCTGGAGTCCATGCTTATATCCCAAGAACTGGAGAGTTATCTAACATGGTACAGCATACCCGGAGTCCATGCTTATATCCCAAGAACTGCAGAGTTATCTAACATGATACAGCATACCTAGAGTCCTTGCTTTTTTCCCAGGAACTGCAGAGTTACCTAACATGATACAGCATACCTAGAGTCCTTGCTTTTTTCCCAGGAACTGCAGAGTTATCTAACATGATAAAGGTACAGCATACCTGGAGTCCATGCTTATATCCCAAGAACTGCAGAGTTATGTAACATGGTACAGCATACCTGGAGTCCATGCTTATATCCCAAGAACTGCAGAGTTATCTAACATGGTACAGCATACCTGGAGTCCATGCTTATATCCCAAGAACTGCAGAGTTATCTAACATGGTACAGCATACCTGGAGTCCATGCTTATATCCCAAGAACTGCAGAGTTATCTAACATGGTACAGCATACCCGGAGTCCATGCTTATATCCCAAGAACTGCAGAGTTATCTAACATGATACAGCATACCTAGAGTCCTTGCTTTTTTCCCAGGAACTGCAGAGTTATCTAACATGATACAGCATACCTAGAGTCCTTGCTTTTTTCCCAGGAACTGCAGAGTTATCTAACATGATAAAGGTACAGCATACCTGGAGTCCATGCTTATATCCCAAGAACTGCAGAGTTATGTAACATGGTACAGCATACCCGGATTCCATGCTTTTATCCCAAGGACTGCAGAGTTATCTAACATGATTAATGTACAGCATACCTTATTTTGTTTCTAGGTGTGAGACAAAACATACTGGTCATTAATTTATTGAGAAGTCAAAGAGTCTATTGTCCTTTTTCAATATAATCGTTGTGGTGTAACAATGTATGTAGTGTAAAATGTCTGTGGTGTTATATGTCTGTAGTGTAACACGTCTGTGGTGTAACAATGTATGTCGTGTAACATGTCTGTAGTGTAACAATGTATGTAGTGTAACAATGTCTGTTGTGTAACATGTCTGTGGTGTAACAATGTCTGTAGTGTAACAAGTCTGTGGTGTAACATGTATGTAGTGTAACATGTCTGTAGTGTAACATGTCTGTAGTGTATCGATGTCTGCAGTGTAACAATGTATGTAGTGTAACACATATGTAGTGTAACAATGCCTGTAGTGTAACAATGTCTGTAGTGTAACAATGTATGTAGTGTAACAATACCTGTGGTGTAACAATGTCTGTAGTGTAACAATGTCTGTGGTGTAACAATGTCTGTAGTGTAGCATGTCTATGGGGTAACAATGTCTGTAGTGTAGCATGTCTATGGGGTAACACTGTCTGTAGTGTAGCATGTCTCTGGGGTAACAATGTATGTAGTGTAACAATGTCTGTAGTGTAGCATGTCTATGGGGTAACAATGTCTGTAGTGTAGCATGTCTATGGGGTAACACTGTCTGTAGTGTAGCATGTCTATGGGGTAACAATGTCTGTAGTGTAGCATGTCTATGGGGTAACAATGTATGTAGTGTAACGATGTCTGTAGTGTAACAATGTCTGTAGTGTAACAATTTCTATGGGGTAACAATGTCTGTAGTGTAACATGTCTATGGGGTAACACTGTCTGTAGTGTAACATGTTTATGGGGTAACACTGTCTGTAGTGTAGCATGTCTATGGGGTAACAATGTCTGTAGTGTAACAATGTCTGTAGTGTAGCATGTCTATGGGGTAACAATGTCTGTAGTGTAACAATGTCTATGGGGTAACAATGTCTGTAGTGTAGCATGTCTATGGGGTAACAATGTCTGTAGTGTAACAATGTCTATGGGGTAACACTGTCTGTAGTGTAACAATGTCTGTAGTGTAGCATGTCTATGGGGTAACACTGTCTGTAGTGTAACAATGTCTATGGGGTAACAATGTCTGTAGTGTAGCATGTCTATGGGGTAACAATGTCTGTAGTGTAGCATGTCTATAGGGTAACAATGTCTGTAGTGTAGCATGTCTATGGGGTAACAATGTCTGTAGTGTAGCATGTCTATAGGGTAACAATGTCTGTAGTGTAGCATGTCTATGGGGTAACAATGTCTGTAGTGTAACAATGTCTGTAGTGTAGCATGTCTATGGGGTAACAATGTCTGTAGTGTAGCATGTCTATAGGGTAACAATGTCTGTAGTGTAGCATGTCTATGGGTTAACAATGTCTGTAGTGTAGCATGTCTATGGGGTAACAATGTCTGAAGTGTAGCATGTCTATAGGGTAACAATGTCTGAAGTGTAGCATGTCTATAGGGTAACAATGACTGTAGTGTTACACATCTGTGGTTGAAGAAGTTACTGGAGATAACAAAAGATTTAATTACAAGTGTATATATGTGACGTAGTCATGTACTTGAGTGACATTGTTTTATGTTTATTTTAGGTGTATAGTGTCATGTTTGTATTATATTGTCTCTATAGCAACCAATTCAATACAGTAAAAACTCGATAAGGAGACTACCAATGGGTCCGCCATAAAGTGGTCTTAATATCGAGTTGGTCTCATTATTGAGTTTTGTCATATTGTGCGTATCGGTACTAGTAATATTATGTTTTTTCCAAGATATTTGTGTTATTTAAATACTTCTGTGTCCCATAAATGTGTGGGATTATAAATAAAAGTTATATAATGGAAGAAAACAGGTTAATAACACAATATAATTTTTATTTGGATAAATACAATATAAACAATGAAATTGGAAAAACAATTCTCATAAACTTCCACCATTCCGTTGAGGATTGAATGAACCTGAAAATTAAAGCATATCAAATATTATAGGTACATGTAATGATGTTTATATAAAAAAGAACACTAGAAGTTTAATGATAATAACAGGTAATGTAACAGACATGACAGTTCTATCACTGAATTTACTGGCTTGAGCGGTATCTGTTCTTCAAGAATGTAATTTTAACTTGTTAATTTCAACTTTCATAGCCATGGGCTGTATATTTTACAACTGCTTCCTCAGCATATTGTCATTACATTTATTTTGTCCTATTCTGAGTTTACACGAAGGGAGAGGGTGCGAGAGGAGGAACCCCTCCAGCTGGGAAATTTTGAAAAAAAGAAAGGTAAATGGTGCGATCTGGTGTGTATTTCAAGCATTTATTTGCTAAGATCGCTCAAACAAAACCGAGGTATTAATGTAGACTGCAAAAACAGACATGCGACCTCTCTTCATCATTTATGATTCAAATTCAAGATTGAAGTATATCAACTAGATTATGTTTTTACTTTATTTTGAAAGAACATCACATGTTAACCCCCTTTCATAAGTTTTTCTAGCATATTATTATGTGCATTGATTTTCAAAAGTCTGGATTTTATTTTCAAAGTTTACTCAAACAAGTATTCGAGTATGGCACGCTACATGCCTGTACTGTACTTGTTAATTGACGGACAAAAACAAATCTTATAAACTTCCGTAATATTATCTGACCAGATTAATCAATCACATCTGAATTTGATTTTCATCAGGGACATATAAATCGTTTATATGTCTGTGGTTTCATTGATAAAGACCCACATGAACTTAGCTGATCAAATTTGTTTAAAAGTTCTAAAAAGAGTAGACAGAGTTTTCTCTGAAATTCTGTCCAGGAAAAGGTCAGAGGCAACAGGCTGATAAATATGACATTGGAAAGACTCAGGTGATTAAATCTGACCTCTGCTTCACAAACTATCTGCCCCTGCAGTATAACAGATTAATAAGCGTAGAATCAAAACATGTGACTGCTAAATGCTCAATTAAGGGTCTCACAAAGGGCCAAACAATAAAAAACCCACCTCTTGGTGTGTTTATGACGCCTAGAGGGATTCAAGTGTCATCAATTATCGTAAACAAATCCGAATTAACAACCTCGGCTGTTGGTTTGACTAAAATCCACACTGCCCTTTTCGGGACGGTACGTTGTCGTATTTTCGAGTTGAAAATGTGTCTTCATTATTGTTCGGGACCTGAATAAGCGGTCGCATTAAGCAATATCGAGCTGCCCGCAATTCCAAGTTGCGCGACCATTGAATTATATAGAGAAAAATTCGGGTCTGGAAAGAACGGTTGTAATATTGAGTTGGTTGCAAAATCGAGTTGGTCGCATCATGAGGTTTTACTGTATAAGATTATGTTGAATTTTCAATATCAATTTACAAGTTTATTCTACCATCAAATATACGTGCTTTATCTACCTGCACTTATACCTATCTACTTGATGTAGTAATCAGCAAACATCTGCTTGTTTAAATTAAATGTCGCCCTGAATGCATATATGCTTGATTTGTTGTTGAATAGAGACTGTTATTCCATTAGACTCAACACCTAGCAACTCAATTTAAAGTGTCATTAATTTCAAGTTTTTGAACAAACTGCCCCTAGCCGTTCAGTTGTTCTAGTTTACTTATATACCGGTAACAAAGTTATATTTTATCACTCAATCTAATGAATCAATTTAAATTTAAATCTTTTCATTCAAAACTAACTCAGCAGAACAAAATTTAATATAAAGCTTATTTCAGTTTCTAGGAGTTAGCTAATTTATTATAACTGTTACATGGGCTTGTCTATTGAGAAAATAGATGCAATTTCATCAGTGTCAATGCTATTAAATTAGACCTTTATCATTGGAGTTCTATACATTTCTGCCTAACCCATTTGACATTATAACCTCCACACCACTGACAGATATACTGACGTGATGTGTCTATAAATAGAAAATGTTTAGTCAATGACTCGTCAGTGGTGATATAAAATATTTTGATTTTCTAATACCCATTAGTGTACTATGGTATTTCATTCATAAAATCTACACAAACTAGACAGAAGCACTCCCTGTATGAAATATAGAACAGTCATTGTATTGTAAGTTACTATACAACTGAGGTGTCGTTATCATGGTAATTTTGAGAGCTTTATCACAAACTTAGTATCAATTTATGTGTGGACGTAGGGGACAATCAAGGGTTGGGATTATAGGGGTTACTCAGCACTCATTACTTAAACAGAAATCTCAGATTCACACTCAGATCTCAGTCTTTCACTCCGATCTCAGTCTTTCACTCAGATCTCAGTCTTTCACTCCGATCTCAGTCTTTTACTCAGATCTCAGTCTTTCACTCAAATCTCAGTCTTTCTCTCATTCTCAATGGCCGTAGATCACTTAGTTTACTCAGCTCCCCCAATAAGCATTGTGATTTACTTTGATCATCAAATACCAACATTCAGACCCATAGTCCAGTTAAAGCCATCGTCTGACTCAGGTTCATAGGTCATGCCTAGTTAAAGCCATTGTCTGACTCAGGTTCATAGGTCATGCCTAGTTAAAGCCATTGTCTGACTCAGGTTCATAGGTCATGCCTAGTTAAAGCCATTGTCTGACTCAGGTTCATAGGTCATGCCTAGTTAAAGCCATTGTCTGACTCAGGTTCATAGGTCATGTCTAGTTAAAGCCATCTTCTGACTCAGGTTCATAGGTCATGCCTAGTTAAAGCCATCTTCTGACTCAGGTTCATAGGTCATGCCTAGTTAAAGCCATCTTCTGACTCAGGTTCATAGGTCATGTCTAGTTAAAGCCATCGTCTGACTCAGGTTCATAGGTCATGCCTAGTTAAAGCTGTTGTCTGACTCAGGTTCATAGGTCATGTCTAGTTAAAGCCATCTTCTGACTCAGGTTCATAGGTCATGCCTAGTTAAAGCCATCTTCTGACTCAGGTTCATAGGTCATGTCTAGTTAAAGCCATCGTCTGACTCAGGTTCATAGGTCATGTCTAGTTAAAGCCATCGTCTGACTCAGGTTCATAGGTCATGTCTAGTTAAAGCCATCGTCTGACTCAGGTTCATAGGTCATGTCTAGTTAAAGCCATCTTCTGAATCAGGTTCATAGGTCATGTCTAGTTAAAGCCATCGTCTGACTCAGGTTCATAGGTCATGTCTAGTTAAAGCCATCGTCTGACTCAGGTTCATAGGTCATGTCTAGTTAAAGCCATCGTCTGACTCAGGTTCATAGGTCATGTCTAGTTAAAGCCATCGTCTGACTCAGGTTCATAGGTCATGCCTAGTTAAAGCCATCGTCTGACTCAGGTTCATAGGTCATGTCTAGTTAAAGCCATCGTCTGACTCAGGTTCATAGATCATGTCTAGTTAAAGCCATCGTCTGACTCAGGTTCATAGGTCATGTCTAGTTAAAGCCATCGTCTGACTCAGGTTCATAGGTCATGTCTAGTTAAAGCCATCGTCTGACTCAGGTTCATAGGTCATGCCTAGTTAAAGCCATCTTCTGGCCTTTTGGTATAATAGACCCCATCAGACAAGACATTATAAACCAAACACAAGAAGCCTGACCTTTTCTACCCCTACCATTGTGTGGGAGGGCACATAGCTTTACCATTGTGTGGGAGGGCACGCAGCTTTACCATTGTGTGGGAGGGCACATAGCTTTACCATTATGTGGGAGGGCACACAGCTTTACCATTGTGTGGGAGGGCACACAGCTTTACCATTGTGTGGGAGGGCACACAGCTTTACCATTGTGTGGGAGGGCACACAGCTTTACCATTGTGTGGGAGGGCACACAGCTTTACCATTGTCTGTCCTTCAGTCTGTCAAATGTCCGACACAACTTGTGTCATTCATATCTCATGAATCATTGGACTTACAGTCTCCTATCTTGTTCAGGAATGTCCCCTCATGCACCTTCGTAATTCTGGTTAAAATCTGATTTATTTTTATATACATGCTATTTCTTTATATTCAGGAAGAATTTGAGGTTGTTGTTTGCAATATGTTTAATGGGTCCAAGGTACAATGTTACGGTCACTGATTTTAATCCATAACCAAAAATACAGACATAAATTTTTTTAACAGATGTCACAATAGCATGAGAGCATTATGTCAGCAAAGAGTTTAATCATTTTATTGTTAACACAGACCAAAATATTAAACCATTTATATCAATTAGTAATTATTCATGTACAACAATGTATTTAATATACACTGTACATGTACAACAATGTATTTAATATACACTGACATGTACAACAATGTATTTAATATACACTGACATGTACAACAATGTATTTAATATACACTGACATGTACAACAATGTATTTAATATACACTGACATGTACAACAATGTGTTTAATATACACTGACATGTACAACAATGTATTTAATATACACTGACATGTACAACAATGTATTTAATATACACTGACATGTACAACAATATATGTAATATACACTGACATGTACAACAATGTATTTAGTATACACTGACATGTACAACAATATATGTAATATACACTGACATGTACAACAATATATTTAATATACACTGACATGTACAACAATATATGTAATATTCACTGACATGTACAACAATGTATTTAATATACACTGACATGTACAACAATATATGTAATATACACTGACATGTACAACAATATATGTAATATACACTGACATGTACAACAATGTATTTAATATACACTGACATGTACAACAATGTATTTAATATACACTGTACATGTACAACAATGTATTTAATATACACTGACATGTACAACAATGTAGTTAATATACACTGTACATGTACAACAATGTATTTAATATACACTGTACATGTACAACAATGTATTTAATATACACTGTACATGTACAACAATGTAGTTAATATACACTGACATGTACAACAATATATGTAATATACACTGTACATGATTGTGAATTTGACTGTTATGTATTATGTTCCTATTGAAATTGTTTGCATTGATGGCTTGTTGTCAGGGAGAGTATTGATGGCTTGTTGTCAGGGAGAGTATTGCTGGCTTGTTGTCAGGGAGAGTATTGCTGGCTTGTTGTCAGGGAGAGTATTGATGGCTTGTTGTCAGGGAGAGTATTGATGGCTTGTTGTCAGGGAGAGTATTGCTGGCTTGTTGTCAGGGAGAGTATTGCTGGCTTGTTGTCAGGGAGAGTATTGCTGGCTTGTTGTCAGGGAGAGTATTGATGGCTTGTTGTCAGGGAGAGTATTGCTGGCTTGTTGTCAGGGAGAGTATTGCTGGCTTGTTGTCAGGGAGAGTATTGCTGGCTTGTTGTCAGGGAGAGTATTGATGGCTTGTTGTCAGGAAGAGTATTGCTGGCTTGTTGTCAGGGAGAGTATTGCTGGCTTGTTGTCAGGGAGAGTATTGCTGGCTTGTTGTCAGGGAGAGTATTGATGGCTTGTTGTCAGGGAGAGTATTGATGGCTTGTTGTCAGGGAGAGTATTGCTGGCTTGTTGTCAGGGAGAGTATTGCTGGCTTGTTGTCAGGGAGAGTATTGCTGGCTTGTTGTCAGGGAGAGTATTGCTGGCTTGTTTATTTATGAGAGATCCATCAAGATGGCAGCTACATACTGATTTCATCTAGGGAAGCCTTCCAATCTTCAACAATTTTCAATAGTGTGGCGTTACATACATATCCTGGTGTAAAAGCACTTAACAATGGGTTAAAAATGTTTTCAAAGTAAGTCACAAGTTTAGTGTGGGTGGCTCTCTCAAACTGAAACTGGTTTATTGAATTAAAAGCCTATGATGTACAAATAAGTGGATAAAATGTTTTGTTTTCTTGCTGAAATATTTTACTGATTCAGTGCTTGGAATTTCATGGTTATTGCATTTTACTTTAAAAGACCTTTCTGAGTTTTCTTGGAGACCCGAACATTCCATTTTACCTAAGTGAAGAGATTGTAACCAAGTAGAGCAAGATTCCATAACTCGTCCCAATTGATAAGAGCTAGATTACATCTGGGTCAAATAACGTACGTAGCATTACAAAAGGTCCTGTTCCTTTACGCAGAATTTGAACTACCCCTGTATATATATTACATACAATGAATGCTGAGCATCTTGTGCTGAGTAACCTTTCTAAATATGAAATAAACATTTTACAACATTTTTCCTTGTGTATTTACAGCGGGATGTTAGGATAACATATCCTCATCTATTTGGAAGGCAAACAAATTCATTTAATGGTTTAATTTACAATTGCTATAGCTTTGTTTAGAATCTTAATATTATCTGTCCAAGCGAAATAGAGAGTCGGGTAGTGTAGGTTTTGTGTGGTGAGTATCTTGGTCCTACATCCTTTCCCACAAGTACATTATAAGTTTGAAGTGTCCATGTATTATAGTGTCACCCCTATCTACACGACCTACCATGTATTATAGTGTCATCCCTATCTACAGGACCTACCATATATTATAGTGTCATTCCTATCTACAGGACCTACCATATATTATAGTGTCGTCCCTATCTACAGGACCTACCATGTATTGTCATCCCTATCTACAGGACCTACCATGTATTATAGTGTCATCCCTATCTACAGGACCTACCATATATTATAGTGTCGTCCCTATCTACAGAACCTACCATGTATTATAGTGTCATCCCTATCTACAGGACCTACCATGTATTATAGTGTCATCCCTATCTACAGGACCTACCATGTATTATACTGTCATCCCCATCTACATGACCTACCATATATTATAGTGTCATCCCTATATACAGGACCTACCATGTATTATAGTGTCATCCCTATCTACAGGACCTACCATGTATTATAGTGTCATCCCTATCTACACGACCTACCATATATTATAGTGTCATCCCTATCTACAGGGCTTACAGACTTTTCAACCCCAAGACTTTTCAACCCCACTTTTCAAATGAAGACTTTTCAACCCCAGGACTTTTCAACCTACCGTGTATTATACTGTCGTCCCCATCTACATGACCTACCATATATTATAGTGTCATCCCTATATACAGGACCTACCATGTATTATAGTGTCATCCCTATCTACACGACCTACCATGTATTATAGTGTCATCCCTATCTACACGACCTACCATGTATTATAGTGTCATCCCTATCTACACGACCTACCATATATTATAGTGTCATCCCTATCTACAGGACCTACCATATATTATAGTGTCATCCCTATCTACAGGACCTACCATGTATTATAGTGTCATCCCTATCTACAGGACCTACCATGTATTATAGTGTCATCCCTATCTACAGGACCTACCATGTATTATAGTGTCATCCCTATCTACAGGACCTACCATGTATTATAGTGTCATCCCTATCTACAGGACCTACCATGTATTATAGTGTCATCCCTATCTACAGGACCTACCATATATTATAGTGTCATCCCTATCTACAGGACCTACCATGTATTATAGTGTCATCCCTATCTACACGACCTACCATATATTATAGTGTCATCCCTATCTACAGGGCTTACAGACTTTTCAACCCCAAGACTTTTCAACCCCACTTTTCAAATGAAGACTTTTCAACCCCAGGACTTTTCAACCCCTGATTTCAAGACTTTTCAACCCCTACCGCGTAATTAGACTTAATTAGAATAACAAATCACATTATCAATTAAATACCAATTAAATTACCTGCTGTTTTATGCCAAATAAAATGTGATAGAATGATATATCTTTATTAGTTCTGTGTATTACACATGTTGTGCAAATAGATCCTTTATTTTTTTAAATATTATTGATATGTTTTTTTGTGTATACAGTAAAACTTCGAAACCTCGAACAGTTTTGGCTCGAACACAGTAGATACCTCGAACAGGTTATTAAGTCCCGGCAAAACCCCTTCTTATTTCATATTATCTAACAGTAGACCACTCGAACAGAGATAGGTCGAACACTCGAACAGGATTTGGGGTCCCTAGCTATCATTTCATTCATTGTTCACTATAGATAGGTCGAACAATACAATCATTCACACCTTTCAATGACCGCCTAATATACTAGTATATACATGTTATTCGCACTTCGTGATAATTACTTGCCAGTTGTACATGTGGAAACTCCCTAATCCGAACACCCCTCGGACAAACTTTAAAGGTCGGATTAGAGGAGAGTCCGGACTGGAGAGAATTCCTCCATTGAATGTCCGTAGGCAAGACATTCTTTCAGTAATTTGAATATGTTCGCTAGAGCAAAGACCTAAATACCTTGCTAGAAAGGATATATCTAAACATATTTCTGTTAAAAAGACAGATAATAAATTGGTTTTATGGTTTACAATTTCAAAAACGTTGTTAAAAACACAAAAAGATGTAGTGTGTGGCATTTTTTATATACCACCAGAGTACTCAGAATTTTCTATAGAAGATCCGTTCTTAGAAATCCAAGGTGATGTTAACATGTTTTCACGAAAATATGACACATTTTGTTTATTTGGGGATTTTAATTCCAGAACTAAATGTCTTCGGGATTATATTGTAGTTGATAATGAATTTTTGGACAGCCAAAATTTGGAAGAAATATGCTCAGAATATGATCTCGAAATGTGTATGTTTGACAGGTCTTCGAAAGTAAATAAAACACGTGTAAATGATGACAAATCCTCCAATAATTATGGGAATCAATTTCTTGAATTTTTAAAACTGAACTATTTTTACATTTTAAATGGGAGAACAAATATGGATATCCCTGGGAAAACCACATGTAAAGGTAAAAGTGTTGTTGACTACTTTATTTGTAACTCTAGTCTTTTTAAATATGTGTCATCACTGCAAGTATTGGACTACTGTCCATTGTTTTCAGATGTCCATAACCCAGTTGAACTAAACTTAACATTTAACTTAAGTAAAAGCAACCATGAACGAGATGAGGAACAACCGTCTGTCAAATTATGGGATAGAACTAAAGCAAACGAATTTATAGATAAATTGGATATAAACAAACTGCAAAATATACACGAAACTCTTGATAATTTTACACTTGATACGAACTTTACCCAAGAGAATGTAGACGAAATAGTCAATGATATATCAACATTGTTTTTGAATACTTCTAGCGAAACGTTCGGATATACAACGGTAAATAATAAAAGAGACACCGGTATATCTAATAAAAATTCTTGGTTTGGACCAAAATGCAAAAAGGCTAGGAAAAACTTTCACACTGCAAAGTATCTTTATAAATTAAGAAAGAATAACGTAACGAAAGAGACTCTCAAACGAAATGCTAAAATTTACAAAAATACATTGAACCAATTTTATAATAAATACAAAAATTCAAAAATTAAGAAATTGCGAACTGTTAAAAGTAAAGATCCAAGAAAATATTGGAAAATCCTAAATGGAAAGCCATTACAAAAAAATGAAGCTAACTTAACAGAACTTTATAATTTCTTCAAAAATTTTAACACTAATAATGATGATAATAATAACTACAATAACAATAATGATAATAATAACACAGAAAATGAAATAAACGAAGAAATAAATGTCCCCATTACTGAAAATGAAATAATGATAGCAATAAAAACTTTAAAAAATAACAAAGCCAGTGGTTTATGATGATAAAATAATAAACGAACAAATAAAAGCATCGTTACCATTGATGAAAACTATATATGTTAAACTCTTTAATCTAATTTATGACACTGGTGTAATCCCAGAGCTATGGACAATAGGTATAATCAATCCAATATATAACAATAAAGGCGACATAACAAAACCTGAAAATTATAGGCCAATAACATTGTTAAGCTGTCTAGGGAAAGTATTTACCAGTATTTTAAATAAAAGAATAACTGACTATGTTGAATCTAATGATATTCTAAACAATATACAAGCGGGGTTTAGAAAAGGCTTCTCGACAGCAGACAATTTATTCGTTTTACACCATATTATTCAATATCTAAATAATAACAGAAGAAAATTATTCTGCTCGTTTATCGACTTAAAACAAGCTTTCGACACGATCTGGAGAAACGGTCTATGGGAAAAATTAATAAATACTAAAATTAACGGAAAATGTCTCCAAGTAATTAGAAACATGTATAATAATATAAAATCCTGTGTAAAAGTCAATTCAAAATTTTCTAACTTCTTCTCTTGTAATGTTGGAGTACGTCAAGGGGAAAACTTATCACCATTGCTTTTTTCACTATTTTTAAATGATCTAAAAGACTTCTTCCAAAATAATAGTAATGTACAAGGAATAATACTGCAAAATGAACTTTTTGACATTCTAAAAATATTTATTTTACTGTATGCAGATGATACAGTAATAATGGCAGAAACAGCGAATGATTTACAGGAAGCTTTAAATACCTATGAACAATATTGTGATACTTGGAAGCTTAGGGTAAACACTTCAAAAACAAAAATTGTTGTTTTCGCTAAAGGTAGACAACCCATGTATAATTTTACTTTCAAAGATGAAGCTATAGAGGTCGTAAAGGAATATAAATATCTTGGTCTGTATTTCAATAGAAGTGGCTCTTTCTTAAGTTGTAAAAAACATATCTCAAACCAAGCAACTAGGGCAATGTACAGTCTTATTAAAAATTCTAATCGTCTTAACCTTCCGATAGATTTACAAATAGACCTCTTTAATAAAACTGTCAAACCTATTTTACTCTATGGAGCTGAAATATGGGGTTTTGGTAAACTAGATTTAATAGAACGTGTACAATTAAAATTTTTAAAATATATATTAAAATTAAAAAGGTCGACCCCTAATTATGTCGTTTATGGTGAAACAGGATGTATGCCACTGTCAATAGACATAGAAGAAAAAATAATTTATTTTTGGTCAAGACTTTGTGTAACTGAAGGTGGAGACACCCCTGTGAAATGATCATTGTCAAACCATGTTTAATCCATGGTTTTACCATGTTTCAAACATGGTCAGTGATCATGTTCGACCCCTGTTATGGCAATAAAATGACCATGTTTCAAACATGGACGACCATGGACGTTAAATGGCACAATTCCTGACGATGGTCACTTTAACAATGATATGACTTTATCATGACAATGATATAAACATCGACATACAATTGCTAATTCATGGTCATCCAGACAGTTAAATCATGGTCATTATGAACCATTGTCAAAACATGGTCGTCCATGTTCAGGCAATTGTGCCATTTAACGTCCATGGTCGTCCATGTTTGAAACATGGTCATCTTGACGGTTAAATCAGGGTCATTATGAACCATTGTCAAAACATGGTCGTCCATGTTCAGGCAATTGTGCCATTTAACCTCCATGGTCGTCCATGTTTGAAACATGGTCATCTTGACAGTTAAATCAGGGTCATTATGAACCATTGTCAAAACATGGTCATCCATGTTCAGACAATTGTGCCATTTAACGTCCATGGCTGTCCATGTTTGAAACATGGTCATCTTGACGGTTAAATCAGGGTCATTATGAACCATAGTCAAAACACCTTTTTTCAGTCCATCATTGGATAAAGTATTCAGTTTATAAAGTTAAGTAATTTTCCTTATATATATGGTAACTTAAAACACAACTAAAACTATTTTTAAATTGTATAATGTATGTTAAATTTAATTTTAAAGCAGTTGCAAGTTATAATATTCTAGGCAATCCTTTACTGTATATTTTTTTAATGGTGCTTTTATTGGAAAAAATAAAAAAGTATGTATTTTTTTATAAAGGGAGGTAATTTACTAAAATACTTCAAAATATTTTTAAAAAATGTTAGTTTAAGTCTTGGAAGTGACATAATTTGGTAACAATGTCAATTTTCTTATGTTTTACAACTACAATGAACTACATTTGCCATAAATAGATCATAATTTTGAAAAAAACAGATGGTAAATGTCTCTGAAAATTGAGTGAAAGTAGAACAAATGCTTTGTTGAACTGATAACCTGTACAAATAATTTTGTCTTGAATGCATATAACTTTATTAGAATAATTATTACTTATAAGGATATAAAACAGTTTTTTATTAGTGAATGATTAACACTGACCATTAATTCAACCAAGGTGAACCTTGGACAAAGTCGTTTTGACCATAGCCAACCATGTCTATAATGTTTGTAACCATGGTCAGATGACAGTCAACTTAGTAATTTGTATACAAAGAGTATCTGAACAATATAATTAGTTCATGGTTGCCAAAATGTTTGTCTTGTTAGTAAAGCTTTACATGGTTAAAATATTCATTGGCACATTTATTATTTCCTTTTATATGTTATTGTTTTATGTATAAAAATAAATAGATGAAGTCTTAAGACAATACATCTTTATTTGTATGTCAACTTATTTTTAATTGACTTGTTTATCTCGAACTGATTATTACAAAATACTATACATGATGGCAACCATGAAATAATGATATTGTTCAGATATGTACATGTACTCTTTGTATACAAATTACTAAGTATTCATGTATACATATATTAATTAATAAAGTATTCCTCTAGCACATATAAATGAAGACCATTGGAAAACATAGGATTTTAAACTGCCCAAAATCTGAAAAAGGAAACCGTTAAATTTCTAACTTGTAATAAGATATCCAATTTGCTCAATGTCATGATGCTAAATTCCTAACTAATCCAAATGTATGGATTTTCATATTTCAGAGAAATATTTAAATTCCTAAATAGTGATAACTTTTCCAATCCAGAAAAGTTAGGATATATTTGGATTAATATTCCAATCTTTTCCATACTTTTCCAACTTAAATATCCAAAGTAATCTTATGATTTTTTAGGATTTGTTAGGACCCTCTATTCCAAAGAATTCCAATGTTCTCTAAATGAGACAACATGGTATTTATTGCTAAGAATTCTAAGGAATTATTAGGACTTAAAAATACATTGAAATAATTTCTGTATGGGATATGTCCATGATCTGAACATGATCAAAACAGCAGCATGGCTATATCATTGTCATTTAAATTTTCATCACAATTATGCTGTTGAATTAACACTGGCTATGTTTTAACTATGTTATGGTTATGAAACACACTATGGTCAAAACATTGTCAGTTAAAACAACAATAAAAAGACTCTGATATGACTATGGAGAAATTAATGTTTTGTTGTGACTATGTTTTGATAATGATCATATCATTGTCAAATCTGTTGGTTGTAAATGTCCATGATTAGGACATGGTCAAAATATTGTCAGATCAGGACTATTTCATTGTCAAAAATCTTCATTGTCAGCTATTATGTTTTTTCATTGTCAAATCATTGTTGACCATGTTTTGATCATGGTCAGTCCTGATATGACAATGGTCATTTCAGCGGGGACACCAAAGAAATTATCATCTGCAGTTTATAAAAATATTCTTCGATCAACAGAAGCTATACCCGATGAAATGCTTAAAATAAAGTATCCATGGTTGTTCAATGTTAAACATATTCTGATTAAATGCGGTCTTATAAATGTTTGGACAGAAGAAAATTTCCCAAATGCAAAATGGTTAAAGATGTCGGTTAAGCAAAAATTACAGGACTTATTCTTAAATAATTGGTATTCATTAGTTGAAAATTCAAGAAATAAAACATTTTACAAAGTATTTAAGAAATCTTTCGGTATTGAACCTTATTTATCCAAACTATAACCATCTTTATTATATAATTTCATCAAATTTAGAACAAGGAACCATCGCTTACCTATTGAAACGGGAAACTGGTCAAGAATTACAATTAATGAAAGAACTTGTAACTCCTGTAGAAACAAAATTGGGGATGAATTTCATTATTTATTTGAATGCGAACAATTCTCTAATGATAGAAGACAGTTTATTAAACCATTCTTTTATCTACGTCCAAACATGTTTAAGCTAGAAAAGTTAATGTGCACTAGCAACAAATCAGAATTTTTGAAACTTTGTAAATTTGTAAAAGTTATCCTACGAAATGTTAGATGTAATATCTTTCTCATATTTAACTATTATTTTTTGACTAATGTACTTTGTGTCTATCTTTTTGAAATGTGAAAACAATCTTGAGTGTTTATAACTAATACTATACCTTGAATGTATATTGTAGCCTCGAAAAATATATTATATTGTCAATTGTAAATGCCTCATATTTGCATGTTGTGTACATGTATTGAGAGAATAAAAGAGATGTTCTGTTCTGTTCTGTTCTGTTAAATACCATTTGGCTAGAGGTTGTTTGCGTTATCGCGATGTAATATATAATATCTGAATGCATTCTTTTATTTGACTTTGCAGACTAATTTAAGCTACAAAATGTATATAAACTTGAAAATTCAATTTATAGCCCAAAATCATAAGTTATAAGAGACCAACATATTTATGCAACTTTCATAAGAGGAAGATGTGCAATGCGATATGCAAAATACATGATGTGTGAAATATTGGTTGTCTGAATTCTTCCATAAATTATGTAAATTATCATAATAATGTGTTTATTCGTTATAGAAATGTAGGAAATTCGATTATTCAGAATATGAATATTTAAAACTGTATGAAAGCTTTGAATATAATTTCACTGCACAAGGTGGATACACGAATCTCAAGCAAGTATTTCAATGAATCATTTTACAGTCAAATGCTTTTAAACATAGCTGAAATTAAGTATGGGTATTTTGCGACATTATACCGTCCATAAAACCTGACAATTAGCTATGCACTTAGTACGATGTATTATCAAAACACCATACCTGAAAACTATGCACCATAGCTTTATTTCAAAAGATTTTTCGTAGAGGAAAAAAATAATCTAGGGTAAAAATTTTGAATTGTGATTTGTGTAACTAATGGGCCCTTTTCTGCGCTCACATCCAATGTTTTCCAATTGTTTACAAAATAAGTACATCTCGTACCCGGTCTTACCTTGTTTCCATCAAAACGTAATGCATACGATGATAACGTCTAATGGTATGTATTCATAGAGACAATTAAATTATTCTCTCAATTCTCAGTCATTATACGATCTGACGTATTTTTGCGGAAAATTATCGTCCGGTTTTGGGAGATTTATTTTACCTGTAAAATAACAATCCGGACAGAAAAATTCGTTCGGATTCCGGAGTAGGGAGGATCCGGACTGTGGGGATTTTTTATATGTCGTACTGGAGGAACTAAACCGAGAAAATTGTCCGGTTGCAGGAAGTTTCCGGATCGGAGAGTTTCCGGATTAGGGAGTTTCCACTGTACATGTACTATGTGACAGACAATTCATGCGTATAAGAATAAACGAGAGAGAATAAGGTGCCACAGGGAATCATTTTTGCTTTCCTTTCATTTCTTTTTTAATTTTATTATTATGAATAATGCTGCGACTATTGATCGACGTGCATTCAGTATGAAAACCGGCGACTGTCAATTAGGAAATATATACGCATATACCGTAGATGCCTCGAACAGTAGATGGCTCAAACTAATTGCTAGGTCCGACAGCAGTTCGAGGTTTCGAAGTTTAACTGTATATGCTTCATAAGTATTCATTTTGGAATGTAAATAAACTTAAAAAATTAAACTTAAACAACGTGTTTGTCAACATTTTTCCAGCCAACAAATGTGATAATTGTCCAATTAAAAACATATTTGAGGGGTTGAAAAGTCTTGGTTTATAAGGGGTTGAAAAGTCTTGATTTTAACAGGGGTTGAAAAGTCATAGGCTAATTAGGGGTTGAAAATGACAGTGGGGTTGAAAAGTCTTGGATATTTTACCTTAGGGGTTGAAAAGTCTTGGGGTTGAAAAGTCTCGATACCATCTACAGGACCTACCATATATTATAGTGTCATCCCTATCTACAGGACCTACCATATATTATAGTGTCGTCCCTATCTACAGAACCTACCATGTATTATAGTGTCATCCCTATCTACAGGACCTACCATGTATTATAGTGTCATCCCTATCTACAGGACCTACCATGTATTATAGTGTCATCCCTATCTACAGGACCTACCATGTATTATAGTGTCATCCCTATCTACAGGACCTACCATGTATTATACTGTCGTCCCCATCTACATGACCTACCATATTTTATAGTGTCATCCCTATATACAGGACCTACCATGTATTATAGTGTCATCCCTATCTGCACGACCTACCATGTATTATAGTGTCATCCCTATCTACAGGACCTACCATATATTATAGTGTCATCCCTATCTACAGGACCTACCATATATTATAGTGCCATCCCTATCTACAGGACCTACTATGTATTATAGTGTCATCCCTATCTACAGGACCTACTATGTATTATAGTGTCATCCCTATCTACAGGACCTACCATGTATTATAGTGTCATCCCTATCTACAGGACCTACCATGTATTATAGTGTCATCCCTATCTACAGGACCTACCATGTATTATAGTGTCATCCCTATCTACAGGACCTACCATGTATTATAGTGTCATCCCTATCTACAGGACCTACCATATAGTATAGTGTCATCCCTATCTACAGGACCTACCATATATTATAGTGTCATCCCTATCTACACGACCTACCATGTATTATAGTGTCATCCCTATCTACACGACCTACCATATATTATAGTGTCATCCCTATCTACAGGACCTACCATATATTATAGTGTCATCCCTATCTACAGGACCTACCATGTATTATAGAGTCATCCCTATCTACAGGACCTACTATGTATTATAGTGTCATCCCTATCTACAGGACCTACCATGTATTATAGTGTCATCCCTATCTACAGGACCTACCATGTATTATAGTGTCATCCCTATCTACAGGACCATACATGTATTATAGTGTCATCCCTATCTACAGGACCTACCATATATTATAGTGTCATCCCTATCTACAGGACCTACCATATATTATAGTGTCATCCCTATCTACAGGACCTACCATGTATTATAGTGTCATCCCTATCTACAGGACCTACCATGTATTATAGTGTCATCCCTATCTACAGGACCTACCATATATTATACTGTCGTCCCTATCTACAGGACCTACCATATATTAAAGTGTCATCCCTATCTACACGACCTACCATATATTATAGTGTCATCCCTATCTACAGGACCTACCATGTATTATAGTGTCATCCCTATCTACAGGACCTACCATGTATTATAGTGTCATCCCTATCTACAGGACCTACCATGTATTATAGTGTCATCCCTATCTACAGGACCTACCATGTATTATAGTGTCATCCCTATCTACACGACCTACCATATATTATAGTGTCATCCCTATCTATAGGACCTACCATATATTATAGTGTCATCCCTATCTACAGGACCTACCATGTATTATAGTGTCATCCCTATCTACAGGACCTACCATGTATTATAGTGTCATCCCTATCTACAGGACCTACCATATATGGCTTCTTTGTCAAACCTTATTTCTGGACACATTTACTTGGATTGGTATCCGTTAATGCCAGACGCCAGACAGGTTAACAAACGGTAACATTTTTTGGAAGTAGTTGGTGATCAACCGTTGAGCAAAGTTGGAATGGTCCTCTTCTGGGATTCAACCTCCTGTCACCAATGTAAACAGAGGCCTTTACCACCTGACCATGGTAGATATATATGTACTATGCCACCAAGGTAGACAGAGGCCTTTACCACCTGACCATAGTAGATATATATGTACTTATGACACCAGGGTAGACAGAGGCCTTTACCACCTGACCATAGTAGATATATATGTACCTATGACACCAGGGTAGACAGAGGCCTTTACCACCTGACCATAGTAGATATATATGTACTTATGACACCAGGGTAGACAGAGGCATTTACCACCTGACCATAATAGATATATATGTACCTATGACACCAGAGTAGACAGAGGCATTTACCACCTGACCATAGTAGATATATATGTACTATGTCACCAAGGTAGACAGAGGCCTTTACCACGTGACCATAGTAGATATATATGTACCTATGACACCAGGGTAGACAGAGGCATTTACCACCTGACCATAGTAGATATATATGTACCTATGAGACCAGGGTAGACAAAGGCCTTTACCACATGACCATGGTAGATATATATGTACCTATGACACCAGGGTAGACAGAGGCCTTTACCACCTGACCATAGTAGATATATATGTACCTATGACACCAGGGTAGACAGAGGCCTTTACCACCTGACCATAGTAGATATATATGTACCTATGTCACCAGGGTAGACAGAGGCCTTTACCACCTGACCATGGTAGATATATATGTACCTATGACACCAGGGTAGACAGAGGCATTTACCACCTGACCATGGTAGATATATATGTACCTATGACACCAGGGTAGACAGAGGCATTTACCACCTGACCATAGTAGATATATATGTACTATGTCACCAAGGTAGACAGAGGCCTTTACCACCTGACCATAGTAGATATATATGTACCTATGACACCAGGGTAGACAGAGGCATTTACCACCTGACCATAGTAGATATATATGTACCTATGACACCAGGGTAGACAGAGGCATTTACCACCTGACCATAGTAGATATATATGTACCTATGACACCAGGGTAGACAGAGGCATTTACCACCTGACCATAGTAGATATATATGTACCTATGACACACGGGTAGACAGAGGCATTTACCACCTGACCATAGTAGATATATATGTACCTATGTCACCAGGGTAGACAGAGGCCTTTACCACCTGACCATGGTAGATCTATATGTACCTATGACACCAGGGTAGACAGAGGCCTTTACCACCTGACCATAGTAGATATATATGTACCTATGACACCAGGGTAGACAGAGGCATTTACCACCTGACCATAGTAGATATATATGTACCTATGTCACCAGGGTAGACAGAGGCCTTTACCACCTGACCATGGTAGATATATATGTACCTATGTCACCAGGGTAGACAGAGGCATTTACCACCTGACCATAGTAGATATATATGTACCTATGACACCAGGGTAGACAGAGGCCTTTACCACCTGACCATGGTAGATATATATGTACCTATGACACCAGGGTAGACAGAGGCATTTACCACCTGACCATAGTAGATATATATGTACCTATGACACCAGGGTAGACAGAGGCCTTTACCACCTGACCATAGTAGATATATATGTACCTATGACACCAGGGTAGACAGAGGCATTTACCACCTGACCATAGTAGATATATATGTACCTATGACACCAGGGTAGACAGAGGCATTTACCACCTGACCATAGTAGATATATATGTACCTATGTTACCAGGGTAGACAGAGGCCTTTACCACCTGACCATGGTAGATCTATATGTACCTATGACACCAGGGTAGACAGAGGCATTTACCACCTGACCATAGTAGATATATATGTACCTATGACACCAGGGTAGACAGAGGCATTTACCACCTGACCATAGTAGATATATATGTACCTATGTCACCAGGGTAGACAGAGGCCTTTACCACCTGACCATGGTAGATCTATATGTACCTATGACACCAGGGTAGACAGAGGCCTTTACCACCTGACCATAGTAGATATATATGTACCTATGTCACCAGGGTAGACAGAGGCCTTTACCACCTGACCATAGTAGATATATATGTACCTATGTCACCAGGGTAGACAGAGGCCTTTACCGCCTGACCATGGTAGATATATATGTACCTATGAGACCAGGGTAGACAGAGGCCTTTACCACATGACCATGGTAGATATATATGTACCTATGACACCAGGGTAGACAGAGGCCTTTACCACCTGACCATAGTAGATATATATGTACCTATGTCACCAGGGTAGACAGAGGCCTTTACCACCTGACCATAGTAGATATATATGTACCTATGACACCAGGGTAGAAAGAGGCCTTTACCACCTGACCATAGTAGATATATATGTACCTATGACACCAGGGTAGACAGAGGCCTTTACCACCTGACCATGGTAGATATATATGTACCTATGAGACCAGGGTAGACAGAGGC
Source organism: Mactromeris polynyma (assembly GCA_032209605.1). Taxonomy (NCBI): domain Eukaryota; kingdom Metazoa; phylum Mollusca; class Bivalvia; order Venerida; family Mactridae; genus Mactromeris; species Mactromeris polynyma. The sequence goes on along the minus strand of JASFXZ010000014.1, from coordinate 11,983,922 downwards.
CTTTACCACATGACCATGGTAGATATATATGTACCTATGACACCAGGGTAGACAGAGGCCTTTACCACCTGACCATAGTAGATATATATGTACCTATGACACCAGGGTAGACAGAGGCCTTTACCACCTGACCATAGTAGATATATATGTACCTATGTCACCAGGGTAGACAGAGGCCTTTACCACCTGACCATGGTAGATATATATGTACCTATGACACCAGGGTAGACAGAGGCATTTACCACCTGACCATAGTAGATATATATGTACCTATGACACCAGGGTAGACAGAGGCATTTACCACCTGACCATAGTAGATATATATGTACTATGTCACCAGGGTAGACAGAGGCCGTTACCACCTGACCATAGTAGATATATATGTACCTATGACACCAGGGTAGACAGAGGCATTTACCACCTGACCATAGTAGATATATATGTACCTATGACACCAGGGTAGACAGAGGCATTTACCACCTGACCATAGTAGATATATATGTACCTATGACACCAGGGTAGACAGAGGCATTTACCACCTGACCATAGTAGATATATATGTACCTATGACACCAGGGTAGACAGAGGCATTTACCACCTGACCATAGTAGATATATATGTACCTATGTCACCAGGGTAGACAGAGGCCTTTACCACCTGACCATGGTAGATCTATATGTACCTATGACACCAGGGTAGACAGAGGCCTTTACCACCTGACCATAGTAGATATATATGTACCTATGACACCAGGGTAGACAGAGGCATTTACCACCTGACCATAGTAGATATATATGTACCTATGACACCAGGGTAGACAGAGGCATTTACCACCTGACCATAGTAGATATATATGTACCTATGACACCAGGGTAGACAGAGGCATTTACCACCTGACCATAGTAGATATATATGTACCTATGTCACCAGGGTAGACAGAGGCCTTTACCACCTGACCATGGTAGATCTATATGTACCTATGACACCAGGGTAGACAGAGGCCTTTATCACCTGACCATAGTAGATATATATGTACTATGTCACCAAGGTAGACAGAGGCCTTTATCACCTGACCATAATTTCGCGATTGTTTGTTTATTTCATCACATTGTCAAACAACTTACCGGTAACCAGTACACATGTCTTAGGGAATCATTACTTGAATCCTGATAGCAAGGGAATAGTGTTTCCTTGAATCCTGATAGCAAGGGAATAGTGTCTCCTTAAATCCTGGTAGCAAGGGAATAGTGTCACCTCATTTTAAATATGAATAATTCATTGTGCCCAGCAACAGATTTCTATATGTTCCTGTAGGCACATCCACACAATCCAGTTGCAAAGGGGAACAATTGTGCTGCCAATACATTAGAAGATACATGGATTGTCTCCCTTGGTATTTTTCTTCTGACAAGGAATTGTCACTTGGGCTGTAAGTAAAAATTCTGACAAATCAGATTATTTTCTAATTCATTGTTTTCATCATGAACAGGAACGATTTTTGTTTTTTTAGAACACATTTATTATGAACAGAGTTTTAAAGGTGTCGTGTTCTTTAATATGGATTCAATTGAATAAAATAAGACAACAATCAAATAAAAATGCACAGAATGTAGAATATTGATTGATAAATATAACATAATAATAGGGTTAAAAAGCCATGGCAAAACAGGCCAAAATTTGTATCATAATACATTCAATAGCTTAAAGATAAAGATAAGCTTTCTTCAATGTCGCATATGATCAGTAACATGAGCTACCAAAGCTCGTGTGTGACCAACAAGGTATCCACCAACAAGGTATCCACCAACAAGGTATCCACCAACAAGGTATCCACCAACAAGGTATCCACCAACAAGGTATCCACCAACAAAGTATCCACCAACAAGGTATCCACCAACAAGGTATCCACTAACAAAGTGTGCACTAACAAGGTATCCACTAACAAGGTATCCACCAACAAGGTATCCACCAACAAGGTATCCACCAACAAAGTGTCCACCAACAAGGTATCCACCAACAAGGTATCCACCAACAAGGTATCCACCAACAAGGTATCCACCAACAAGGTATCCACCAACAAAGTGTCCACCAACAAGGTATCCACCAACAAAGTATCCACCAACAAGGTATCCACCAACAAGGTATCCACTAACAAAGTGTGCACTAACAAGGTATCCACTAACAAGGTATCCACCAACAAGGTATCCACCAACAAGGTATCCACTAACAAAGTGTCCACCAACAAGGTATCCACCAACAAGGTATCCACTAACAAAGTGTGCACTAACAAGGTATCCACCAACAAGGTATCCACCAACAAGGTATCCACTAACAAAGTGTCCACCAACAAGGTATCCACCAACAAGGTATCCACTAACAAAGTGTGCACTAACAAAATGTGCACTAACACGGTATCCACCAACAAGGTATCCACCAACAAGGTATCCGCCAACAAGGTATCCACCAACAAGGTATCCACTAACAAAGTGTGCACTAACAAAGTGTGCACTAACAAGGTATCCACCAACAAGGTATCCACCAACAAGGTATCAACCAACAAGGTATCCACTAACAAAGTGTGCACTAACAAAGTATCCACCAACAAGGTATCCACCAACAAGGTATCCACCAACAAAGGTATCCACTAACAAAGTGTGCACTAACAAAGTATGCACTAACAAGGTATCCACCAACAAGGTATCCACCAACAAGGTATCCACCAACAAGGTATCCACTAACAAGGTATCCACCAACAAGGTATCCACCAACAAGGTATCCACTAACAAAGTGTGCACTAACAAAGTATCCACCAACAAGGTATCCACCAACAAGGTATCCACCAACAAAGGTATCCACTAACAAAGTGTGCACTAACAAAGTATGCACTAACAAGGTATCCACCAACAAGGTATCCACCAACAAGGTATCCACCAACAAGGTATCCACCAACAAGGTATCCACTAACAAGGTATCCACCAACAAGGTATTCACCAACAAGGTATCCACCAACAAGGTATCCACTAACAAGGTATCCACCAACAAGGTATCCACCAACAAGGTATCCACCAACAAGGTATCCACTAACAAGGTATCCACCAACAAGGTATCCACCAACAAGGTATCCACCAACAAGGTATCCACCAACAAGGTATCCACCAACAAGGTATCCACCAACAAGGTATCCACTAACAAAGTGTGCACTAACAAGGTATCCACTAACAAAGTGTCCACCAACAAGGTATCCACCAACAAGGTATCCACTAACAAAGTGTGCACTAACAAAGTGTGCACCAACAATGTATCCACCAACAAGGTATCCACTAACAAAGTGTCCACCAACAAGGTATCCACCAACAAGGTATCCACTAACAAAGTATGCACTAACAAGGTATCCACCAACAAGGTATCCACCAACAAAGTGTGCACCAACAAGGTATCCACCAACAAGGTATCCACTAACAAGGTATCCACCAACAAGGTATCCACCAACAAGGTATCCACTAACAAAGTGTGCACTAACAAGGTATCCACCAACAAGGTATCCACCAACAAGGTATCCACTAACAAGGTATCCACCAACAAGGTATCCAGCTACAAAGTATGCACTAACAAGGTATCCACCAACAAGGTATCCACCAACAAGGTATCCACCAACAAGGTATCCACTAACAAGGTATCCACCAACAAGGTATCCACCAACAAAGTATCCTCTAACAAAGTGTCCACCAACAAGGTATCCACTTACAAAGTGTGCACTAACAAAGTGTCCACTAACAAGGTATCCACCAACAAGGTATCCACTAACAAGGTGTCCACTAACAAGGTATCCACTTACAAAGTGTGCACTAACAAAGTGTCCACTAACAAGGTATCCACCAACAAGGTATCCACTAACAAGGTATCCACTTACAAAGTGTGCACTAACAAAGTGTCCACTAACAAGGTATCCACCAACAAGGTATCCACCAACAAGGTATCCACCAACAAGGTATCCACTAACAAAGTGTGCACTAACAAGGTATCCACCAACAAGGTATCCACTAACAAGGTATCCACCAACAAGGTATCCACTAACAAAGTGTGCACTAACAAGGTATCCACCAACAAGGTATCCACCAACAAGGTATCCACCAACAAGGTATCCACTAACAAAGTGTGCACTAACAAGGTATCCACCAACAAGGTATCCACCAACAAGGTATCCACTAACAAGGTATCCACCAACAAGGTATCCAGCTACAAAGTATGCACTAACAAGGTATCCACCAACAAGGTATCCACCAACAAGGTATCCACCAACAAGGTATCCACTAACAAGGTATCCACCAACAAGGTATCCACCAACAAAGTATCCTCTAACAAAGTGTCCACCAACAAGGTATCCACTTACAAAGTGTGCACTAACAAAGTGTCCACTAACAAGGTATCCACCAACAAGGTATCCACTAACAAGGTGTCCACTAACAAGGTATCCACTTACAAAGTGTGCACTAACAAAGTGTCCACTAACAAGGTATCCACCAACAAGGTATCCACTAACAAGGTATCCACTTACAAAGTGTGCACTAACAAAGTGTCCACTAACAAGGTATCCACCAACAAGGTATCCACCAACAAAGTATCCACTAACAAAGTGTCCACCAACAAGGTATCCACTTACAAAGTGTGCACTAACAAAGTGTCCACTAACAAGGTATCCACCAACAAGGTATCCACTAACAAGGTGTCCACTAACAAGGTATCCACTTACAAAGTGTGCACTAACAAAGTGTCCACTAACAAGGTATCCACCAACAAGGTATCCACTAACAAGGTATCCACTTACAAAGTGTGCACTAACAAAGTGTCCACTAACAAGGTATCCACCAACAAGGTATCCACCAACAAGGTATCCACCAACAAGGTATCCACTAACAAAGTGTGCACTAACAAGGTATCCACCAACAAGGTATCCACTAACAAGGTATCCACCAACAAGGTATCCACTAACAAAGTGTGCACTAACAAGGTATCCACCAACAAGGTATCCACCAACAAGGTATCCACCAACAAGGTATCCACTAACAAAGTGTGCACTAACAAGGTATCCACCAACAAGGTATCCACCAACAAGGTATCCACTAACAAGGTATCCACTAACAAGGTATCCACCAACAAGGTATCCACCAACAAGGTATCCACTAACAAGGTATCCACTAACAAGGTATCCACTAAGAAGGTATCCACCAACAAAGTATCCACTAACAGATAATTACATGGGCTTATTTATCTCCTAATACTACCCTTTATATACTGAGTGCCTAGCCAGGGAGCTACCAGTACCATTGTTCACATCTTTGGTATGACAACGGCCAGGGATCTAACTCTAGACCTCCCACACACAAAGCGGACACTCTACCAACTGAGCTAATGAGGCAGTCTTACCCGTCCCTTAGAAGAGAGATATTATGTAATTGTCATATTTCTTGCAAAATACATGGACATCAAAATCAGCGAAAACGAATAATATTTTTGTGAGCAAGGATTTCATTCTTTGTCTAATAAACGATTTTTAACTTATACATGTATAAATTATGTCATGTCATTTAACTTTACTTGATGAGTTTTAAGTCGAAGGATCCTGTTATAGTTCGGAGAAATGCTGAATTCTCTGGTATAGAAATCACTGATCATACATTATTATACAATGTAATTACAACTTCCTGTTGTTTTCTCTGTAGATTATGTTAAACATGACAGTGACGTCACAATGACGTTATCATTATTCGTACATGTTGTGTATGTAAGTGTTTGTGCACGGCAACCAGAACAACAATTTGGTGGCTGTGTAGGGATGGTTAAGCCAATAAGGTCAATTTGGTATTAAATTCTTACTGCATGAAAATAGATACTGTTGTTGAAGAGAGGTTGTTGCTTGAGAGAGGGCCAGGGAAAGAGAGGGTCAGGGAAAGAGAGGGCCAGGGAAAGAGAGGGCCAGGGAAAGAGAGGGTCAGAGAAAGAGAGGGTCAGGGAAAGAGAGGGCCAGAGAAAGAGAGGGCCAGGGAAAGAGAGAGCCAGGAAAAGACAGGGCCAGGGAAAAAGAGGGCCAGAGAAAGAGAGGGCCAGAGAAAGAGAGGGCCAGGGAAAGAGAGAGCCAGGAAAAGAGAGGGATAGGGAAAGAGAGAGCTAGGGAAAGAGAGGGTAAGGAAAAGAGAGGGATAGGGAAAGAGAGAGCTAGGGAAAGAGAGGGTAAGGAAAAGAGAGGGCCAGGGAAAGAGAGGGCCAGGGAAAGAGAAAGCCAGGAAAAGAGAGTGCCAGAGAAAGAGAGGGTCAGGGAAAGAGAGGGCCAGAGAAAGAGAGGGCCAGGGAAAGAGAGAGCCAGGAAAAGAGAGGGCTAGGGAAAGAGAGAGCTAGGGAAAGAGAGGGTAAGGAAAAGAGAGGACCAGATAAAGAGAGGGTCAGGGACCAGGGAAAGAGAGTGCCAGGGAAAGAGAGAGCCAGGGAAAGAGAGGGCCAATGAAAGAGAGGGTCAGGGAAAGAGAGGGTCAGGGAAAGAGAGGGCCAGGGAAAGAGAGGGCCAGAGAAAGAGGGAGTGAGGGACGGGGTAAGAGAGAGCCAGGGAAAGAGGGGCCAGGGAAACAGAGAGCCAGGAAAAGAGAGGGCTATGGAAAGAGAGAGCTAGGGAAAGAGAGGGTAAGGAAAAGAGGGCCAGAGAAAGAGAGGGCCAGGGAAAGACAGGGACAGGGAAAGAGAGGGTCAGGGAATGAGAGGGCCAAGGAAAGAGAGTGCCAGGGAAAGACAGGGACAGGGAAAGAGAGGGTCAGGGAAAGAGAGGGCCAAGGAAAGAGAGAGCCAGGGAAAGAGAGGGCCATGGAAAGAGAGGGCTGTACTGAAGATGTTGCATTGTGTGGCAATTAACTATAAAATGAATTGCGAAAACTTGTCACTGTATACTTGTCACAGTTAAAAATATGCATTTACTTGTGATAATTTTATTGAGAGTCATTTGTTGAGTTTTGAACCTTATTTTGCATGATCAACATAATATTCAATATCTAGCAACTATAGTATTCATGATCTTAGTTAAAGTCAATTCTGATCATTATATTTCTAAACATACAAAATATTTGAGTTTTCATATTCATGATGAATAGGTGCAAATCTCCTCAGTGATTGTGACACTGCAAGTTTATTAGACAACATTCAACTGGCACTCTCTGCTTTCTCCTGGAACCATTATAATTCTCCTCAGACAGGCATTGTTGTATTATATTGTTATACTTGTTAGTATGTAAAGGGAACTAACCCAAATGTATTACTGTATTATATATCAGTAATAAAGTAAGAGTTACTGTTCCTAGCCATTACTGCATGGATTGGCACTTAATAATTAGCATATCCTCAAGAACTTCCCATGACAGATGTAGACAGATCAGAACTTCCCTTGACAGACCTAGACAGATCAGAACTTCCCTTGACAGATGTAGACATATCTGAACTTCCCTTGACAGATGTAGACAGATCTGAACTTCCCTTGACAGACATAGACAGATCAGAACTTCCCTTGACATACATAGACAGATCTGAACTTCCCTTGACAGACATAGACAGATCAGAACTTCCCTTGACATACATAGACAGATCAGAACTTTCCTTGACAGACCTAGACAGATCAGAACTTCCCTTGACAGATGTAGACAGATCAGAACTTCCCTTCACAGATGTAGACAGATCTGAAATTCCCTTGACAGACATAGACAGATCAGAACTTCCCTTGACAGATGTAGACAGATCTGAACTTCCCTTGACATACATAGACAGATCAGAACTTCCCTTCACAGATGTAGACAGATCAGAACTTCCCTTGACAGACATAGACAGATCAAAACTTCCCTTGACAGACATAGATAGATCAGAACTTCCCTTGACAGACATAGACAGATCAGAACTTCCCTTCACAGATGTAGACATATCTGAACTTCCCTTGACATACATAGACAGATCTGAACTTCCCTTGACAGACATAGACAGATCAGAACTTCCCTTGACATACATAGACAGATCAGAACTTCCCTTGACAGACCTAGACAGATCAGAACTTCCCTTCACAGATGTAGACAGATCTGAACTTCCCTTGACATACCTAGACAGATCAGAACTTCCATTGACATACATAGACAGATCAGAACTTCCCTTGACATACCTAGACAGATCAGAACTTCCTGTGACAGACCTAGACAGATCAGAACTTCCCTTGACAGACCTAGACAGATCTGAACTTCCCTTGACAGACCTAGACAGATCAGAACTTCCCTTGACAGACCTAGACAGATCTGAACTTCCCTTGACAGATGTAGACAGATCAGAACTCCCTCGACAGACCTTGACAAGAAAAAGGAGGATGTACTCACAGGGGGACACAACAACAATACCAAGGATGAGGATATGGAAATTAAACAACATAACATCAACCATCTTAATTATAACCATTCTCAAGGTTCAAATAATATTATACTTACTTTTGCTTGATTTGCGTTATAATTCTGAATAAGGAAACAATTTCTGGTAAACTTTCATTTCCATGAAACAATACCTTTGTCAATTGACTGCAGTGTTTTTTTGGTTATACTTGGGATTGTAATAGTTCTTGTAAAAGCACTTATATTTTTTGTGCAGTATCGTATTTGTTCTAATAGGAGCACTTGTTCATATGGTACATCTAAATATCAATGTTGAAAACTAGTAAACCAGGTAACTTTAGGATTATTTATTTAATTTACATCCATTGTGAAACAAGTTCTTACAACTGATACTAATCACTCTCGATGTCTATTTATGGCTACCAACCAGTACTCGTGTAAAATGTAGGGATTGTGAAGTGTGTGGTATAACTCTGTCATTGTGGGGCTCAAACTCACAACCTTCAGATCAGGTACTAAAAATCAGATACAAATTATACATAAATTTCTGGATTTGATGAGAAAAAAAAAATTCCAGGGGTAAAAACAAAGATTAATTTTAGATTCATGGTGTCAGACAGTAAAACAAGTCTTAGGTTACATTGCAATTTCAGCAATATTTTAGTGATAAATTGTCCCTTTGTAGAAAAAGGTTAGTTATTAGTAGACAATAATTAAGTGGCACTCATAAATAATTGCCAACTCTCTGCAGACACAATTATCATTCTCGTTTAGTGGGCACCTGGAATTATACATATACTGATAATTGTTTCAGAGAAGATCTGATAATGCCATAGAGGCAGATGGCTAGGGCTGACATTGATTCACATTTTTGCATGTTGAAGACATTGATATTTCGTAAGACAAATATCAACAGTATATCCGTTATATTTTTGAATTCCTTTGATAGACGTTTAACTTCTATTGTTCTGTATGTTTATGTGTGAATGCCTTACATATTTAAATGTTCAACTTTTATTTTATGATAACAAGATAACATTTAAGTAATTAATCCATATTTTTTAATTTAGCGATATTATATTTTATTACGTCATCAATATACTTCCGTGCTCAAATTAGATGCGCGCCACTACCTGTCGTATAACTTCAGTGCGCTTAAATCAGTAGATAGAGCAAGACATGTCTTGCGTTTAATCTGATAAACGTACGTTTAGTCCGGCGTTAACACATGACCAATAGATTGTCGTAAAAATTTATACTAAATATTGTTACGTTGTAGCAATAATTATTTCAGATAATATTATAAATATCTTCAGGAAATTGAAAAGTATTTGTTAAATACCACAGTCAAACTATTTAATTCTATGTTGTAGAAAGTTGACAAAATTGTCGTAACCACGTGGCTGAAGTAGAAAGACTACTTTATACGATAGTCACGATTGCCGAAAGCATCAGGTAGCCAATGCAAAACACGGCAAAAACAAAATTCCTCTCAACAATGAGAAACAAACTGAGAAGGCGAAGACGGCAAAACAGAAAGTCTGTCGTGTCATAGTTTAGGTAATTGACCATTGAACAAAGAACTGTTGTCCATTTCGATGGAGATTCGCAGTAACCAAGTCACAAGAAGACAAAATGCTGACTATGGAAACAAAGTTGTTTTCTTTAGAACAGTCTTATGAACAACCAGAATACGAGTCCATATATGATTGTACAAATTATGATGACCCTGAAAAGGAACCAACGTCAAATTTTACCGTTCCGTCTGAAGACGAGAACAACAATTCTGTGTTTAAAGGTCTGAGGACCAAATAATATGTGCAGGAAAAACTTGACATGGAAGTGGATGATGAGTTAGCATCTTTAACCAGTATAGTGTTCAGATAAGGACTAACGGTAGAAAAGTTCAAGTCTCTCATTATGGACATTGGTAGGCCGTCAAATTGTGAAGGACTAACAAAAACGCATGTTAACAATGTCATTTGGAATTTGTTGTCACCTGACATGCATTCAGCAGAAACTAAAATGCAGTTTATACAAGATGGTGTCCTGAAAGCAGCCACTCAGTTTGTAAAACCTCTCAATATGGCTAGTGATAGACTGTCCTGGGTCTCAATATGGCTAGTGATAGACTGTCCTGGGTCTCAATATGGCTAGTGATAGACTGTCCTGGGTCTCAATATGGCTAGTGATAGACTGTCCTGAGTCTCAATATGTCTAGTGATAGACTGTCCTGGGTCTCAATATGTCTAGTGATAGACTGTCCTGGGTCTCAATATGGCTAGTGATAGACTGTCCTGGGTCTCAATATGGCTAGTGATAGACTGTCCTGGGTCTCAATATGGCTAGTGATAGACTGTCCTGAGTCTCAATATGTCTAGTGATAGACTGTCCTGAGTCTCAATATGGCTAGTGATAGACTGTCATGGGTCTCAATATGGCTAGTGATAGACTGTCCTGGGTCTCAATATGGCTAGTGATAGACTGTCCTGAGTCTCAATATGTCTAGTGATAGACTGTCCTGGGTCTCAATATGGCTAGTGATAGACTGTCCTGGGTCTCAATATGGCTAGTGATAGACTGTCCTGGGTCTCAATATGGCTAGTGATAGACTGTCCTGAGTCTCAATATGTCTAGTGATAGACTGTCCTGAGTCTCAATATCGCTAGCGATAGACTGTCATGGGTCTCAATATGGCTAGTGATAGACTGTCCTGGGTCTCAATATGGCTAGTGATAGACTGTCCTGAGTCTCAATATGTCTAGTGATAGACTGTCCTGGGTCTCAATATGGCTAGTGATAGACTGTCCTGGGTCTCAATATGGCTAGTGATAGACTGTCCTGGGTCTCAATATGGCTAGTGATAGACTGTCCTGGGTCTCAATATGGCTAGTGATAGACTGTCCTGAGTCTCAATATGTCTAGTGATAGACTGTCCTGGGTCTCAATATGTCGAGTGATAGACTGTCCTGGGTCTCAATATGGCTAGTGATAGACTGTCCTGGGTCTCAATATGGCTAGTGATAGACTGTCCTGGGTCTCAATATGGCTAGTGATAGACTGTCCTGGGTCTCAATATGGCTAGTGATAGACTGTCCTGGGTCTCAATATGGCTAGTGATAGACTGTCCTGAGTCTCAATATGTCTAGTGATAGACTGTCCTGGGTCTCAATATGGCTAGTGATAGACTGTCCTGGGTCTCAATATGTCTAGTGATAGACTGTCCTGAGTCTCAATATGTCTAGTGATAGACTGTCCTGGGTCTCAATATGGCTAGTGATAGACTGTCCTGGGTCTCAATATGTCTAGTGATAGACTGTCCTGGGTCTCAATATGTCTAGTGATAGACTGTCCTGGGTCTCAATATGGCTAGTGATAGACTGTCCTGGGTCTCAATATGTCTAGTGATAGACTGTCCTGGGTCTCAATATGGCTAGTGATAGACTGTCCTGGGTCTCAATATGGCTAGTGATAGACTGTCCTGGGTCTCAATATGGCTAGTGATAGACTGTCATGGGTCTCAATATGGCTAGTGATAGACTGTCCTGGGTCTCAATATGGCTAGTGATAGACTGTCCTGGGTCTCAATATGTCTAGTGATAGACTGTCCTGGGTCTCAATATGGCTAGTGATAGACTGTCCTGGGTCTCAATATGGCTAGTGATAGACTGTCCTGGGTCTCAATATGGCTAGTGATAGACTGTCCTGGGTCTCAATATGGCTAGTGATAGACTGTCCTGGGTCTCAATATGGCTAGTGATAGACTGTCCTGGGTCTCAATATGGCTAGTGATAGACTGTCCTGGGTCTCAATATGGCTAGTGATAGACTGTCCTGGGTCTCAATATGGCTAGTGATAGACTGTCCTGAGCCTCAATATGGCTAGTGATAGACTGTCCTGAGTCTCAATATGGCTAGTGATAGACTGTCCTGAGTCTCAATATGGCTAGTGATAGACTGTCCTGGGCAGAGTTAGAAAATTGGTCTCCTTGGACATACTTAAATAAACTTATTAATATCAGACGAAAATCAATGCACAAAAATACAGAATACCATCATCTTTGCTCCATTGCAAGAGGTTTCATCGATATGCTGTATGGGGATGATGTATGGAAAGATGTCAAAGAAATTCTGGACATTAACCGACTCGGTACAAAAATCCAAAATAATTGTTCATACCCTAGAGGTCGGGGTAACAGAGGTGCTCTATGAGGCGTAATTCAGGGGACGAATATTCAAACTCTGTGGTAGAGGCCGTGGTGTTCCTCAACCAAAAAACTCGCAAGGGGTGTACAGCTCGAGGAAATAAACGAATATGTAAGTACCTTTCAAGCATGTAGATAAAATCTTATGTTGAAAATTGGAGAAATATCACTTCAGACCCGGAGTAATTTTAGACATTGTGCAACATTGTCACATAGACTTTGACTCAGAAACTGATGATTTGAAAAATAAATATTTTCATCAGCAACATTTTTCATTATTAGAAGAAGACACTTTTGAAAAGGAAATATCAAAGCTTCTGGAAATGAATGTTATCATAGATAAAGTTCAGGTCTATGCTTGCAAACGATTTTTGAATGTAAAAACTAAATCATGTAATGATGTTATTCTAGGAGATTTGGGAAGATACCCACTGTATATATTTGTAGCTAGAAGATGTATCAAGTATTGACTTCGATTGTTTAATATGTCTAGGAACAAATATGCTAAATTATGTTATGAAATGTTACTCTATTTTGATAACCTAGGCTATAAGAATTGGGTAACTGATGTAAGAGAGAATCTTTATTCTAATGGCTTCGGTTTTGTATGGGAAGCACAGTCTGTTAACAATGAAAAACTATTTTTGATGCAATATTTGCAATGATTAAAAGACCAACATATTCAGTCATGGAGATCGAAATGCTCCGAATCCAGTAAACTATTTCATTACAGCAACTTTAAAGTAAACTATAATGTTGCAAGTTATCATTCATCATGTCGATATTGCAATGTTTAGAACATGCTTGGCAAACTTTAGAAGTTCTGCACATCCTTTGATGATTGAGCAAGATAGATATATTGGAATTGAAAGAGAGTATCGCTCATGTATATATTGCGAAGGGTGTGAGGAAGATGAGTTTCACTTTGTTTTAATATGTCCTTTGTACAGCAAATTTCGTACCAAATACATTCCTGGGGTCTATCTAAAGCATGCAACAATTGAGAAGTTTTATAGTTTAATGTCAACGGAAAATGAGCAAACAGTGCAAAATCTGGCAATGTATATTTATCATGCATTGAAAGAGAGGAAATCATTCCTCAGCATTTTCCATTAATTAATATTGACAATATAATAAATCTTTTGTTAAACATTGCTCATATATTTCCTGATTCATATATATATTTTCTTACTTTTGTTAAACATGACTCATATATTTCCTGATTCATGATTCATACATATATTTCCTTACTTTTGTTAAATATTATTCATATATTTCCTGATATATGATTCATATATATATTTCCTTACTTTTGTTAAACATGTCCCATATCTTTCTTTTCTGTTGCTGTATGTTTGATGTTAAACATGACTCGTATGTATCTTATCTTACATTCGAGGTACAATAACCTTTACTGCACAAATGTTGTATATATAATGTAATATATGTTTATGTGTATGGGCCGGAAGCCTTTTGCTCAAATAAATATTGAATTGAATTGAATTGAAGAAGCTGACCATGAGGCAGGGGAAGTTATTTCTCCAATGATCACTGTTCCCAAAAGGAATGGAGAGTACAGAATGATTGTAAATTTAAGTCAGTTGCATACCATCATTTTAAGATGGATACCTTTGAGTCCACTACAAATTAATCGAGAAAGGTGATTATATGGCATCTGTGGATCTCAGGCATGCTTACTATTCACTGCTGATTGCCACAGAACAACAAAAACTGTTGAAATTCCTGTGGAAAGGAAGGTTATACCAGTATACTTGCTTGCCCAATGGAATTGGCTGGCACCACGATTGTATACCAGTATACATGCTTGCCCAATGGAATTGGCTGGCACCACGATTGTATACCAGTATACATGCTTGCCCAATGGAATTGGCTGGCACCACGATTGTATACCAGTATACATGCTTGCCCAATGGAATTGGCTGTGCACCACGATTGTATACCAGTATACATGCTTGCCAAATGGAATTGGCTGGCACCACGATTGTATACCAGTATACATGCTTGCCCAATGGAATTGGCTGTGCACCACGATTGTATACCAGTATACATGCTTGCCCAATGGAATTGGCTGTGCACCACGATTGTATACCAGTATACATGCTTGCCCAATGGAATTGGCTGTGCACCACGATTGTATACCAGTATACATGCTTGCCCAATGGAATTGGCTGTGCACCACGATTGTATACCAGTATACATGCTTGCCCAATGGAATTGGCTGTGCACCACGATTGTATACCAGTATACATGCTTGCCCAATGGAATTGGCTGTGCACCACGATTGTATACCAGTATACATGCTTGCCCAATGGAATTGGCTGTGCACCACGATTGTATACCAGTATACATGCTTGCCCAAATGGAATTGGCTGTGCACCACGATTGTATACCAGTATACATGCTTGCCCAATGGAATTGGCTGGCACCACGATTGTATACCAGTATACATGCTTGCCCAAATGGAATTGGCTGTGCACCACTATTGTATACCAGTATACATGCTTGCCCAATGGAATTGGCTGGCACCACGATTGTATACCAGTATACATGCTTGCCAAATGGAATTGGCTGGCACCACGATTGTATACCAGTATACATGCTTGCCAAATGGAATTGGCTGGCACCACGATTGTATACCAGTATACTTGCTTGCCAAATGGAATTGGCTGGCACCACGATTGTATACCAGTATACTTGCTTGCCAAATGGAATTGGCTGTGCACCACGATTGTATACCAGTATACTTGCTTGCCAAATGGAATTGGCTGGCACCACGATTGTATACCAGTATACTTGCTTGCCAAATGGAATTGGCTGGCACCACGATTGTATACCAGTATACTTGCTTGCCAAATGGAATTGGCTGGCACCACGATTGTATACCAGTATACTTGCTTGCCAAATGGAATTGGCTGGCACCACGATTGTATACCAGTATACTTGCTTGCCAAATGGAATTGGCTGGCACCACGATTGTATACCAGTATACTTGCTTGCCAAATGGAATTGGCTGGCACCACGATTGTATACCAGTATACTTGCTTGCCAAATGGAATTGGCTGGCACCACGATTGTATACCAGTATACTTGCTTGCCAAATGGAATTGGCTGGCACCACGATTGTATACAAAACTGCTTAAGCCAGTTTAGGCTACACTAAGGCAAAATGGCCATGTCAATTCTTCTTACATAGATGATTCATTTCTGGCAAGTGATTCATATCAAGATTGTCTTGTTAATGTTTCAGACACACTTGACTTGCTTGAATATGTAGGATTCATGATCAATAAAGATAAATACACGAACCTACTAAGAAAAATGAAATTTCTTGGTTTTTGGATTGATTCAGACTTGATGATTGTACTGCTTCCATACGAAAAAGTAAAAACTATTGTCAAAGAATGCAGATCTCTTAGAGATAGAAGTAGTGTGGTTGTCAGACAACTAGCCAAAGTTTTATGCCTATTACTTTCTAGTTTTTCTGCAGTTGAATTTGGTCCTCTCTATTATAGATCATTAGAAAAGGAAAAGACACTGGCATTGTCTAAAAATTATGGTAATTTTGATGCTACAATGAATCTATCTAACGCATCTAAGGAAGAATTGACATGGTGGATTGAGCTTCTACATCAACAGAAACGTACAATGGGTTGTGGAAATCCAGATCATATCATTGTTACTGATGCATCCCTGAATGGATGGGGAGCAGTTTTTGAATCAAATAGTATAGGTGGTTGTTGGTCGTCCGAAGAGTCAGATTATCATATCAATTATCTAGAATTGTTAGCAGCAGCAGTTTTATGGCTTGAAGTCATTTTGCAAAACTATGTCAAATGTTCACATACAAGTTAAGTCTGATAATGTATGTTGTGTAACATACATAAATAACATGGGAGGTATTAAGTCTATTCACTACAACAGTCTGTCAGTTAAGACGTGGAAATGGTGTATTCAGAGAAATATCTGGATTTCTGCTGCCTTTATCCCTGGAATATCAAATATTGCTGACAAAATGTCCAGACGATTCTATGATAATGTTGAGTGGATGCTTAACCCAGAGGTATTTGATCAGGTATTTTATCAGGTTACTGCTTTGTGGTCCCTCCCTGACATAGATCTGTTTGCCTCGAGACTTAATGTCCAGACGATTCTATGATAATGTTGAGTGGATGCTTAACCCAGAGGTATTTAATCAGGTTACTGCTTTGTGGTCACTTACCTGACATAGATCTGTTTGCCTCGAGACAAAATGTCCAGACGATTCTATGATAATGTTGAGTGGATGCTTAACCCAGAGGTATTTAATCAGGTTACTGCTTTGTGGTCGCTACCTGACATAGATCTGTTTGCCTCGAGACAAAAAGTCCAGACGATTCTATGATAATGTTGAGTGGATGCTTAACCCAGAGGTATTTAATCAGGTTACTGCTTTGTGGTCGCTACCTGACATAGATCTGTTTGCCTCGAGACTTAATGTCCAGACGATTCTATGATAATGTTGAGTGGATGCTTAACCCAGAGGTATTTAATCAGGTTACTGCTTTGTGGTCACTTACCTGACATAGATCTGTTTGCCTCGAGACTTAATAAACAAGTTGAGAAATTTGTCTCCTGGAAACCAGACCCTGAAGCATTATTTGTTAATGCATTTTCTATAAGTTGGTCTAAAAGTTTGTTTTATATGTTCCGTCTTCCACTTTGGTGACATCATGTCTTCAGAAAATCAGACAAGATCAAACCAACTGCATCATAATTTGTCCATTGTGGACGACACAGATTTGGTGGCCAAAACACAAGGATCTGTTGACAATATCAGGAACAGAGAAAATTCATCCTCTGTCCAAGAAACTGACTCTAGTTGCTTGCAAACTATCAGGCAATCTTTACAGAAGAAAAGAATTTCTTCAGAATCAGTCAACATATCATTAGATCTTGGAGATCTAGTACACAGAAACAGTATTGTTCATATGTTAGAAGGTGGTTTTCATTCTGTGAGAAGAACAAACTTGATTCAGTTCAAGCATCTTTAGGTAATGTTTTGGACATTCTGACAAGTTTAGTTAATTGAAACTTAGGATACAGTGCTTTAAATACGGCACAAAGTGCATTATCTGCTAGTGATTTGATATTAGACGGTGTTTCTGTGGGCAGTCACCCACTGGTGATAAGATATATGAAAGGAGTCTACAACAGTAGACCGCCATATATACGCCATATATACGTTCTCTGTCACCAGTGAAGAACTTAACATTTAAACTGTTATCATACAAACTAGTTATGTTGATTTCTTTAACTTTAGCTTGTAGAACTCAAGCAATTCACTTATTAGATATAAGACATATGGTGAAATCCAAGGAAGGATACACATTATTGTACAGTGGGTTATTGAAGTATTCTAAGCCAGGAAAAGATAGGTCATCTGCCTTTCTTAAGGCTTTCCCTCCAGATAGGAAATTAAGTGTTATATTTGTTCTAAAAGAATATTTAAATAGAACTTCTTCGTTGAGAAATGATGTGACGAAACTTATTATCAGTTATGTTAAACCTCTTAAAGCTGTATCTAAATCCTCGATTTCTTGATGGCTTCCAGAAGTAATAAAATCTTCTGGTATCAATTGTGACATTTTCAAACGTCATAGTATTAGAGGTGCGTCTTCATTGAAAGTGTATCAGGAAGGATATCCTATTTAAAAGATACTGCACATGGCAGGATGGTCTAACTCATTGAAAGTGTATCAGGAAGGATATCCTATTTTAAAGATACTGCACATGGCAGGATGGTCTAACTCGGACACTTTTGCAAGATTTTACAATAAACCTGTTCAGACAGAAACATTTGCTGAAGTTGTGTTAAAATAAATAGTTGGACCAGTACCATAGGTATGTAATTATCTACTATTTACAATATTTATACTTTTGTTGGTCCTAAACTAATCAGCTTTGAAGTCTCATTTGAGCACGGAAGTATATTGATGACGTAATAAAATTCAAAAAATAAACGAGACTTACCTTGGTAAAGTTGAAGTTTGTTTTGAATTTTATATAGTCATCATAATACTGGAGGGATCAAATGCCCACCCTTTTATGATCCCTCCCTGAAATCGTTACTGCATTATATATAATGCAGTTTTGAAGACTATACATTAAGTCTGAAATATACTCGAGGTTTTTTTTAATTTGATCCCTCCATTATTGGTTTGGATTTGGTTAGTCCAACCAGTTTAAAATCCTGAAGTTAACGACAGGTAGTGGCGCGCATTTCATTTCATCCCTCCATTATTAGTTTGGATTTGGTTAGTCGAACCAGCTTTAAATGCTGAAGTTATACAACAGGTAGTGGCGCGCATTTCATTTGATCCCTCCAGTAGTTTGATGACTACATAAATTCCAAACCAACTTCAACTTTACCAAGGTAAGTCTCGTTTATATTTTTAATTATATTGCCAACATTTGGAATGCACTATCCACTAGAACACAATTTAACAAGCAGTCGACTACAAAGCGACGTTAGGTTATTTTGGTACATTTTAAGACTGCACCTATTCTCCGCCATAATATCGATATTTGTTCATGTATATTGAATATTGATCGACAGAAAAAATCGTCGATATTTCGATATTGATTGTATCAATAACAGCCCTTGACATATTATAGATAACTTATATGACAGCCCTTGACATATTACAGATAACTTATATGACAGACATTGACATATTATAGATAACTTATATGACAGCCCTTGACATATTATACATAACTTATATGACAGCCCTTGACATATTATAGATAACTTATATGACAGCCCTTGACATATTATAGATAACTTATATGACAGCCCTTGACATATTATAGATAACTTATATGACAGCCCTTGATATATTATAGATAACTTATATGACAGACCTTGACATATTATAGATAACTTATATGACAGACCTTGACATATTATAGATAACTTATATGACAGCCCTTGACATATTATAGATAACTTATATGACAGACCTTGACATATTATACATAACTTATATGACAGCCCTTGACATATTATAGATAACTTATATATATTATAGATAACTTATATGACAGCCCTTGACATATTATACATAACTTATATGACAGCCCTTGATATATTATACATAACTTATATGACAGACCTTGATATATTATACATAACTTATATGACAGCCCTTGACATATTAAAGATAACTTATATGACAGCCCTTGATATATTATACATAACTTATATGACAGACCTTGATATATTATACATAACTTATATGACAGACCTTGATATATTATACATAACTTATATGACAGCCCTTGACATATTATAGATAACTTATATGACAGCCCTTGACATATTATAGATAACTTATATGACAGACCTTGACATATTATAGATAACTTATATGACAGCCCTTGATAGATGATAGATGACTTATATGACAGCCCCTGATATATTATAGATAACTTATATGACAGCCCTTGATATATTATAGATAACTTATATGACAGCCCTTGATATATTATAGATAACTTATATGACAGCCCTTGATATATGATAGATAACTTATATGACAGCCCTTGATATATTATAGATAACTTATATGACAGCCCTTGACATATGATAGATAACTTATATGACAGCCCTTGATATATGATAGATAACTTATATGACAGCCCTTGATATATTATAGATAACTTATATGACAGCCCTTGATATATTATAGATAACTTATATGACAGCCCTTGATATATGATAGATAACTTATATGACAGCCCTTGATATATGATAGATAACTTATATGACAGCCCTTGATATACTATAGATAACTTATATGACAGCCCCTGATATATTATAGATAACTTATATGACAGCCCTTGATATATGATAGATAACTTATATGACAGCCCTTGATATATTATACATAACTTATATGACAGCCCTTGATATATTATAGATAACTTATATGACAGCCCTTGATATATTATAGATAACTTATATGACAGCCCTTGATATATTATAGATAACTTATATGACAGCCCTTGATATATTATAGATAACTTATATGACAGCCCTTGATATATTATACATAACTTATATGACAGCCCTTGATATATTATAGATAACTTATATGACAGCCCTTGATATATTATAGATAACTTATATGACAGCCCTTGATATATTATAGATAACTTATATGACAGCCCTTGATACATTATAGATAACTTATATGACAGCCCTTGATATATTATAGATAACTTATATGACAGCCCTTGATATATTATAGATAACTTATATTTATAGCAATCCAGGGGCAATATTACAGAAACTTCTTAAGTAAAATATTATCCTTATCCTTAAAATTAAACTTTCCTTAAGTGGTTTATTTAACATACAGGCTATTATCTGGTCAAATCAAGAGTGATAAATGAATAGTATTAATATGTTGTTGTCGTTACCATTAAAAAAGCCTAACAGTTTTAAATGTGGTTTTGGAATTACATCCATTCGAAGTTTTGAACTTAAGTGAAAATATTTAAGATTCACTTAAGATGCTTCTGTAATACGGGCCCTCAGGGTAGAGTTCTGGCACATTAAGTAGGATCAATATGGTATGTACCACATAATGGGTTACGTTTACTGCTGTAAAATTTTACAGATTTTATTTATTATTTTAGACATCACAGAGACAGGTACAAATCTAGCCCATTAAAAATAAACAACATAATATAAAAACATAATTATCACTGCCTGAGGTCTTAAATCCCAATACTTTTGCGGTCATCCGAAATCTTTGGGACTGATATTAAATCACTCAGAATGGTGTTGTCTCAATATAATAGAAACATTTGAAGCTGTAATAAACAACATGATATGTCATATCTTGATTAGTGTTGCCAAGCGCTTAATTCCATTGTCAAGAGCATCTATATGACCTTGAAAACATATAACGATTTTTTGACTGGTGCCCCGATTTACAATTTTATTTCAAAATGAGATATTTCAAGCTGATTATGGTGAGTTAGACTAACAGTATGTCTCTACTGTAACCATGGTGCGTTAGACTAACAGTATGTCTCTACTGTTACCATGGTGAGTTAGACTAACAGTATGTCTCTACTGTAACCATGGTGAGTTAGACTAACAGTATGTCTCTACTGTAACCATGGTGAGTTAGACTAACAGTATGTCTCTACTGTAACCATGGTGAGTTAGACTAACAGTATGTCTCTACTGTAACCATGGTGAGTTAGACTAACAGTATTTCTGTACTGTTACCATGGTGAGTTAACTAACAGTATGTCTCTACTGTAACCATGGTGAGTTAGACTAACAGTATTTCTGTACTGTTACCACGGTGAGTTAACTAACAGTATGTCTCTACTGTAACCATGGTGAGTTAGACTAACAGTATTTCTGTACTGTTACCATGGTGAGTTAACTAACAGTATGTCTCTACTGTAACCATGGTGAGTTAGACTAACAGTATTTCTGTACTGTTACCATGGTGAGTTAACTAACAGTATGTCTCTACTGTAACCATGCTTACTAGAGAACTTGAGTTTACAGCAATTTTTAGGCCATTTTTTATGAATCTGAATTGGTCATAAAAAATAGTAAAATTAGCAGAATATAAAAATGTCCCATTATACAGTATATAAACATGCGGATATGACAATATTACTTGGAACGTTTTGATGTACTTTTAGCTATGATAGAAAAGCAAAGTGTTAATTTGTTTATGACCAATCATCAATTAGAAGATTTGTATATATATGAAAGGACCAGGATTTGCCTTGGGGCTTGTGTGGTTTTTATTGTCCTTAAAATCAGAAAAATTGCCTTTTAAGTGTTAACTTTCCACGGAACAAAAGAATTAAGGACTTCAGTTGAATCAAACAATGGGGATGTGAGAGAATGCATTCAAATAGAACATATTTAATTTGTCTTTAGAATGCCTGCAGCTGATTGGAAATTTTGTCACCCTATAAAGCCCACCCACATATTTTGTTGTTGTTTGTTTTATGTGCACTTTGTGGTAAATAAAGATATACAAGGGCTGATCCTGAAGTTTGTAGACAAGGCCTGGTGTATATAAATGGAGGGTCTATGTATGTGGTGTTGCCTGTAACAACTTAATTTTCTCTTTTTTAATATTCCTGTCAAATAGCTACATAACTTATATCTTATCTGGTGTATGCTAACTGTGATGGGATACTAAGTAGGGATGGGAATATACAATTATTTTGGTAACTTGTACATTCAAACTTTGTCTCATTTGACACTTATATGTCCTGAACATTTCATATAGTTTTTATGAAATTTGGACAATAATCTATATATGTAAATGGAAAGTACTGTAAAACCTCACTTAAAGACCACCCCAATATGATGAACACAATTTTCAAGTCCATATTCTCTGTTTTGCTCTTTATTCAACCTCAATATTAAGACCACCTCAACAGTAAGACCAGTTTTCAAGAGTCTCAAGGGTGGTTGTATTATTGAGCTTTTACTGTACAATCAGTTAGACTGTAGACTCAAGGGTGGTTGTATTATTGAGCTTTTACTGTACAATCAGTTTGACTGTAGACCCAAGGGTGGTTGTATTATTGAGCTTTTACTGTACCATCAGTTTGACTGTAGACCCAAGGGTGGTTGTATTATTGAGCTTTTACTGTACCATCAGTTAGACTGTAGACTCAAGGGTGGTTGTATTATTGAGCTTTTACTGTACCATCAGTTTGACTGTAGACTCAAGGGTGGATGTATTATTGAGCTTTTACTGTACAATCAGTTTGACTGTAGACTCAAGGGTGGTTGTATTATTGAGCTTTTACTGTACAATCAGTTTGACTGTAGACTCAAGGGTGGTTGTATTATTGAGCTTTTACTGTACCATCAGTTTGACTGTAGACTCAAGGGTGGTTGTATTATTGAGCTTTTACTGTACAATCAGTCAGACTGTAGACTCAAGGGTGGTTGTATTATTGAGCTTTTACTGTACCATCAGTTTGACTGTAGGCTCAAGGGTGGTTGTATTATTGAGCTTTTACTGTACCATCAGTTTGACTGTAGACTCAAGGGTGGTTGTATTATTGAGCTTTTACTGTACCATCAGTTTGACTGTAGACTCAAGGGTGGTTGTATTATTGAGCTTTTACTGTACAATCAGTCAGACTGTAGACTCAAGGGTGGTTGTATTATCGAGCTTTTACTGTACAATCAGTTTGACTGTAGGCTCAAGGGTGGTTGTATTATTGAGCTTTTACTGTACAATCAGTTTGACTGTAGACTCAAGGGTGGTTGTATTATTGAGCTTTTACTGTACCATCAGTTTGACTGTAGACTCAAGGGTGGTTGTATTATTGAGCTTTTACTGTACCATCAGTTTGACTGTAGACCCAAGGGTGGTTGTATTATTGAGCTTTTACTGTACAATCAGTTTGACTGTAGACTCAAGGGTGGTTGTATTATTGAGCTTTTACTGTACCATCAGTTAGACTGTAGACTCAAGGGTGGTTGTATTATTGAGCTTTTACTGTACCATCAGTTTGACTGTAGACTCAAGGGTGGTTGTATTATTGAGCTTTTACTGTACCATCAGTTTGACTGTAGACTCAAGGGTGGTTGTATTATTGAGCTTTTACTGTACAATCAGTTTGACTGTAGACTCAAGGGTGGTTGTATTATTGAGCTTTTACTGTACCATCAGTTTGACTGTAGACTCAAGGGTGGTTGTATTATTGAGCTTTTACTGTACCATCAGTTTGACTGTAGACTCAAGGGTGGTTGTATTATTGAGCTTTTACTGTACCATCAGTTTGACTGTAGACTCAAGGGTGGTTGTATTATTGAGCTTTTACTGTACAATCAGTTAGACTGTAGACTCAAGGGTGGTTGTATTATTGAGCTTTTACTGTACAATCAGTTTGACTGTAGACTCAAGGGTGGTTGTATTATTGAGCTTTTACTGTACCATCAGTTTGACTGTAGACCCAAGGGTGGTTGTATTATTGAGCTTTTACTGTACAATCAGTTTGACTGTAGACTCATGGCGCAGTTGAAAATTTGTTGTCTGAAATTTATTTTTGAATGTTTATGAATGTTAATATTATTTTTTTACATCGGATACCAGTGAACAGAAGAGAACAGAACAGAACAGAACAGAACATCGATATCTTTTATTTTTCAAACACAGATTGCAAAACAATTTATTTTGCAATAACATTTGAAAAGATAACATTGATAAATGTATGTATAAACTAAATTCGATAAGGCTTTCATTATCGATTTATCCATTATATTAGGTATAGGGTGGGAAGGTTGTTTAAATAATATTATTCAATTGTGAACGGATGAATAAGTTGTAACAACACCCCTATAATCGATATTGAGGTAAACACGACAATGAAAGAAATAGCGAATTGGAGTTATACAATGACAGACATTTGTAAACACAAGGATTTGTAGGTGTATACTCTGTTTCCATGATGTCAAACTGTTAACTATGACATTCTTTGTAGTCAAGGTTACAGAGAATTGCGCGCTAAATGGACCATATTTTTCAGAAAACTACAATACAATTTAAGCCAAAACAATTTTAGCCAAATGCCCGTGGAAACACAGACAATGATAGAGACGGCGCGTGGAAACACAGACAATGATAGAGACGGCATGTGGAAACACAGACAATGATAGAGACGGCACGTGGAAACACAGACAATGATAGAGACGGCACGTGGGAACACAGACAATGATAGAGACGGCACGTGGGAACACAGACAATGATAGAGACGGCATGTGGAAACACAGACAATGATAGAGACGGCACGTGGAAACACATACAATGATAGAGACGGCATGTGGGGAAAATCTTTGAGTAGTTCGCTTGTGTACATTAAGTGGCACGTTCACTTTGAAAAAACTTTGAGTGTGAGTGTTAACACTTGTGTGTGAATTCTGAGTTGAAGTTGTAAACTGTGCCCGGGTCATCATATTTGTATATTTGTTTTTTCTTTCATCATATTCAATGAAATTGCTTAAAACACTGCATGATGAATGCTCAATTAGTGAATAGCGGGTTATATTGGCAGGGGTTATATTGGCAGGGGTTATATTGGCAGGGGTTATATTGGCAGGGGTTATATTGGCAGGGGTTATATTGGCAGGGGTTATATTGGCAGGGGTTTTATTTTGGCCCTATTGGCAGTCAAGGTCTAATCTGCCAAAATGAAACTCAACCATTAAAGTGTATTTAAAGTCACTTATATATTGCCAATGCGCCGAAATTAAATTAAGGAGAGCTCTAAAATCTGCCAAAATTTGGCACTGCAGAAATAATGCGCTGTACAGTATCAATAGATACCCTTGTGTTATTTTACAATGCATTGTTTTTTATTTATATTGTTCTTATCATAGTCCATGTACTGTTGGATCAGCCCTCGTATACTATTGTCAGAACTATTATGTCATTGGAAATAAGGAGAATATAATATCAGTTTGCTGTTAATTGTTGCATTGTAAACGTCTATCCAGCAAGGAATTGAATCTGTTGATTTTTGTGGTGATTTGTTAAAGTGAGTATGCGTTTGTAGAATATTTTTTGTTATATTTTTTCAAAGAGCTTTCATTGATAGAAACAATATTGATGTATCATTGATAGAAACAATATTGATGTATCATTGATAGAAACAATATTGATGTATCATTGCTAGAAACAATATTGATGTATCATTGATAGAAACAATATTGATGTATCATTGATAGAAACAATATTGATATATCATTGATCGAAACAATATTGATGTATCATTGATAGAAACAATATTGATGTATCATTGATAGAAACAATATTGATATATCATTGATAGAAACAATATTGATGTATCATTGCTAGAAACAATATTGATATATCATTGATAGAAACAATATTGATATATCATTGATAGAAACAATATTGATGTATCATTGATAGAAACAATATTGATGTATCATTGATAGAAACAATATTGATGCATCATTGCTAGAAACAATATTGATGTATCATTGATAGAAACAATATTGATGTATCATTGATAGAAACAATATTGATATATCATTGATAGAAACGATATTGATATATCATTGATAGAAACAATATTGATGTATCATTGCTAGAAACAATATTGATGTATCATTGATAGAAACAATATTGATATATCATTGATAGAAACAATATTGATGTATCATTGATAGAAACAATATTGATGTATCATTGATAGAAACAATATTGATGTATCATTGCTAGAAACAATATTGATGTATCATTGATAGAAACAATATTGATGTATCATTGATTGAAACAATATTGATATATCATTGATAGAAACAATATTGATGTATCATTGATAGAAACAATATTGATGTATCATTGATAGAAACAATATTAATGTATCATTGATAGAAACAATATTGATGTATCATTGATAGAAACAATATTGATGTATCATTGATTGAAACAATATTGATGTATCATTGATAGAAACAATATTGATGTATCATTGATTGAAACAATATTGATGTATCATTGATAGAAACAATATTGATGTATCATTGATAGAAACAATATTAATGTATCATTGATAGAAACAATATTGATGTATCATTGATAGAAACAATATTGATGTATCATTGATAGAAACAATATTGATGTATCATTGATATTTTTTGTCTATCAATTATCGATAAATAATTTTAAACAATCAATGCTTACTAATAATAAATACATGCCTGAAAGACGATGTACTTTGTATAAGTCTAAATAAAATATATGTTCTGTTCTGTTCCTGAAAACAACAAAAATTCACCATAAGCCAAAATGGAATTTGGTGCACTGTCAAAAGGCTATGTCTAAAACTTTGTGTTCAATGAAAAACGAATGACTTAAAGCTTATTCAATTTTTTACTTACCTATTTTGCAAAAAAAAACACACATACTTCATAATAGTGAGGAAAAAAGATGGTCAAAGTAATATATAAGCATGTAAGGGAGATAACTAGGAAACAAGATGGTCAAAGTAATATATAAGCATGTAAGGGAGATAACTAGAAGAGATACTATTTGAAATCATGAACTGCAAGCATGTAAATGACATTTTAGTAAAGATGCTTCAATGATATATCAATGTATCGTTGATATTTCTCATCCGATATATTGAAATCGTTGATATTTCTCATCCGATATATTGAAATCGTTGATATTTCTCATCCGATATATTGAAATCGTTGATATTTCTCATCCGATATATTGAAATCGTTGATATTTCTCATCCGATATATTGAAATCGTTGATATTTCTCATCCGATATATTGAAATCGTTGATATTTCTCATCCGATATATTGAAATTGTTGATATTTCTCATCCGATATATTGAAATCGTTGATATTTCTCATCCGATATATTGAAATCGTTGATATGTATTTGGTCGAATCAATGACAGCTTTATTTTTTCATGTAGTGGGAAATAACGTATATGAAAATAGACACTTCCTTTATAAAACAATGTATATAACATATAATGAAACGTTGCGTCTAATTTACTAGAATATAATAATGAATGATCCAATACTTCATCCATATTAAAATGGGCGCTATGGCAGGATATATTGTAATGGGCGCTATGGCAGATATATTAAAATGGGCGCTATGGCAGGATATATTGTAATGGGCGCTATGGCAGATATATTGAAATGGGCACTATGGCAGATATATTGTAATGGGCGCTATGGCAGATATATTGAAATGGGCACTATGGCAGATATATTGTAATGGGCGCTATGGCAGATATATTGAAATGGGCACTATGGCAGATATATTGTAATGGGCGCTATGGCAGATATATTGTAATGGGCGCTATGGCAGATATATTGAAATGGGCACTATGGCAGATATATTGAAATGGGCACTATGGCAGATATATTGTAATGGGCGCTATGGCAGATATATTGAAATGGGCACTATGGCAGATATATTGTAATAGGCGCTATGGCAGATATATTGAAATGGGCACTATGGCAGATATATTGAAATGGGCGCTATGGCAGATATATTGAAATGGGCGCTATGGCAGATATATTGAAATGGGCACTATGGCAGATATATTGTCACAATGTCAAAAAAACAATGTCATTTAGCAATCCTGTCTCCTGTTATAGAAATTGATGTATTGTTAGAACAATGTTGGAACATATTATTATTTGTTATTGAACAAGGGACTGAACTCTGGGTGGATTAGCATTGCATTTATACAGTAGAGATTATCTGCTCTCTGTAGGATAATTCTTTTCACCAAAGGTTAACAAAAAAAACACAACAAAACATTATAACATTAAATTTGGTACATTATTGTTGTATGAACCTTTTGTATGTACATTAAATATTTGAAGCACAAACTGTAGATACCTGTATAATGATTTTTATATTGTTCATACTGATTGTTCATACTGATTGTTCATACTGATTGTTCATACTGATTGTGCATACTGATTGTGCATACTGATTGTTCATACTGATTGTTCATACTGATTGTTCATACTGATTGTTCATACTGATTGTTCATACTGATTGTTCATACTGATTGTTCATACTGATTGTTCATACTGATTGTTCATACTGATTGTTCATACTGATTGTTCATACATAAATTGTTTGTATCTCGTGTCTGTCCATGCATGTTTGAAGTTTTACACAAGAAACACTTAATATACTTAGATATGATTTTTATCTCATGTCTGTCCATGCATGTTTGCACGTTTAGTGTCATATAATTCTCTGGTAGAGTAACACTGTACTTCTGCCCCGAAACCAAAGTTACTAGCCCCGGGCTTCGGGCGGGTACGTGGGGTACGTGGGGTACCATAAAAACTGAGACAATTTTGTTATGTATGAAGAGATATAAAGTCTTTGTATACTTCTCACATTTTATTGTCTTCTACTTTGCTTTTATCGGCAAGTAATTACAGTCTATCCAAATAATCGGTATCATCCAATCAGGAATGGGCTTCAAAATCATGAATTATGTGAAAAATTTTTCGAACCCAATGAATTCGAATCAACAAGGTCCTACTGTATTCTATACACATACCTCTGAATTAACAATTACCTCTGAATTAACAATTACCTCTGAAACAACAATTACCTCTGAATTAACAATTACCTCTGAATTAACAATTATCTCTGAAACAACGATTACCTCTGAATTAACAATTACCTCTGATTATTAACAATTACCTCTGAATTAACAATTACCTCTGAATTAACAATTATCTCTGAAACAACAATTACCTCTGAATTAACAATTACCTCTGAATTAACAATTACCTCTGAATTAACAATTACCTCTGAATTAACAATTATCTCTGAAACAACAATTACCTCTGAATTAACAATTACCTCTGAATTAACAATTACCTCTGAATTAACAATTACCTCTGAATTAACAATTACAAATTAAAATTTTGTATTTATACGACTTGACGACTGCTAATTTATATAACTTATAGTAATTATAATGTCCAGCATCAAGCAGGAGTCACTCTCTGTGATATTAATTGGAAAAAAAACCCAATTAAGTGGCAAACTTGAAAACGACTTTGTCTCGCTCATTTGTCGTCATGTTAGAAATTCCCATGCATTATCTATTCCAAAGGGCCACAGCCTTTACAGTAGCTTAACTTCAAATTGCATTTTTCTGCTCAGTTGTCAATTACATGCCAGGTACCCATGGAGTATCTACCTCATTGAGAGCTAAATACTGAAAAGAAAATGAATGTCTCCATGTATCAACATTTTGTATTGTTAAAAAGAATGTATGCATAGAAAGTGGGCTGTAATTTGATCTTGGTCAATTATGGTCATTCATGTAGTACTATATGGTCAGCCTAAATGGCCTTCTGTCCTTTGATATTTCTCTGGCCACTTGATGGTTGCTATGGCAATGGCCACTCCACTTTTGCAAATACTGGTAATTATTTTAAAGCTGATAAGATTACAATGAAATTGCCTAGTCTTAGTCAAACTAGGTGAACTCCTCTAAAATATTCAAAAACTTCATCATGTCAATAAATTAAGTAATGAATAACGCTTTACTGTAACATTTGTTTACCGCCACCATATCAAGTTCAAACTGTGACAGGAACGTATATAAGATCAGGATAGCCATTACAGGATTAAATCACTTACAAGAGTTACGGTAGACGTGGCCACTCCCCTGCCACTTACAAGAGTTACGTTAGACGTGGCCACTCCCCTGCCACTTACAAGAGTTACGTTAGACGTGGCCACTCCCCTGCCACTTACAGGAGTTACGTTAGACGTGGCCACTCCCCTGCCACTTACAGGAGTTACGTTAGACGTGGCCACTCCCCTGCCACTTACAGGAGTTACGTTAGACGTGGCCACTCCCCTGCCACTTACAGGAGTTACGTTAGACGTGGCCACTCCCCTGCCACTTACAGGCCACTCCCCTGCCACTTACAGGCCACTCCCCTGCCATGTGTTTGTTTTGTAGAAAAAGGGCCATAACTCCTCCAAAAATTGGTGAATTGTAACAATTATCAAAACAATATTTTGTGATGTAATTTTTCACAAATTTGTAAATCTCGATTTTAATTTTTGCCAGTTTTCCTTTGTCGTCAACTCTCAGAAGTTCAATAAACATACTATATTGTGTGTATATACAATGATCTTTGTTGAATATTTCCCTCAGGTAAAAATGACTTTGCTCATCTAAGTGGAGAGTTTTATTGTTATCGTTTTAACAACGGGTATCAAGATATTGACAGCTGGTCATGATGATAATGGAACAAGTCATGTGACTTTAAGTGGCTTTTTGTAGCGTGAACAAATAATTGAATAAGTAAACATAAACTTGCCAGTATTTAACCTTTTATCTATGTGTACCATTCAATGAGTGATCTAGGAGCTAAAATTTAATGTTTTTTCAGTGAGACTCATTTTACAACAGTTTACTTATATATACAATTATAGCTGTTTTCAAATATAACAGTACTTTCAATGACATAAATCTGGTCCATTACGACTTACGTATATGCTTTATTTTGTCCCTATTCGTTAAGTATTTATTTAGAAAAAGGCAATGAGCCGATCATTCTACATGATTAAATACAATACAACAAATACAAATGTACAACATGTCAAAGGTGATTTACAATACATAGTGATCTAAGTTCTAACATCTAATATTATTAAAGTTAACTAACATAGTTACTTGCAGATAACATATCTTCATCATATATATACGGATGCGGTTTTTTTAAGCTAGCTTTGATGTGACTCATCAAAGTCTAATGATGTATGTAAATAACAGGTCCTGTTTGGGAATAGAACCAAAGTTTGCTCGTCATGTGCTTTATTTCTCTCTGGGTGTGTTCCGGGCTCTGCCCACACTCCTGTTTTATTGTTACATGAGAAGGGTGACATTTGAATTATGAGTACCACAGTACTTAGAGTTGTCACTTGTAACTGCAGATTGTCATGTAGGTTTGGCTACTGAATTATCATAGGATTAACTCAAATACCAGAATATCTGTAAGGGCATTGTGAATATATTATTGGTATCTTACATTTGTAGTGTTGCCTTGGTGTTTCATTCTGTCATTTTATAGTGTTAATAGTTATATAAAAGAAAAGGTAAAGTGTTTATTTATTATAGTGTCACCCCTATTTAAAGGGCCAGCCATTTCAGACTTATGAGACACCTACTTTCTGAGCACATTTACTTCCCGATTTTAATCTAGGCACTAGACAGATAGGCACACAGTAACCATTATTTAACTAGCTGGCGGCTCACCAACTGGCCTTATCAGAACGGACCCATACCAAGATACGAACCTTCGACCTCCCGCTTCCAAGGCAGATACCTTAACCACTCAGCCCGGGAGACAGTATATATATGTTGGGCAGCTGACCTGACCAGCATTCCTGGGTTACCAACCATTATGGATCTGGAATAACAACTTCCCCACAGAGGTGGAGGATAAATGATGAGTCAAAGATTTGACAAAGAACTTACATCTCTAACATGGTTCAAACATACAACTTGCAATTTGTGCACTACCAGCAGAGCCATCCAGACAGGCTTACTGTCCAAGCCATTCAGAAATGCTTACTGTCCAAGTCATCCAGACAGGCTTACTGTCCAAGTCATCCAGACAGGCCTACTGTCCAAGCCATCCAGACATGCTAACTGTCCAAGCCATCCAGACAGGCTTACTGTCCAAGCCATTCAGAAATGCTTACTGTCCAAGTCATCCAGACAGGCTTACTGTCCAAGTCATCCAGACATGCTTACTGTCCAAGCCATTCAGAAATGCTTACTGTCCAAGTCATCCAGACAGGCTTACTGTCCAAGCCATCCAGACAGGCTTACTGTCCAAGCCATCCAGACAGATATTGTAGGTAGAAGATTTTTTATGTAGAAGATATTGTGTGTAGATGATATTGTATGTTGAGGATATTGTACGTAGAGGATTTTGTAAGTTGAGGATATTGTATATAGAAGATTTTGTATGTAGAGGAAATTGTATGTAGAGATATTGTATGTAGAGGATATTGTATGAGGAATTTGTATGTAGATATATTGTATGTAGAGGATGTAGTATGTAGAGGATATTGTATGTAGAGGATGTTGTATGTGGAGGATGTTGTATGTAGAGGATATTGTATGTAGAGGATATTGTATGTAGAGGATGTTGTATGTGGAGGATGTTGTATGTAGAGGATATTGCATGTAGAGGATGTTGTATGTAGAGGATGTTGTATGTAGTGGATGTTGTATGTAGAGGATATTTTATGTAGAGGATATTGTATGTAGAGGATATTGTATGTAGAGGATGTTGTATGTAGAGGATGTTGTATGTAGAGGATTTTGTATGTAGAAGATATTGTATATAGAGGATATTGTATGTAGAAATATTGTATGTAGAGGTTATTGTATGTTGAGGATATTGTATGTAGAGGATATTGTATGAGGATATTGTATGTAGAGGATATTGTATGTAGAAGATATTGTTTGTTAAGGATATTGTATGTAGAGGATATTGTTTGTTGAGGATGTTGTATGTAGTGGATGTTGTATGTAGAGGATATTTTATGTAGAGGATATTGTATGTAGAGGATATTGTATGTAGAGGATGTTGTATGTAGAGGATGTTGTATGTAGAGGATTTTGTATGTAGAAGATATTGTATATAGAGGATATTGTATGTAGAAATATTGTATGTAGAGGTTATTGTATGTTGAGGATATTGTATGTAGAGGATATTGTAAGAGGATATTGTATGTAGAGGATATTGTATGTAGAAGATATTGTTTGTTGAGGATATTGTATGTAGAGGATATTGTTTGTTGAGGATATTGTATGTAGAGGATATTGAATAAATGGACATAAATTGCAGAATTTATCAAACATTTTTTTCTGATAACAGTGAGCCATTGACAAGTTTTTTGTAAAGAAATTGCAGAAATACAGTAATTTATAAATAAGAATGTAATTTTGTATTAACATCAAGAGTCATATACATATACATATTTTCTAATTAGAAAATAACTTTGCACCGGTAAAAGCAGCAGCGGTCAGTGTAAGGAGATGATGTGACGTCTCATCCTATGTTGTGTTGTTGATGTATTAGAATATATGTACATGTTATGGTGTGTCTGTGACGTCTCGTCCTTTGTTGTGTTGTTGATGTATTAGAATATATGTACATGTTATGGTGTGTCTGTGACGTCTCGTCCTTTGTTGTGTTGTTGATGTATTAGAATATATGTACATGTTATGGTGTGTCTGTGACGTCTCGTCCTTTGTTGTGTTGTTGATGTATTAGAATATATGTACATGTTATGGTGTGTCTGTGACGTCTCGTCCTTTGTTGTGTTGTTGATGTATTAGAATATATGTACATGTTATGGTGTGTCTGTGACGTCTCGTCCTTTGTTGTGTTGTCTGTGACGTCATTTATGATATAATGCAACTTACTTGACGTAAATACAAGATAGAATTTTTAAAATTAGCGTACTTCTGTCATAGCTAATGTAAAAGGAAATACCTGAGAAGCAAAGTACTACGCTAGTAGTGTCAGGTATAGTATAGTGACCCTGTGTGCAGATACCTGAGAAGCAAAGTACTACGCTAGTAGTGTCAGGTATAGTATAGTGACCCTGTGTACAGATACCTGAGAAGCAAAGTACTACGCTAGTAGTGTCAGGTATAGTATAGTGACCCTGTGTGCAGATACCTGAGAAGCAAAGTACTACGCTAGTAGTGTCAGGTATAGTATAGTGACCCTGTGTGCAGATACCTGAGAAGCAAAGTACTACGCTAGTAGTGTCAGGTATAGTATAGTGACCCTGTGTGCAGATACCTGAGAAGCAAAGTACTACGCTAGTAGTGTCAGGTATAGTATAGTGACCCTGTGTGCAGATACCTGAGAAGCAAAGTACTACGCTAGTAGTGTCAGGTATAGTATAATGACCCTGTGTGCAGATACCTGAGAAGCAAAGTACTACGCTAGTAGTGTCAGGTATAGTATAGTGACCCTGTGTGCAGATACCTGAGAAGCAAAGTGCTACGCTAGTAGTGTCAGGTATAGTATAGTGACCCTGTGTGCAGATAGGATGGCTTAATTGTCTTATTTATTGTAAACAAATACCATATTTGGATTTATGGTCCATATTGAGTAAATAGATGTTTAAGTGATCTATGATTGTTGTATACCAAAGGGAACTTCCTATATTTGCAGTATAATGTACAATTTGACATCATCTTTGAACCGGTAGAATTTGTCATTATTTAAACAGCTAGATAGCCCCTAATAAAACAAAAATTTCTGAGTGGCTTCAATTTGAAAACTATGTATGTACCGTAGTTACTGACAAAGAAAGTGTTTGCTCTACATTACCATTGATAAATTATTAAAGAAAAATAATGTACAAAGCTATGTTCGGTTAATTGTAATGAGATCTGTTATATATTATACATCATAAATCATGCAAGTGAAATTGTACTTTTAGCTATTACAAAGAAAATATTTCAAGCACTTTTTAAGAAATGTTAAATTGGACAAATTTTTAATTTTTTAAGAACAATGTGTTCTTGTAGAGTTCTTAAAAAACAGTTCTTGAACAGTTCAAGAACTTTGTTCTAGACCTGTTCTTGAACACTTCAAGAACCTGAATACTTGAACTGTTCTTGAACTGTCCTTGAACAGAAGTTCTTCAACTGTTCTTAAAAAGTGCCTGAAATTGTCCAATTTAACGTTTCTTAGACAGTACTTGAAATGTTCTTGAATACTTTAAGAACTGTTTTTAAGAACTTTTGAAGAACAACTAGAGTTCTTGAACCGTTCAAGAACCTGAATTTGTCAACACTGTAACCACCCTCACGGAAATAATATTCCATTTATTAAAACCACAACTTAATTGTAGTTGAATGTAACATTATAAATGTTTCCAACATGATTGGACTGTCACCTTTATTCCACTGATTAAGGAAATCATTCCATCATTGGATAAAGTATTCAGTTTATAAAGATACGTAATTTTCCTTCTATTTATATGGTAACTTAAAACACAATTAAAACTATTTTTAAATTGTAAAATGTATGTTAAATTTAATTTCACAGTAGTTGCAAGTTATAATATTCTGGGCAATCCTTCACTGTATATTTTTTTAATGGTGCTTTTTTGGAAACAAATAAAAAAGTATGTAATTTTTTATAAAGGGAGGTAATTTACTAAAATACTTCAAAATATTTAAAAAAAAAGTTAGTTTAAGTCTTGGAAGTGACGTAATTTGGTAACAATGTCAATTTTCTTATGTTTTACGACTACAATGAACTTCATTTGCCATAAATAGATCATACTTTTGAAAGAATAGAATTTACAGATTATGTTCAATAAACGTCCTTGAAATGTTCAAGAACAATTTTAAGAACAATTCAAGCACAAGAATATCACAATTTCTTTAATTAAAAAAAATGTAACTAAATTGTGTTCAAGAAAAATCCTTGAAATGTTCAAGAACATTTTTAAGAACAGTTCAAGAACATCAGAGGTTACACTGTGTTCTAGAAAAGTCCTTCAAATGATCAAGAACATTTTTAAGAACAGTTCAAGAACATCATAGGTTACACTGTGTTCTAGAAAAGTCCTTCAAATGATCAAGAACAGTTTAAGAACGGTATCAGAACATCACAGATTCTTAAAAAGTTCTTGAACTGTTCTTAAAGAGTGTTCAAGAACAGTTCAAGTACAAGTGTTCTTGAACATCCTTCATGAACTGATCAAGAACGATTACTTATTTCAAGAACTGTTCTTGAACTGTTCTTGAGCACAAGAACTGATTTCGCAGGGGGATTAACTCTATGCACTGTATTGTAAAGTTGTACTTGTAGAATGACTTTTGATGATATTTTACATTCTGTAAATGCACACAAAATTCTGTTAAGTATTTTTTAATATCAAAAGTATTTTTGGAAAGGAGAGAAAGTATACATAATGTACTAGCTTGCGCTTTGAAGTTATTTTCAAAATTATATTAATAAAAATATAAAAAACTAGATTTTCCGTACTCACCCCATGATTCTGTTGTTCTTATTTTGGAATAAACACTTAATTTTATGTTTTTTTTTAAAAATCTTGATAGCATGAGGTAGATTTGATTATTATCTTTGTATACATGTGTTTCTTATGCAAAATTAAAGCAATTAGCCTGATTTACCGGACCAACATGTACAATTTGACAGGACCAAAAGTTCAAATAACTTTATTATTTTTACATTTTTACAAAATTATAGCAGTATTAGTTGAAGGACAATAAAACAGTGTACATTTCACCCTGCTATAATATGTAGTTTCAAAAATATTGCTAAAAAGCAAATATGGCTATTTTCTAGGGTATATATCACCTTAAGGTTAAGATTTTCCTTAAAAGTAATATTTTTCTTAATATCCACAAGATTTTCCTTAAAGATTAGAAGGAAAAGAAAATGAAGATAAGGACAATGTTAAGATAAACCTCTAGATGTATCATGAATACCACACCTGACCAGCATTAGCATAATTTCACAGTAGACTGATTATCTAAATTTAACATTGTTAACTTAAACTTTTGTTGTATTGATGTATACGGTTGGTCATTTAATAATAAATAATGAAAGAAATACACAAATGCAAATATTTCTGCGACTGCAACAAAAAATACCGATGATGCAATTTATATACAGTAAAACTTCACTTAAAGACCACCTCAATAATAAAACCACCAAAATATTAAGAATGCAATTTTCAGGTCCATTTTCACTGTTTTGCTCTTTATTCAACCTCAATATGAAGACCATCTCAATAGGTTGGTCAGATGTACCACTGCCTGTAGACGGGTTGGTCAGATGTAACACTGTATGTAGACGGGTTGGTCAGATGTTACACTGCTTGTAGACAGGTTGGTCAGATGTAACACTGCCTGTAGACAGGTTGGTCAGATGTACCACTGCCTGTAGACGGGTTGGTCAGATGTAACACTGTATGTAGACAGGTTGGTCAGATGTAACACTGCCTGTAGACAGGTTGGTCAGATGTAACACTGCCTGTAGACAGGTTAGTCAGATGTAACACTGTATGTAGACAGGTTGGTCAGATGTACCACTGCCTGTAGACGGGTTGGTCAGATGTAACACTGTATGTAGACAGGTTGGTTAGATGTTACACTGTATGTAGATGGGTTGGTCAGATGTAACACTGTATGTAGACAGGTTAGTCAGATGTAACACTGTATGTAGACAGGTTGGTCAGATGTAACACTGTTAGTAGACAGGTTGGTCAGATGTAACACTGTATGTAGACAGGTTGGTCAGATGTAACACTGTATGTAGACAGGTTGGTCAGATGTAACACTGTATGTAGACAGGTTGGTCAGATGTAACACTGCCTGTAGACAGGTTGGTCAGATGTTACACTGTATGTAGACAGATTGGTCAGATGTAACACTGCCTGTAGACAGGTTGGTCAGATGTTACACTGTATGTAGACAGGTTGGTCAGATGTAACACTGCCTGTAGACAGGTTGGTCAGATGTTACACTGTATGTAGACAGGTTGGTCAGATGTAACACTGTATGTAGACAGGTTAGTCAGATGTAACACTGTTAGTAGACAGGTTGGTCAGATGTTACACTGTATGTAGACAGGTTGGTCAGATGTAACACTGTATGTAGACAGGTTGGTCAGATGTAACACTGTTAGTAGACAGGTTGGTCAGATGTAACACTGTTAGTAGACAGGTTTGTCAGATGTAACACTGTATGTAGATGGGTTGGTCAGATGTAACACTGTTAGTAGACAGGTTGGTCAGATGTAACACTGCCTGTAGACAGGTTGGTCAGATGTTACACTGTATGTAGACAGGTTGGTCAGATGTAACACTGTATGTAGATGGGTTGGTCAGATGTAACACTGTTAGTAGACAGGTTGGTCAGATGTAACACTGTTAGTAGACAGGTTGGTCAGATGTTACACTGTATGTAGACAGGTTAGTCAGATGTAACACTGTATGTAGACAGGTTGGTCAGATGTAACACTGTTAGTAGACAGGTTGGTCAGATGTAACACTGTTAGTAGACAGGTTGGTCAGATGTAACACTGTATGTAGACAGGTTAGTCAGATGTAACACTGTATGTAGACAGGTTGGTCAGATGTAACACTGTATGTAGATGGGTTGGTCAGATGTAACACTGCCTGTAGACAGGTCAGTCAGATGTAACACTGTATGTAGACAGGTTTGTCAGATGTAACACTGTATGTAGATGGGTTGGTCAGATGTAACACTGCCTGTAGACAGGTCAGTCAGATGTAACACTGTATGTAGACAGGTTGGTCAGATGTTACACTGTATGTAGACAGGTTTGTCAGATGTAACACTGTATGTAGATGGGTTGGTCAGATGTAACACTGTTAGTAGACAGGTTGGTCAGATGTAACACTGCCTGTAGACAGGTTGGTCAGATGTTACACTGTATGTAGACAGATTGGTCAGATGTAACACTGCCTGTAGACAGGTTGGTCAGATGTAACACTGCCTGTAGACAGGTTAGTCAGATGTAACACTGTATGTAGACAGGTTGGTCAGATGTACCACTGCCTGTAGACGGGTTGGTCAGATGTAACACTGTATGTAGACAGGTTGGTTAGATGTTACACTGTATGTAGATGGGTTGGTCAGATGTAACACTGTTAGTAGACAGGTTGGTCAGATGTAACACTGTATGTAGACAGGTTGGTTAGATGTTACACTGTATGTAGATGGGTTGGTCAGATGTAACACTGTTAGTAGACAGGTTGGTCAGATGTAACACTGTATGTAGACAGGTTGGTCAGATGTAACACTGTTAGTAGACAGGTTGGTCAGATGTAACACTGTATGTAGACAGGTTGGTCAGATGTAACACTGTATGTAGATGGGTTGGTTAGATGTTACACTGTATGTAGATGGGTTGGTCAGATGTAACACTGTTAGTAGACAGGTTGGTCAGATGTAACACTGTATGTAGACAGGTTGGTCAGATGTAACACTGTTAGTAGACAGGTTGGTCAGATGTAACACTGTATGTAGGCAGGTTGGTCAGATGTAACACTGTATGTAGACAGGTTGGTCAGATGTAACACTGTATGTAGACAGGTTGGTCAGATGTAACACTGCCTGTAGACAGGTTGGTCAGATGTTACACTGTATGTAGACAGATTGGTCAGATGTAACACTGCCTGTAGACAGGTTGGTCAGATGTTACACTGTATGTAGACAGGTTGGTCAGATGTAACACTGCCTGTAGACAGGTTGGTCAGATGTAACACTGTATGTAGACAGGTTGGTCAGATGTAACACTGCCTGTAGACAGGTTGGTCAGATGTAACACTGTATGTAGACAGGTTGGTCAGATGTAACAATGTATGTAGACAGGTTGGTCAGATGTAACACTGCCTGTAGACAGGTTGGTCAGATGTAACACTGTATGTAGACAGGTTGGTCAGATGTAACACTGTATGTAGACAGGTTGGTCAGATGGGATATTAGAAAACAGTTTGTTTGTACAATAGAACACTGTAATGCTAATTACTAAATTAGACAAAATCAAGACACCAATATGACAAAACAAAATGTGCTTCATATGGTGGAAATAATTATTTAGATACAAACTATTATATATAACCTGCACCTGTCCTATTTCACTTTATCTGGACCTATATTGTCATGTTAACTTTGGCATAAAATACAATGTTTGACATTGGTCAGTGAATGCTTCAAGAAACAGATGTTGATATTGACACAATGTTGTATGGCATGTTTTGTAATTTTATGTCAAAATTTGTGTGCATTGAAGATGTTTTTATTTTTCAAACAACCCGGATCTTCAAACATTTCATTTCTCAGATAGCAGTCTGATTATTCCCTTTCTGAACACAAAGTATACATGTAGCTTACACAAATTACATGCAGAAATGCATTTTATATATTTCATGTAACAATTCCATAAATTTGTGGCAATTTTTAGAAATTTGGAAAAGTTTGATTGATATTTTTTATCAAGGCAATACAAATGTACTTGTATATTTACTTGACAGCCGTTTAAACAACATACAAGGTTGTCTACCAATGAAAACATGTTTTTGAAATTATTGACCAATAGACATTGTGTAGACAATAACAATGTTCTCAACTAAAGCATTTTACAGTTACAATGTACATGTTTTCATTAGACATTATAGCAGACTGTTTGTATTAATTTAAGAAAACACCATGCTTGACCTAACGAGAACCTAGCTTGAACACCCATGTGTCAAATCAAACTATACAATATCATTCTGTAAAGATGAATGCCTTATCAATGACCTAGTCTTAATGTTCTCATGTTTTTAGAATACATACGGTATGTTGTTGATTTTAGATACTGTAAAAATCTTGAAGGGTGTACCTCTCTCAAACCTGATATCAGACTATGTACAGTAACTTAGGAATGACAAATTTTTGCACCCATCCATTAAAATGGGGTCTTTATAAATATTTCTGAATTCCATGAAATTTCACATATCAGTGTGAAGATTGATCTGAACGTTTGCTTAATTGAACATATAAGATAGAGATATATTTGTTTATGTGTGAAGTGGTTTTATCAAAGTGAAAAGTGAATATACAAATAAGCAGATACGTCTAGATATTAATTTTGCTGTCTGGAATTATAAATAACAGGTAAATTATACATTGTTGAAATAATGTTTAAATTCTGCTATTAACATATTTATTTTTAATTAAAGATTTGAAAGATCATACTAATTGACTGAGGCTCATGATCTCCATAACCAATACCTTACTGTTAGTTATACTCACCCCCCACTATTATCAATGTGTGCATGAATGGATTTGAATGCCTGAATTATGATGAGTTGGAGATTCCATGAAGGAATCATTGACCTGGTGTGAAACTATGGGATGGAAACAATAACACCCACTATTGTCTTTCTCAAACAAATTGCTTCATTTTCATTGTTTAGAAATATCAGTTACATTTGTGTCAATATGAAATATT
This sequence comes from Mactromeris polynyma, assembly GCA_032209605.1. Taxonomy (NCBI): domain Eukaryota; kingdom Metazoa; phylum Mollusca; class Bivalvia; order Venerida; family Mactridae; genus Mactromeris; species Mactromeris polynyma. The sequence goes on along the minus strand of JASFXZ010000014.1, from coordinate 11,941,656 downwards.
TTATCAGGAGTCATGTTAGTGCAACAGTAATGTGTGTGGTATAATGTGTGTGGTATAATGTGTGTGGTATAATGTGTGTGGTATAATGTGTGTGGTATAATATGTGTGGTATAATGTGTGTGGTATAATGTGTGTGGTATAATGTGTGTGGTATAATGTGTGTGGTATAATGTGTGTGGTATAATGTGTGTGGTATAATGTGTGTGGTATAATGTGTGTGGTATAATGTGTGTGGTATAATGTGTGTGACAGTTAAGTCATCTTTTACCACTACCAGTATTTTACCAATACTCATAATGATGACATTTATATATGTACATCAATGGGATAGATTTAGAAATACGGTCGAACCTCGTTCATTCGAACTCATCTTGTCCGAAATTTTATTTCAAATATTACATTGTTTCTATGAGCCCATTCTATTAATGTCGTGCATAGGAAGATAAATTGGGACCTGCGTCAATATTACACAAACATCTTTATTTAACATGCAGGCTTTTATATGGTCAAGTCAAGAGTGATAAATGAATATTATTAATATGTTGTTGTCATAACCATTACAAAGCCTGTCAGTTTTAATGTCGTTTTGAAATAACATCCATTGGAAGTTTTGATCTTAAGTGAAAATATTTAAGATTCACGATGCTTCTGTATTACGGACCCAGATATTTATTTTGAATGATACCAAGTACTCAGATAGAGTACGGGCCCAGATATTTATTTTGAATGATACCAAGTACTCAGATAGAGTACGGGCCCAGATATTTATTTTGAATGATACCAAGTACTCAGATAGAGTACGGGCCCAGATATTTATTTTGAATGATACTAAGTACTCAGATAGAGTACGGGCCCAGATATTTATTTTGAATGATACCAAGTACTCAGATAGAGTACGGGCCCAGATATTTATTTTGAATGATACCAAGTACTCAGATAGAGTACGGGCCCAGATATTTATTTTGAATGATACCAAGTACTCAGATAGAGTACGGGCCCAGATATTTATTTTGAATGATACCAAGTACTCAGATAGAGTACGGGCCCAGATATTTCGGATGATACCGAGTACTCGGATAGAATACGGGCCCAGATATTTCGGATGATACCGAGTACTCAGATAGAGTACGGGCCCAGATATTTCGGATGATACCAAGTACTCAGATAGAGTACGGGCCCAGATATTTCGGATGATACCGAGTACTCGGATAGAATACGGGCCCAGATATTTCGGATGATACCGAGTACTCGGATAGAATACGGGCCCAGATATTTTGGATGATACCGAGTACTCGGATAGAATACGGACCCAGATATTTTGGATGATACCGAGTACTCGGATAGAATACGGGCCCAGATATTTCGGATGATACCGAGTACTCGGATAGAATACGGACCCAGATATTTTGGATGATACCGAGTACTCGGATAGAATACGAGCCCAGATATTTTGGATGATACTGAGTACTCGGATAGAATACGGACCCAGATATTTTGGATGATACCGAGTACTCGGATAGAATACGGGCCCAGATATTTATTTTGGATGATACCGAGTACTCGGATAGAATACGGGCCCAGATATTTTGGATGATACCGAGTATTCGAATAGAGTACGGGCCCAGATATTTCGGATGATACCGAGTACTCTGATAGAATACGGGCCCAGATATTTCGGATGATACCGAGTATTCGAATAGAATACGGGCCCAGATATTTCGGATGATACCGAGTACTCGGATAGAATACGGGCCCAGATATTTCGGATGATACCGAGTACTCTGATAGAATACGGGCCCAGATATTTTGGATGATACCGAGTACTCGGATAGAATACGGGCCCAGATATTTTGGATGATACCGAGTATTCGAATAGAGTACGGGCCCAGATATTTTGGATAATACCGAGTACTCAGATAGAATACGGGCCCAGATATTTTGGATAATACCGAGTACTCTGATAGAATACGGGCCCAGATATTTTGGATGATACCGAGTCCTCGGATAGAATACAGGCCCAGATATTTATTTTGGATGATACCGAGTACTCGGATAGAATACAGGCCCAGATATTTATTTTGGATGATACCGAGTACTCGGATAGAATACAGGCCCAGATATTTATTTCGGATGATACCGAGTACTCGGATAGAATACGGGCCCAGATATTTTGGATGATACCAAGTACTCGGATAGAGTACGGGCCCAGATATTTATTTTGGATGATACCGAGTACTCGGATAGAATACGGACCCAGATATTTTGGATGATACCGAGTACTCGGATAGAATACGGGCCCAGATATTTATTTTGGATGATACCGAGTACTCGGATAGAATACGGGCCCAGATATTTTGGATGATACCAAGTACTCGGATAGAGTACGGGCCCAGATATTTATTTTGGATGATACCGAGTACTCGGATAGAATACAGGCCCAGATATTTATTTTGGATGATACCAAGTACTCGGATAGAATACGGGCCCAGATATTTATTTTGGATGATACCAAGTACTCGGATAGAATACAGGCCCAGATATTTATTTTGGATGATACCAAGTACTCGGATAGAGTACGGGCCCAGATATTTATTTTGGATGATACCGAGTACTCGGATAGAGTACGGGCCCAGATATTTATTTTGGATGATACCGAGTACTCGGATAGAATACAGGCCCAGATATTTATTTTGGATGATACCGAGTACTCGGATAGAATACGGGCCCAGATATTTATTTTGGATGATACCAAGTACTCGGATAGAATACAGGCCCAGATATTTATTTTGGATGATACCAAGTACTCGGATAGAGTACGGGCCCAGATATTTATTTTGGATGATACCGAGTACTCGGATAGAGTACGGGCCCAGATATTTATTTTGGATGATACCGAGTACTCGGATAGAATACGGGCCCAGATATTTATTTTGGATGATACCGAGTACTCGGATAGAATACAGGCCCAGATATTTATTTTGGATGATACCGAGTACTCGGATAGAATACAGGCCCAGATATTTATTTTGGATGATACCGAGTACTCGGATAGAATACGGGCCCAGATATTTATTTTGGATGATACCGAGTATTCGAATAGAGTACGGGCCCAGATATTTCGGATGATACCGAGTACTCGGATAGAAGGTTGTCGAATAAACGAGGTCCGACTGTAGTTAACATGAAAATGTTTGTAATATTGCTTGAAATCTTTCTCAGCTGATGATGTCAGTCATACCTTACATAATACAATAACTGCTGTCAACTTTTCGCTCAGTATTTGAAATAATTACAAATGTCTTTGTTTGGCTGACTACACCGTTATCTTGTTACTTCATTCTGATATCGAATACTATAAATCATATCTGCATCAAATGTAACAACAATCAATGTATAAATCATTCCTTCAAATATGGAGAGAAATATCACTGTCCCTGATTTCAACACATATATCACTGATGTATCCATCTTGCGAGTCATGACCTACACCTTTCAGTCGGATCCATTTACTAGACAGAAATAGGTAAACCAATAAATATACACTGAAGTATTAATAAATTTTAATGATGACTTAATTAAATTTATGATCTATAATGTGTTCCTTGATGATATTATAGTGTTGTCAGTGTAATAGCAGACACATAAAACTGTGTGTGCAGTATGGGCATGATATAACTGTGTGTGTTGTATGGGCATGATATAACTGTGTGTGTGCAGTATGGGCATGATATAACTGTGTGTGTGCAGTATGGGCATGATATAACTGTGTGTGTGCAGTATGGGCATGATATAACTGTGTGTGTGCAGTATGGGCATGATATAACTGTGTGTGTGCAGTATGGGCATGATATAACTGTGTGTGTGCAGTATGGGCATGATATAACTGGGTGTGTTGTATGGGCATGATATAACTGTGTGTGTGCAGTATGGGCATGATATAACTGGGTGTGTTGTATGGGCATGATATAACTGTGTGTGTGCAGTATGGGCATGATATAACTGTGTGTGTGCAGTATGGGCATGATATAACTGTGTGTGTGCAGTATGGGCATGATATAACTGGGTGTGTTGTATGGGCATGATATAACTGTGTGTGCTGTATGGGCATGATATAACTGTGTGTGATGTACGGGCATGATATAACTGTGTGTGCAGTATGGGCATGATATAACTGTGTGTGCTGTATGGGCATGATATAACTGTGTGTGTGCTGTATGGGCATGATATAACTGTGTGTGCAGTATGGGCATGATATAACTGTGTGTGCAGTATGGGCATGATAAAACTGTGTGTGCAGTATGGGCATGATATAACTGTGTGTGCTGTACTGTATGGGCATGATATAACTGTGTGTGCTGTATGGGCATGATATAACTGTGTGTGCTGTACTGTATGGGCATGATATAACTGGGTGTGTTGTATGGGCATGATATAACTGTGTGTGCTGTATGGGCATGATATAACTGTGTGTGCTGTATGGGCATGATATAACTGTGTGTGATGTATGGGCATGATATAACTGTGTGTGCAGTATGGGTATGATATAACTGTGTGTGTGATGTATGGGCATGATATAACTGTGTGTGCAGTATGGGTATGATATAACTGTGTGTGTGATGTATGGGCATGATATAACTGTGTGTGCTGTATGGGCATGATAAAACTGTGAATGCTGTATGGGCATGATATAACTGTGTGTGCAGTATGGGCATGATATAACTGTGTGTGCTGTATGGGCATGATATAACTGTGTGTGCTGTATGGGCATGATATAACTGTGTGTGCTGTATGGGCATGATATAACTGTGTGTGCTGTATGGGCATGATATAACTGTGTGTGCTGTACGGGCATGATATAACTGTGTGTGCTGTATGGGCATGATATAACTGTGTGTGCAGTATGGGCATGATATAACTGTGTGTGCTGTATGGGCATGATATAACTGTGTGTGCAGTATGGGCATGATATAACTGTGTGTGCTGTATGGGCATGATATAACTGTGTGTGCTGTATGGGCATGATATAACTGTGTGTGCTGTATGGGCATGATATAACTGTGTGTGCTGTATGGGCATGATATAACTGTGTGTGCTGTATGGGCATGATATAACTGTGTGTGCAGTATGGGCATGATATAACTGTGTGTGCTGTATGGGCATGATATAACTGTGTGTGCAGTATGGGCATGATATAACTGTGTGTGCTGTACGGGCATGATATAACTGTGTGTGCTGTAAGGGCATGATATAACTGTGTGTGATGTAAGGGCATGATATAACTGTGTGTGCTGTAAGGGCATGATATAACTGTGTGTGCAGTATGGGCATGATATAACTGTGTGTGCTGTAAGGGCATGATATAACTGTGTGTGCTGTATGGGCATGATATAACTGTGTGTGCTGTATGGGCATGATATAACTGTGTGTGCTGTATGGGCATGATATAACTGTGTGTGCTGTATGGGCATGATATAACTGTGTGTGTGCTGTATGGGCATGATATAACTGTGTGTGTGCTGTATGGGCATGATATAACTGTGTGTGCTGTATGGGCATGATATAACTGTGTGTGCTGTATGGGCATGATATAACTGTGTGTGTGCTGTATGGGCATGATATAACTGTGTGTGTGCTGTATGGGCATGATATAACTGTGTGTGCTGTATGGGCATGATATAACTGTGTGTGTGCTGTATGGGCATGATATAACTGTGTGTGCTGTATGGGCATGATATAACTGTGTGTGCTGTATGGGCATGATATAACTGTGTGTGTGCTGTAAGGGCATGATATAACTGTGTGTGCTGTATGGGCATGATATAACTGTGTGTGTGCTGTATGGGCATGATATAACTGTGTGTGCTGTATGGGCATGATATAACTGTGTGTGTGCTGTATGGGCATGATATAACTGTGTGTGTGCAGTATGGGCATGATATAACTGTGTGTGTTGTATGGGCATGATATAACTGTGTGTGTGCAGTATGGGCATGATATAACTGGGTGTGTTGTATGGGCATGATATAACTGTGTGTGTGCAGTATGGGCATGATATAACTGGGTGTGTTGTATGGGCATGATATAACTGTGTGTGTGCTGTATGGGCATGATATAACTGTGTGTGCTGTATGGGCATGATATAACTGTGTGTGTGCTGTATGGGCATGATATAACTGTGTGTGCTGTATGGGCATGATATAACTGTGTGTGCTGTATGGGCATGATATAACTGTGTGTGCTGTATGGGCATGATATAACTGTGTGTGCAGTATGGGCATGATATAACTGTGTGTGCAGTATGGGCATGATATAACTGTGTGTGCAGTATGGGTATGATATAACTGTGTGTGCTGTATGGGCATGATATAACTGTGTGTGCTGTATGGGTATGATATAACTGTGTGTGCTGTATGGGTATGATATAACTGTGTGTGCAGTATGGGCATGATATAAGTGTGTGTGCAGTATGGGCATGATATAACTGTGTGTGCAGTATGGGCATGATATAACTGTGTGTGCTGTATGGGCATGATATAACTGTGTGTGCTGTATGGGCATGATATAACTGTGTGTGCTGTATGGGCATGATATAACTGTGTGTGCTGTATGGGCATGATATAATTGTGTGTGCAGTATGGGCATGATATAACTGTGTGTGCTGTATGAGCATACTGTTTTATGGGTTCAAACCTCATCTACGACCAATTTCGCAACAATATTACACTTTTAGTTATTTGTATAATTTGAATTGATCATGGTTGTTTATTTTGTATAATTATCAGCAGTTTTATTTAAAGCTGATTAATTACAGATTGTATTGGCAAAACTTTGAAAACCAAATATGCACCACTTAAACCAAGAATAGTCCAGACTTATCCCGAAACAAATATGAAAAATATATTTCCTATAGTTAAAACATCAATAAAAATACATTAATAAAGAATGAACTTATAAAGTATTGATCTGTATATGGTGAAAAAAGATGTTTGTACATCATAAAATTTAAAACATTTCCAGTTTTTTAACAAACAGGCTATTTCACGAGTTTTGTCTGTTAGTAATATGGTAAAAATAATTTTTCAATCAGTTATACATTGCAATGGTTCTCAGGAATCTAGTCAGGAGAAGATATATGAGATCAGAGATCATGCTCAGAGAGTCAGGAGAAGATATATGAGATCATGCTCAGAGAGTCAGGAGAAGATATATGAGATCATGCTCAGAGAGTCAGGAGAAGATATATGAGATCAGAGATCATGCTCAGAGATTCAGGAGAAGATATATGAGATCAGAGATCATGCTCAGAGATTCAGGAGAAGATATATGAGATCAGAGATCATGCTCAGAGAGTCAGGAGAAGATATATGAGATCAGAGATCATGCTCAGAGAGTCAGGAGAAGATATATGAGATCATGCTCAGAGAGTCAGGAGAAGATATATGAGATCATGCTCAGAGAGTCAGGAGAAGATATATGAGATCATGCTCAGAGGGTCAGGAGAAGATATATGAGATCATGCTCAGAGAGTCAGGAGAAGATATATGAGATCAGAGATCATGCTCAGAGATTCAGGAGAAGATATATGAGATCAGAGATCATGCTCAGAGATTCAGGAGAAGATATATGAGATCAGAGATCATGCTCAGAGAGTCAGGAGAAGATATATGAGATCATGCTCAGAGAGTCAGGAGAAGATATATGAGATCATGCTCAGAGAGTCAGGAGAAGATATATGAGATCATGCTCAGAGAGTCAGGAGAAGATATATGAGATCATGCTCAGAGAGTCAGGAGAAGATATATGAGATCAGAGATCATGCTCAGAGATTCAGGAGAAGATATATGAGATCAGAGATCATGCTCAGAGATTCAGGAGAAGATATATGAGATCAGAGATCATGCTCAGAGAGTCAGGAGAAGATATATGAGATCAGAGATCATGCTCAGAGAGTCAGAAGAAGATATATGAGGTCAGAGATCATGCTCAGAGAGTCAGAAGAAGATATATGAGGTCAGAGATCATGCTCAGAGAGTCAGAAGAAGATATATGAGGTCAGAGATCATGCTCAGAGAGTCAGAAGAAGATATATGAGGTCAGAGATCATGCTCAGAGAGTCAGAAGAAGATATATGAGGTCAGAGATCATGCTCAGAGAGTCAGAAGAAGATATATGAGGTCAGAGATCATGCTCAGAGAGTCAGGAGAAGATATATGAGATCAGAGATCATGCTCAGAGAGTCAGGAGAAGATATATGAGGTCAGAGATCATGCTCAGAGAGTCAGGAGAAGATATATGAGATCAGAGATCATGCTCAGAGAGTCAGGAGAAGATATATGAGGTCAGAGATCATGCTCAGAGAGTCAGGAGAAGATATACAATAGAAAGGTCATATTGGTGAATGATGATACTATGACAATCCTAAACAGGATATAATACCTGTTATTGCACTGTTTCCTATGTTGACTCGTTTACCACATTGTATGTGTTATTGACAGGTTTGGCAGGATATTGCATCAGGACTCCGGGTTACTTTCTTCATGTATATGTTATACATTAATTCCTATTTTAAACAACTGTATGTTGGTCCTTATTAAAAATGTGTTGCCATGGTAATTAAAACTATCATAATATTATATGAATGTAAGACTTATTTGGATAAAATTACAATCTTTAAGATTTAACATTTTAACTAAAGTAACAAAAGCATCAGGTTACAGGCATTAGGTCCCATGACTCGGGCTAAAGTAACAAAAGCATCAGGTTACAGGCATTAGGTCCCATGACTCGGGCTAAAGTAACAAAAGCATCAGGTTACAGGCATTAGGTCCCATGACTCGGGCTAAAGTAACAAAAGCAACAGGTTAGAGGCACTAGGTCCCATGACTCGGGCTAAAGTAACAAAAGCATCAGGTTACAGGCATTAGGTCCCATGACTCGGGCTAAAGTAACAAAAGCAACAGGTTAGAGGCATTAGGTCCCATGACTCGGGCTAAAGTAACAAAAGCATCAGGTTACACGCATTAGGTCCCATGACTCGGGCTAAAGTAACAAAAGCAACAGGTTACAGGCACTAGGTCCCATGACTCTGGCTAAAGTAACAAAAGCAACAGGTTACAGGCACTAGGTCCCATGACTCGGGCTAAAGTAACAAAAGCAACAGGTTACAGGCACTAGGTCCCATGACTCGGGCTAAAGTAACAAAAGCAACAGGTTACAGGCACTAGGTCCCATGACTCGGGCTAAAGTAACAAAAGCAACAGGTTACAGGCACTAGGTCCCATGACTCGGGCTAAAGTAACAAAAGCAACAGGTTACAGGCACTAGGTCCCATGACTCGGGCTAAAGTAACAAAAGCAACAGGTTAGAGGCACTAGGTCCCATGACTCGGGCTAAAGTAACAAAAGCAACAGGTTACAGGCACTAAGGTACCATGACTCGGGCTAAAGTAACAAAAGCAACAGGTTACAGGCACTAGGTCCCATGACTCGGGCTAAAGTAACAAAAGCAACAGGTTACAGGCACTAGGTCCCATGACTCTGGCTAAATTTAACATTAACGCTGATTCAGCATCTATGTTTCTATAAAGTTGAAATTTAATACTAGCATACCAGATCTCAATTTCTACAATTTTCAGTGTTCACATCAGTGCTGGAAAACTCCATTTGAGGCTTTTTTTTATTTTCAAACAAAGCAAATTAAACATACATTTAAATGAATATAAAAAAAATTATGTTTAAGACAAATCCCTTTCGCGTTTAAAATGGATAATGTTTAATCAAGGTGAATATAATGCTCTATAGCTGGAATACTCGTGTCTAATAACAGAAATATGAACACAACGAAATTTTACCAAAAGGAAGTAAAAATGTTATCACATGAAAAAATGTTCTAGGGTCGGTGCAAACAAAACAGGGTAGGTCGGAAACCTGAAACAAACAGATCTTTTTTTTACGCATTAAAAAAAATACAAGTCCAATATTACTTTTGATTGGTTTACAAACATTAAAACATCTTTCATCTATTCAGCTGTTGATGAACTTGTGTGACTTACAAAGCTTCTATATGTATGTAAATGTTTTAGGCCAAACAAATACAAGTATAAATCATTTCCATTTATGACTGTTTATCTTGAACTATAACTTATTTGGTGACACAATATAATACTGTGAATTTTACATACAGGTATATACAACTGAATGCATTGTCTTCTAATTTACTTGCATCATTTGCTGTAATAAATACGTAATAAATGAGGCAGATAATTGGTTCTTGTCACATCAACCTTGCTGTTGTCAATTAATAGGAAGTTTTTGGATGCTTATGTTGTAATTATAATTTTTATCCAAATTCCAATGTGATTTGTTTAGGAAATTGAAGTTTGATTCTTGTTTCATATACCCTGTCCAGTTTTTGAGATTTTGGGTTCTTATACCTTTTATGTTAGTTGAAATCTACTCCAAAATTGTTGCGGGATATTGCATACTGTTACAGAGGCCTATAGCTGGTTGGCTTACAACGTTTGGTTCATGTTGGTCACTCTTGTTTCAGTAGATATGTGATATTCAGGGGCGGATCCAGAATTGTGGGCCCCTCCCCCTGGATTCATTAGTGATATTGTAGCATTTGAACAACAAATTGCTTAAATATTTTAATTAATTGTGTTAAACAGAACACAGCACTTGTATAGAATGAAACATACGCATTGGAGCATGATGGTACAGAACACAGCACTTGTATAGAATGAAACATACGCATTGGAGCATGATGGTACAGAACACAGCACTTGTATAGAATGAAACATACGCATTGGAGCATGATGGTACAGAACACAACACTTGTATAGAATGAAACATACGCATTGGAGCATGATGGTACAGAACACAGCACTTGTATAGAATGAAACATACGCATTGGAGCATGATGGTACAGAACACAGCACTTGTATAGAATGAAACATACGCATTGGAGCATGATGGTACAGAACACAGCACTTGTATAGAATAAAACATACGCATTGGAGCATGATGGTACAGAACACAGCACTTGTATAGAATGAAACATACGCATTGGAGCATGATGGTACAGAACACAGCACTTGTATAGAATGAAACATACGCATTGGAGCATGATGGTACAGAACACAGCACTTGTATAGAATGAAACATACGCATTGGAGCATGATGGTACAGAACACAGCACTTGTATAGAATGAAACATACGCATTGGAGCATGATGGTACAGAACACAGCACTTGTATAGAATGAAACATACGCATTGGAGCATGATGGTACAGAACACAGCACTTGTATAGAATGAAACATACGCATTGGAGCATGATGGTACAGAACACAGCACTTGTATAGAATGAAACATACGCATTGGAGCATGATGGTACAGAACACAGCACTTGTATAGAATGAAACATACGCATTGGAGCATGATGGTACAGAACACAGCACTTGTATAGAATGAAACATACGCATTGGAGCATGATGGTACAGAACACAGCACTTGTATAGAATGAAACATACGCATTGGAGCATGATGGTACAGAACACAGCACTTGTATAGAATGAAACATACGCATTGGAGCATGATGGTACAGAACACAGCACTTGTATAGAATGAAACATACGCATTGGAGCATGATGGTACAGAACACAGCACTTGTATAGAATGAAACATACGCATTGGAGCATGATGGTACAGAACACAGCACTTGTATAGAATGAAACATACGCATTGGAGCATGATGGTACAGAACACAGCACTTGTATAGAATGAAACATACGCATTGGAGCATGATGGTACAGAACACAGCACTTGTATAGAATGAAACATACGCATTGGAGCATGATGGTACAGAACACAGCACTTGTATAGAATGAAACATACGCATTGGAGCATGATGGTACAGAACACAGCACTTGTATAGAATGAAACATACGCATTGGAGCATGATGGTACAGAACACAGCACTTGTATAGAATGAAACATACGCATTGGAGCATGATGGTAACACCTGTCTTCACAACTCGTTTTCTAATTAAGTGAATTGAAAAGATATTTCAGGTATAAGAAATTAATATCAAATTTAAACGAAGTGTGATGGAAATCATGATGATGTTGTGGAATTTGTTTTGACGTCGACAACTTTATGAGTTTTTAATATTGCTTTCATACAACGGACTGACTCTCCCATAGTCATTTTTATAGCGTTATGACTCGTACAATTGTTGGTTCCGGTTTGGCGAACGAATGAATTTGATATCTCAATGTGGGTTTGCGTGTACAGGTGAATAGCTTCTGCTTGAGTGACTAAATACTTAACAGTGTGATATAAAGTAATCTTATTTCAAATGCACCAACGGATACAAATTGTATTGTCAGGATCTAGCTATTTATAGATCATGGGTTACTGTACTCGTCGCTTGGAAAAACGTCTAATTATATACATTGGAAGTTTTGAATGATTTTTTTCCGGATTGCATGCAAATATAAGAACTGTGATGATGTTCAGTTGGATATTTTGTGATCGTTCAAGTTACTTGAGATTTTCTCCGGAGGATTAATTTGTCGTATTGAAGTGGGTGACATTCATACTCGAGTTTACTCTTCAATTATTTATTATGTTTGTTATATTTGTATAAAATATATTTTTTGTTTTGATATGTAGAGACCGAGATATTTATTGTATTTTGTTCAATATTTTGCCAAGTTTATGAATATTTGTAATATGTGACTTAGTTGAATTGTAATGAATTGGGTGATTTTCTTTTTTTGGGATGATCTTTTATATTTTTGCAATGATTTTTATTTTTACACAGAAAAATATTGACAGAAAAGATCGCAGTTTTAAAGATTAATTGAACTGTTGCTGCATTTAAACTTATTTATCAATTATGGATACAAAACTGATATTTGTATGACTTTGTGGTTGGTACTGTGTTAGCCTAGAGATGCTGCACTGGGCGGCTGGTTCACAAAAGGTCAAGGGTTTGAATCTCCTTAGGGGCCAGATTCTTCAGCAGTATCCACAAAATTCTCAAATAGGATGTGAGTGCTGGTAGGAATCTCAGACAGCAGTCATTGAATGTGATTTATATAAATCATAATATGATTACTTGTTTCATATTTGATTTAAAGAGATTTAAACTAAACTTGACAGAGCAAAGTATACATGTATCTTATAACACTTTAAGTATATAAAACATTATATTGATGTAGGGAAATAGAATTCTATCAATATCATTTTACATGATATACATATCGTGTAGCAAAAAGTATTAGACATTGTTAACAATGTGGGTTTTTACAAGTTTTTGCTGATTTCAAATGTTAATAGTCGGGATGTCAATAAATGGCAATAGTATTTGAATATTCATGAGAGTCAACCTTCCAAACGAATATTTGAATATTCTACTTTCATCCATCAAAAACTGTTTATCAAAATTATGATTTTTTTGTTTTACCAAACTGTTATAATGTAGAATGTGAACTAGCTGATGATATAGACTTGTGTATATAAGTAAATGCACTGATAGCTACATTTCAACTAATCACCCAAGTTGTAAAAGCCTCTGTGATTGCTTGAATGATTTCAGGTGCTCATCAGTATCATCACCACAGTGTTATATCTCTCCATCTTGCCCACAAATATACAACAGGACATGTTGTCTAGATCTTATTTAACATGACTTTTTTGTCATTCAATTCCAAGATGACTATCATCAAACTATACCACACTTGTATTCAGCTTTTATAACACAAAAAAAGTTAGCGGGGCAATCAAGAAAAGCTATTTTTAAAATCAACAAATACTTATATAATTTTACAAACATTGGAATAAAACACAGGTTAGAATTGTTCGATAAATTAGTTCTGCCGATTCTTAACTATGGATGTGAAGTCTGGGGTTTCCATACTGCTAGTAATATTGAAAGAGTACATACCCAAATTTGCAAAAATATTTTAGGGGTTAAAAGAGTAACACAAAACGATTTTGTATACAGCGAATTGGGTAGACATTCTTTAATTATACGTCGATATTTAAAGATAATTGTATATTGGCTAAAAATTATAGAATCAACTGAAAACAAGTACGTAAACATTGTTTATAAAATTTTAAATCATGACATTGAACTCATGCCTAATATTAAGAATTGGGCAAGTCTGCTTCGCAATTTATTATTGTCATTAGGTTTTTATGACGTGTGGTTTTTTCAAGGTGTTGGTAATAAGGGCATATTTGTTAGTTTAGTTAGACAAAGACTCAATGATAATTTTATGCAAACTTTAAATGGAAACATAAGAAACTCATCTAGAGCACTGTTTTACCGAGAATTTTGTGGTGATTTCAAATTAAAAACCTATCTAAAAGATGTAACCAATCAAAAACACAAAACCGCATTAAGCAAATTACGAATGTCTGCTCATCGCCTTCGTGTAGAGACAGGTAGATGGAATAAGCCAATAAGAATCCCATTTGACGAAAGAAAATGTGTTTTTTGTAATAAGTTAGATGATGTTAGACGATGAGAATCATTTTGTTATAGAATGTTTAATGTTAGATGATTTAAGAAAGAAATATATTAGCCAATATTTTTGGAAGAAACCATGCATGCAAAAATTTATTGAACTTTTAACTTGCGAAAATGAGGTTACTTTACGTAAACTTGAATGTTTTACATATAAAGGATTTACTAGAAGGCAGTTGATTTGAAAACACAAATATAAATAGTATTACATGTACATGCAGATTACCACACCGCAAGTAATTAACGTTCTATATTTTGTTTCGATGGAATGGTAATGGCATGTGGTACTTTTTAAATTCACTCTTTCTAGCAACAGTTTCCTGTATTTCGTTTTCAACAGAATTAAATGGCGTAGAATTTCGAACCATATACAAATGTATACTGCATGGTAGTAACTTGTTGTTCTTGTATTTTCAGTCTGTGAGTGATGAAAAGTGTTTGTGTTATATCAGTACTGTTGTTGGTTCTACAGTACACTACACCAGCTGATGGAGGTATGTATATATTGTACATCTTTGTTGTTTATGTTATATCTATCAGTACTGTTGTTGGTTCTACAGTACACTACACCAGCTGATGGAGGTATGTATATACTTGTATTGTACATCTTTGTTGTTTGTGTTATATCAGTACTGTTGTTTGTTCTACAGTACACTACACCAGCTGATGGAGGTAGGTATATATTGTACATCTTTGTTGTTTGTGTTATATCAGTACTGTTGTTTGTTCTACAGTACACTACACCAGCTGATGGAGGTATGTATATATTGTACATCTTTGTTGTTTGTGTTATATCAGTACTGTTGTTGGTTCTACAGTACACTACAACAGCTGATGGAGGTATGTATATATTGTACATCTTTGTTGTTTGTGTTATATCAGTACTGTTGTTTGTTCTACAGTACACTACACCAGCTGATGGAGGTATGTATATATTGTACATCTTTGTTGTTTGTGTTATATCAGTACTGTTGTTGGTTCTACAGTACACTACACCAGCTGATGGAGGTAGGTATATATTGTACAGCTTTGTTGTTTGTGTCATATCAGTACTGTCTTGCTGGTGCCTTACAGGGAGAACTGATCCAACCTGTGACCGACATCTACACTTATACACACTGTATTGACATTACTTCAGTCAACATTTCGTATAAATTACAACTTGAATTTCTATTTTCTTTTATTCAACTAGTAATTATATGTATTTTACTGGTATTGTTGAGTGCCATAATGTATGAATTTAATGCTAATTCTTCCTTTATTATGCTATCAAGTAGTACTGGTATTGTTGAGTACCATAATGTATGAATTTAATGCTAATTCTTCCTTTATTATGCTATCAAGTAGTACTGGTATTGTTGAGTACCATCAACATGGCTCACTGTATTATGTAGGAATGTATGGGCAGTATATCAACATGGCTCACTGTATTATGTGGGAATGTATGGGCAGTATATCAACATGGCTCACTGTATTATGTGGGAATGTATGGGCAGTATATCAACATGGCTCACTGTATTATGTGGGAATGTAAAACCAAGTTATATATCAACATGGCTCACTGTATTATGTGGGAATGTATGGGCAGTATATCAACATGGCTCACTGTATTATGTGGGAATGTATGGGCAGTATATCAACATGGCTCACTGTATTATGTGGGAATGTAAAACCAAGTTATATATCAACATGGCTCACTGTATTATGTGGGAATGTATGGGCAGTATATCAACATGGCTCACTGTATTATGTGGGAATGTATGGGCAGTATATCAACATGGCTCACTGTATTATGTGGGAATGTATGGGCAGTATATCAACATGGCTCACTGTATTATGTGGGAATGTATGGGCAGTATATCAACATGGCTCACTGTATTATGTGGGAATGTATGGGCAGTATATCAACATGGCTCACTGTATTATGTGGGAATGTATGGGCAGTATATCAACATGGCTCACTGTATTATGTGGGAATGTATGGTTGTATATCAACATGGCTCACTGTATTATGTGGGAATGTATGGGCAGTATATCAACATGGCTCACTGTATTATGTGGGAATGTATGGTTATATATCAACATGGCTCACTGTATTATGTGGGAATGTATGGTTATATATCAACATGGCTCACTGTATTATGTGGGAATGTATGGTTATATATCAACATGGCTCACTGTATTATGTGGGAATGTATGGGCAGTATTTTATTATTCTATAATTACTGGTACAAAAATACAGTCGGACCTGGTCCATTCAAATTCATCGGGTCCAAAATTCTATTTCAAAGAAGAATGGTCTTAGAAGAAACATCGGGACCTGATAATATTTTTGTATGATACCAAGTATTTGGATAGAAGGTTGTTGAAAAAATGATGTCCGTCTTTATATAACCTTCATTAATCTTTTAGCAATGGTTGACTGATCAACAATACATCTACAGTGTATTCAACTGATGATAAACATGATCAGATTCATCATAGTCCAAGTAGTATATATCAATATTTGTCAATCTTAAAATATATCATAGGATAGTTAAACATATTTATCTACGTTTGTCATAGCTTCTGTTTAAATAAACGTCCCCAGCCCTCAAATATATAGGATGTCACTTTCTGTGATGTTGACAATCTCAAGGTTTGGTTTTCATTTGAACATAAATCTTATATCTATCTTATTTTCATTTAAAAACAAGAATTTAGGTCATTATCATTTGAATACAACAATCTTGGAGCATGGTTTGATGAAAATACACTCGTACAAGATTACAATCAACTCAATAAGGAGATTTTATTGGATTTGTTTCTTTTTTCTCAGATGGCTATAATATGGTAGTTTCCAACCACCCAAATTGCATTTTTTGTGAAAAGGCTTTCTATTAGGCTGATATTGGTGTGTTTATAGATGGAAAGTAGACATCAAAAATGAAAGTAGGGACTTTAACAAACCAGGGAAGATGCATTGCAAACAGTGCCGTTCTGATTCTAGAAATCCACTAAGCCCGACGTCCAGGACAAGTCTTATTGCCAATTCAGGCTACCAACAGTTGAATTGGACTTAGTCCGGGACAAGTCCGTTGTTCACACCTACTTAACTGTTAATCTGTACCCTATTCAATGCTTGTACAACTAGCCTCCCATATCGGACAAGTCCGTTGTTCACACCTACTTAACTGTTAATCTGTACCCTATTCAATGCTAATGTACAACTAGCCTCCCATATTGGACAAGTCTGTTGTTCACACCTACTTAACTGTTAATCTGTACCCTATTCAATGCTAATGTACAACTAGCCTCCCATATCGGACAAGTCTGTTGTTCACACCTACTTAACTGTTAATCTGTACCCTATTCAATGCTTGTACAACTAGCCTCCCATATCGGACAAGTCCGTTGTTCACACCTACTTAACTGTTAATCTGTACCCTATTCAATGCTAATGTACAACTAGCCTCCCATATTGGACAAGTCCGTTGTTCACACCTACTTAACTGTTAATCTGTACCCTATTCAATGCTTGTACAACTAGCCTCCCATATCGGACAAGTCCGTTGTTCACACCTACTTAACTGTTAATCTGTACCCTATTCAATGCTAATGTACAACTAGCCTCCCATATCGGACAAGTCTGTTGTTCACACCTACTTAACTGTTAATCTGTACCCTATTCAATGCTAATGTACAACTAGCCTCCCATATCGGACAAGTCCGTTGTTCACACCTACTTAACTGTTAATCTGTACCCTATTCAATGCTAATGTACAACTAGCCTCCCATATCGGACAAGTCCGTTGTTCACACCTACTTAACTGTTAATCTGTACCCTATTCAATGCTTGTACAACTAGCCTCCCATATCGGACAAGTCCGTTGTTCACACCTACTTAACTGTTAATCTGTACCCTATTCAATGCTTGTACAACTAGCCTCCCATATCGGACAAGTCCGTTGTTCACACCTACTTAACTGTTAATCTGTACCCTATTCAATGCTAATGTACAACTAGCCTCCCATATCGGACAAGTCTGTTGTTCACACCTACTTAACTGTTAATCTGTACCCTATTCAATGCTAATGTACAACTAGCCTCCCATATTGGACAAGTCTGTTGTTCACACCTACTTAACTGTTAATCTGTACCCTATTCAATGCTAATGTACAACTAGCCTCCCATGTCGAACAAGTCAAACATGTACACTAATCCTGGACGACCGTATTTAAAGCAAATTTCTAGAGCCCTGCAGGGGATGATGTTAGGTTTTGTAAATAATTTTTCATCAGGGTTTATTTTGGGAAGATGACCCGTACCCTTCAAATTGGGAATTTTGGGAGATGACCCATACCCTTCAAATTGGGAATTTTGGGAGATGACCCGTACCCTTCAAATTGGGAATTTTGGGAGATGACCCGTACCCTTCAAATTGGGAATTTTGGGAGATGACCCATACCCTTCAAATTGGGAATTTTGGGAGATGACCCATACCCTTCAAATTGGGAATTTTGGGAGATGACCCATACCCTTCAAATTGGGAATTTTGGGAGATGACCCATACCCTTCAAATTGGGAATTTTGGGAGATGACCCATACCCTTCAAATTGGGAATTTTGGGAGATGACCCATACCCTTCAAATTGGGAATTTTTTCTCATTAAACTAAGAAATTGGGAAAAAGTCTAGAAATTGCAACAAAATGTTAGGAATTGAAGCCAAGGATGAAGTGATTAATTAAACAACAATTGCTACTTACATAAACTGCCTGTGAAATTAAAGCCTATAACTTTGTCAATTTTTGGCTAAATTGAACCAAAACTTTTCTTTTGATTTATTGGGAATTTTAACATTCAAATTAGGGAAAAATGTATACCTTTTGGCATTTTGAATATAGCTGAATAACAGCTAAAAGACAGCTAAAACAAACCTGATAGCTAATAATGATATTTGATGTAGACACAAGATAACCCTGTGTAACTTATTATCCATCTTAGCTTTTTTATATTTTACTATGTAAACAAATATATCATTCCGGTGTACATTGAAACAAGTCCATCTAGTTTCTTATACAGATAAACTATATTGCTTCTCACCTCGTTATGTGGATTGTCATTTCTTGCGTATCATGTTCAACTTCAAGTGCAACTCTTAAAATTACACAAATAATATGTTTAAATAAAAAAGAAATATCACATGCCATGTCATTGTGAACCTTTTGTGAGATTAAGATAATATTTACATTGTAAAAAAGATAAAACATTGACATGAATTTCTGGGTCATTACACAGAGATATATTTGTGTTACATGGTACTTTACGAAAGTGGTCTTAAAAGTCGATGTCCTCAAGTATTGGGCTACAAAGATGATCACTAATTTAAATGGTTACTGTCAAATATATGAAACTATGAAATAAAATTGCAAATATTTGTCAAATTTCGTATATACCATTTTGTATATAGAATTATTGCTCAATTTGTCAGAGGTATGTTAATTTATCTGTATTAAATACGATATGTTATTCATTTATTAAATGTCATATCAAGCTGTACTCTATGTAAACAGTGACTTATAGGTCCATTTGGCCGGGGGTATTAATTGAATGTTATATTTATTGTCATGTAACTACATACACATGTCATTCTTATAAACAATTTACTATACTAACTACTATATGACTTCAAAAAAAAATTATAAATTTAAGTAAAGCATAGTGACTGAAGTGACTGTGATGTGTGACAGGTTATACCCACATTGTGTGTCAACAGTAATAGCCGACTGTCGTTATATGGTAGATTTCCTTGTGTGACAGGTTATACCCACATTGTGTGTCAACAGTAATAGCCGACTGTCGTTATAAGGTAGATTTCCTTGTGTGACAGGTTATACCCACATTGTGTGTCAACAGTAATAGCCGACTGTCGTTATACGGTAGATATCCTTGTGTGACAGGTTATATATACCCACATTGTGTGTCAACAGTAATAGCCGACTGTCGTTATACGGTAGATATCCTTGTGTGACAGGTTATACCCACATTGTGTGTCAACAGTAATAGCCGACTGTCGTTATACGGTAGATATCCTTGTGTGACAGGTTATATATACCCACATTGTGTGTCAACAGTAATAGCCGACATGTCGTTATATGGTAGATATCCTTGAGTGACAGGTTATACCCACATTGTGTGTCAACAGTAATAGCCGACATGTCGTTATATGGTAGATATCCTTGTGTGACAGGTTATACCCACATTGTGTGTCAACAGTAATAGCCGACTGTCGTTATATGGTAGATATCCTTGAGTGACAGGTTATACCCACATTGTGTGTCAACAGTAATAGCCGACTGTAGTTATATGGTAGATTTCCTTGAGTGACAGGTTATACCCACATTGTGTGTCAACAGTAATAGCCGACTGTCGTTATATGGTAGATATCCTTGAGTGACAGGTTATACCCACATTGTGTGTCAACAGTAATAGCCGACTGTCGTTATATGGTAGATATCCTTGAGTGACAGGTTATACCCACATTGTGTGTCAACAGTAATAGCCGACTGTCGTTATATGGTAGATTTCCTTGTGTGACAGGTTATACCCACATTGTGTGTCAACAGTAATAGCCGACTGTAGTTATACGGTAGATATCCTTGAGTGACAGGTTATACCCACATTGTGTGTCAACAGTAATAGCCGACATGTCGTTATACGGTAGATATCCTTGTGTGACAGGTTATACCCACATTGTGTGTCAACAGTAATAGCCGACTGTCGTTATATGGTAGATATCCTTGAGTGACAGGTTATACCCACATTGTGTGTCAACAGTAATAGCCGACATGTCGTTATACGGTAGATATCCTTGTGTGACAGGTTATACCCACATTGTGTGTCAACAGTAATAGCCGACATGTCGTTATACGGTAGATATCCTTGTGTGACAGGTTATATATACCCACATTGTGTGTCAACAGTAATAGCCGACTGTCGTTATATGGTAGATATCCTTGAGTGACAGGTTATACCCACATTGTGTGTCAACAGTAATAGCCGACATGTCGTTATATGGTAGATATCCTTGTGTGACAGGTTATACCCACATTGTGTGTCAACAGTAATAGCCGACATGTCGTTATACGGTAGATATCCTTGTGTGACAGGTTATACCCACATTGTGTGTCAACAGTAATAGCCGACTGTCGTTATATGGTAGATATCCTTGAGTGACAGGTTATACCCACATTGTGTGTCAACAGTAATAGCCGACTGTCGTTATATGGTAGATATCCTTGAGTGACAGGTTATACCCACATTGTGTGTCAACAGTAATAGCCGACATGTCGTTATACGGTAGATATCCTTGTGTGACAGGTTATACCCACATTGTGTGTCAACAGTAATAGCCGACATGTCGTTATATGGTAGATATCCTTGTGTGACAGGTTATACCCACATTGTGTGTCAACAGTAATAGCCGACTGTCGTTATATGGTAGATATCCTTGAGTGACAGGTTATACCCACATTGTGTGTCAACAGTAATAGCCGACTGTCGTTATATGGTAGATATCCTTGAGTGACAGGTTATACCCACATTGTGTGTCAACAGTAATAGCCGACTGTCGTTATATGGTAGATATCCTTGAGTGACAGGTTATACCCACATTGTGTGTCAACAGTAATAGCCGACTGTCGTTATATGGTAGATATCCTTGAGTGACAGGTTATACCCACATTGTGTGTCAACAGTAATAGCCGACTGTCGTTATATGGTAGATATCCTCTCCTAGCAGTTCCGTGCTGTTACAAAGTTCGCAAAGTACATTTATGATAAGTGAAATTATGTTATAGTAAAACATGTAGTATTAAAATTCATTCGTCTGAACAAATGTTGCCTGTGAACAACAGTTTTAACTCCTGTGGCTGATTAGGGTTCCCAGGTTAAACTGTAAAGGTAAAATAGGCTAAGATTACTTTGGTACTGGAATGTATTACTGCAGGAAGATGGAAATCAAAACATAAACTTTGTTGACCTTATGTGTCACTGCTTAGCTTCCTAAACAAACGTTGTACATGTATGAACTGTATTGGTGCATCAATTAGCATTATATCATACATGTATATAGCTGGTATATTAATTGTCTGCAATTATCATATATGCTTTGTTTTGTATTTGTTATCAGGTTTGAGCTTTCTACAGTCACTGTTCGAGAGTTCATGGACGTCACCTGAAGCTTACAAGGATGACTTGGAGGAAATCGGTATGTACCAACTCTTACTTCATCCAACTCTATCAACATCTTGGTGAAATCTTTCAACACTGTTTACCTAACCACTGCAATCCTGTATGATAAAACTGGCTAGGATTAATCCTGTCTATAGTGGTTACATGCTAGGATTTATCCTGTCTATAGTGGTTACATGCTAGGATTTATCCTGTCTATAGTGGTTACATGCTAGGATTTATCCTGTCTATAGTGGTTACATGCTAGGATTTATCCTGTCTATAGTGGTTACATGCTAGGATTTATCCTGTCTATAGTGGTTACATGCTAGGATTTATCCTGTCTATAGTGGTTACATGCTAGGATTAATCCTGTCTATAGTGGTTACATGCTAGGATTTATCCTGTCTATAGTGGTTACATGCTAGGATTAATCCTGTCTATAGTGGTTACATGCTAGGATTAATCCTGTCTATAGTGGTTACATGCTAGGATTAATCCTGTCTATAGTGGTTACATGCTAGGATTTATCCTGTCTGTAGTGGTTACATGCTAGGATTTATCCTGTCTGTAGAGATTACATGCTCGGATTTATCCTGTCTATAGTGGTTACATGCTAGGATTTATCCTGTCTATAGTGGTTACATGCTAGGATTTATCCTGTCTATAGTGGTTACATGCTAGGATTAATCCTGTCTGTAGAGATTACATGCTCGGATTTATCCTGTCTATAGTGGTTACATGCTAGGATTTATCCTGTCTATAGTGGTTACATGCTAGGATTTATCCTGTCTATAGTGGTTACATGCTAGGATTTATCCTGTCTATAGTGGTTACATGCTAGGATTAATCCTGTCTATAGTGGTTACATGCTAGGATTTATCCTGTCTATAGTGGTTACATGCTAGGATTTATCCTGTCTATAGTGGTTACATGCTAGGATTAATCCTGTCTATAGTGGTTACATGCTAGGATTTATCCTGTCTGTAGTGGTTACATGCTAGGATTTATCCTGTCTGTAGAGATTACATGCTCGGATTTATCCTGTCTATAGTGGTTACATGCTAGGATTTATCCTGTCTATAGTGGTTACATGCTAGGATTAATCCTGTCTATAGTGGTTACATGCTAGGATTTATCCTGTCTATAGTGGTTACATGCTAGGATTAATCCTGTCTATAGTGGTTACATGCTAGGATTTATCCTGTCTATAGTGGTTACATGCTAGGATTTATCCTGTCTGTAGTGGTTACATGCTAGGATTAATCCTGTCTATAGTGGTTACATGCTAGGATTTATCCTGTCTATAGTGGTTACATGCTAGGATTTATCCTGTCTATAGTGGTTACATGCTAGGATTTATCCTGTCTATAGTGGTTACATGCTAGGATTTATCCTGTCTATAGTGGTTACATGCTAGGATTTATCCTGTCTATAGTGGTTACATGCTAGGATTTATCCTGTCTATAGTGGTTACATGCTAGGATTTATCCTGTCTATAGTGGTTACATGCTAGGATTTATCCTGTCTGTAGTGATTACATGCTCGGATTTATCATGTCTATAGTGGTTACATGCTAGGATTTATCCTGTCTATAGTGGTTACATGCTAGGATTTATCCTGTCTATAGTGGTTACATGCTAGGATTAATCCTGTCTATAGTGGTTACATGCTAGGATTTATCCTGTCTATAGTGGTTACATGCTAGGATTTATCCTGTCTATAGTGGTTACATGCTAGGATTAATCCTGTCTATAGTGGTTACATGCTAGGATTTATCCTGTCTGTAGTGGTTACATGCTAGGATTTATCCTGTCTATAGTGGTTACATGCTAGGATTTATCCTGTCTGTAGAGATTACATGCTCGGATTTATCCTGTCTGTGGAGATTACATGCTCGGATTTATCCTGTCTATAGTGGTTACATGCTAGGATTTATCCTGTCTGTAGAGATGACATGCCAGGATTTATCCTGTCTATAGTGGTTACATGCTCGGATTTATCCTGTCTATAGTGGTTTCATGCTAGGATTAATCCTGTCTGTAGAGATGACATGCCAGGATTTTCCAGCCTGTTGTAGAGATGACATGCTAGGATTTTCCAGCCTGTTGTAGAGATGACATGCCAGGATTTTCCAGCCTGTTGTAGAGATGTGAACTTACACATTTCATGTTTTATGTGGAGAATTAATTGATGTGTTTGTGGAAATATTAAGGGTGACAGATACATATGCCACAATGGATACACGTTGGTGGAGTTATTTTAGAGTTTCCAACCAGTTTTCAGCAGTAGGTCTGTTATATTCGCAGTAAAACCTTAATCATGCAACCACCCTTGTGACCGTTGAATCTTATTATTGAAGTTGTCTGAATGTTGAGTTGACGAAAGAGCAAAACAGAGAAAATGTTTGGATTATGGGGACTTGAAAGATGTGTTCTTAATTTTTAGATGTTCTTAACTGAGATTTTATGGTACAACAGTTAAATGTCCTGCACAGTGTTCCTGTGTTTCCAACCAGTACTAACCTGTTCTTCATCAAACCATTAACAACCTCCCTGAATGTTGTATCTTCAGTCCAATTGTCACTGAGAACATCGTAACCTCTCACCTCCACATTGACACTGAGAACATCGTAACCTCTCACCTCCACATTGACAGAGTGCTGTACAGAATAAGTTCACAGCATGGGCTTAGTTAGGAGGTTACATGATAGTTGGTCCTAAACTGGCTTTACCCAATATCTAGTCTCCATGATGTCAATAAATGATAAATTACATGTTTATAAAATAAATTAACTGCAAAAGTAAAAGTTTGCTAGGTATGATTCATTCTCGTCACACATTACATACATAGTTCACTGAGCCTAAATGGTGCATTGCTTCTGTTGTAGTGGCATACTGATTTACTGCAGTGACGTGACATTTATGCACAATTTTAACAAGAAAAAAGATAAATTGCTGATAATTTCAAATGGCAATCTAATCTGCATGACACCGTGTAAACAAGTGTGATGTATGTGCATATAACAACGTCTCAATCTGCATGACACCGTGTAAACAAGTGTGATGTATGTGCATATAACAACGTCTCAATCTGCATGACACCGTGTAAACAAGTGTGATGTATGTGCATATAACAACGTCTCAATCTGCATGACACCGTGTAAACAAGTGTGATGTATGTGCATATAACAACGTCTCAATCTGCATGACACCGTGTAAACAAGTGTGATGTATGTGCATATAACAACGTCTCAATCTGCATGACACCGTGTAAACAAGTGTGATGTATGTGCATATAACAACGTCTCAATCTGCATGACACCGTGTAAACAAGTGTGATGTATGTGCATATAACAACGTCTCAATCTGCATGACACCGTGTAAACAAGTGTGATGTATGTGCATATAACAACGTCTCAATCTGCATGACACCGTGTAAACAAGTGTGATGTATGTGCATATAACAACTCTCAATCTGCATGACACCGTGTAAACAAGTGTGATGTATGTGCATATAACAACGTCTCAATCTGCATGACACCGTGTAAACAAGTGTGATGTATGTGCATATAACAACGTCTCAATAAACCTTCAATTATTCTGCATGTTATACAAAATTTAAGTGAGATGACAAATGATGGTTGCTTAGTGATATGTGTGGTAATGTGGAATGTATGGTAGAGATAACCTTCTGTGTATCACCACTGATTTACTGTCAGCTGTATCAGTTAAGGAGGGGATAAAATGTCTGAATGACTTTCTAGTTGATATAACACAGTCTTATACAAGTATCAAAGTTAAATTTAAATTGTTAGTGACATTTCATGATAAGATCCTGTACATGGTCTTGTCATATAGTCTGGTATTGTATAAAGTTATATGTTATGCAGGCAGAATTTTATCCTAAAATCTGACTTTTGTTTAGTTAAAACTAGGGATGTCAACGAATATTCTAATATTGGTTCATATCTTTGAATATATTCGAATCCTGTTCCAATATTCGAATATTCGGAAAAATATACTTAATAAAAAATTGATGAAAAATAAAAATTGTTGTTTGTTTATTTGCCGACCCTGATTTGTGTAAGAGAGTATTGTATAATTTGATTGACCTGTCAAAATATGCATATCTTCATGGTCAATGCACATGATAAATAAGTCTTTATCGAAAGTGGCCAGATTACTAATTTATAGCGTGCATTGACTATGAAGATATGCAAACTTTGACAGGTCAATAAAATCATACAATAAGAGAGTGATAAAGGATGTTGTTGTCGTTGTTGAAATATACGCGCTTGTAAAAGTGTCATTGTGTATATTATATTATATGTAAGCATTGATGTATTCTATTTGTGTATTAATGTTTTGTATTATATTTGTGTATTAATGTATTGTACTTGTGTATTAATGTATTATATTATGTGTATGTATTAATGTATTATATAATGTGTATGTATTAAAATATTATATGTATGCATTAATGTGTTATATGATATGTATGTATTAATGTATTATATCATATTATATGTATGTATCAATGTATTATATTATATGTGTGCATTAATGTATTATATTATATGTATGTATCAATGTATTATATTATATGTATGTATTAATGTATTATATTATATGTGTGCATTAATGTATTATATTATATGTATGTATTAATGTATTATATTATATGTATGTATCAATGTTTTATATTATATGTATGTATCAATGTTTTATATTATATGTATGTATCAATGTTTTATATTATATGTATGTATCAATGTTTTATATTATATGTATGTATCAATGTATTATATTGCATTAATGTATTATATTATATGTATGCATTAATGTTTTATATTATATGTTTGCATTAAGGTATTATGTGTATGTATCAATGTATTTTCAGCCAATCCATGTTGCACATTTCCCTGTGAGAATCGAGGTGTATGTATGACAACTGGTGTCGGAAGCTTCGTGTGTGACTGTGAGGGGACCGGCTTCCATGGAAAGTTCTGCGAGAAACGTATGTAGTATAAGTTCATTTAATTTTTTGTCAGCTTGATAGAAATATTCTACAATAAAAAATTCACTCTTAGTCAATATAATTCCTCTTCAAAAGCAATGTATGCATGCTGAGTAAAAAAAGATAATGTGTGCATGGGATAATAGGGACATTTTTAGATAACATGGGAGCTAAACATGGACATATTTGGTACCAACTGAAAGATAATATTAATTTCTATCTGGTGGTATATTTGTTGTTATCTGTATTGCATCTTGATGGGTATATTTTAGATGTTTACTCCATGGTATCGAAAAATGACCGTCTTATCCCATGCACACTTTCTTGTTTGACTCGGCATTCTTGAGAACCGAGAAAATGAGTGAAAAAAACAGTATGTACGGCAGTTATACGTAACATATGGGATAACTTACTTAAATGGTCATAACTTTCTGCATGTGTCAGATGGCTTTCTGGAAGAGATAAAAATGTCTGCCAAGTCTTATTATTTTTCTAAGGCGATTTTATAAATTGAGTGATTTATGAAATCATTACTGTAAACGCTCTTTGTATCAGTAAAAAATCCCATTTTTGTCCACAGAATGAGACATCATTCAGTGTAAGGCAATGGTGTAAAGTCATTGGTTATTTCACTAGGGAATTATCAACAATAATACTTGGATAATGCAATTATTTAACTCATCTGTCACGTCAGTCATGATGAAATACTTTTTAACAATTCGTAGTAGAAATATAATTATCAGTTGTCATGTTTGCATACCCTTGCCCTATAAGAATGCATTAAAACATAGGAAATTATGGAGTATTTTACTATGATGTTTAATCAGAATAACAGATATGTATGCGTATGTGTATGTGTATGTGTATGTGTATGTGTATGTGTATGCGTATGCGTATGTGTATGCGTATGCTAATTGATTTGTCCTTGAAAGTTTATGTTGGATTTTCAAGTGATTTAAATGTTTATTTATTTAGGCAATGCTTGGATTAGTGCCTATTAGTACGCTAGCAGTCTTTCCCGCATTCATGTTATTGTCATGTGTACATACTAGTACCACACACATATAATCATAAAGCTGTATAAAGTTGTCATTACAAGAGTGAACAAGAAATAAAAACAGATAAGAAATTATTGTTTTGACAGACTGCAAACATGAAGTTGACTTTGAAATCATTCTAATCATCAGCTTAGACATTAGACGCAATCAGTTGTTTGTTCCGAAATTGTTAGATCAATGCTCAAGGCTGTGTTAGACATAATGGTTAAATTTTTCTAAATTTATAAATACTATATTAAACTATTAAAATATTCTTTATGATGCAAATGAAATATATGTGTGGTATAGTGCTGTTTTATTAACCGCCAATGCATGAATATACATACAAATGTATTACCTGGACAATGCATGAATATACATAAACATGTATTACCTGGAAAATGCATGAATATACATAAACATGTATTACCTGGACAATGCATGAATATACATATACATGTATTACCTGGACAATGCATGAATATACATATACATGTATTACCTGGACAATGCATGAATATACATAAACATGTATTACCTGGACAATGCATGAATATACATAAACATGTATTACCTGGACAATGCATGAATATACATATACATGTATTACCTGGACAATGCATGAATATACATAAACATGTATTACCTGGACAATGCATGAATATACATACAAATGTATTACCTGGACAATGCATGAATATACATAAACATGTATTACCTGGACAATGCATGAATATACATACAAATGTATTACCTGGACAATGCATGAATATACATAAACATGTATTACCTGGACAATGCATGAATATACATAAACATGTATTACCTGGACAATGCATGAATATACCTATACATGTATTACCTGGACAATGCATGAATATACATATACATGTATTACCTGGACAATGCATGAATATACATATACATGTATTACCTGGACAATGCATGAATATACATACAAATGTATTACCTGGACAATGCATGAATATACATATACATGTATTACCTGGACAATGCATGAATATACATAAACATGTATTACCTGGACAATGCATGAATATACATAAACATGTATTACCTGGACAATGCATGAATATACATAAACATGTATTACCTGGACAATGCATGAATATACATAAACATGTATTACCTGGACAATGCATGAATATACATAAACATGTATTACCTGGACAATGCATGAATATACATACAAATGTATTACCTGGACAATGCATGAATATACATAAACATGTATTACCTGGACAATGCATGAATATACATACAAATGTATTACCTGGACAATGCATGAATATACATAAACATGTATTACCTGGACAATGCATGAATATACATAAACATGTATTACCTGGACAATGCATGAATATACATAAACATGTATTACCTGGACAATGCATGAATATACATATACATGTATTACGTGGACAATGCATGAATATACATAAACATGTATTACATGGACAATGCATGAATATACATATACTTGTATTACCTGGACAATGAATGAATATACATAAACATGTATTACGTGGACAATGCATGAATATACATATACATGTATTACCTGGACAATTACATTTCACAATAGGTATATCGAAATGTTCATGTTTGTCGTTAAGCTTGAATCGAAGAAAAAATCGAAGTATCAACCAAACAGCAGTTATACTGTTACACACAGAGAGTATTAACCAAACAGCAGTTATGCTGTTACACACAGAGAGTATCAACCAAACAGCAGTTATACTGTTACACACAGAGAGTATTAACCAAACAGCAGTTGTAATGTTACACACAGAGAGTATTAACCAAACAGCAGTTATACTGTTACACACAGAGAGTATCAACCAAACAGCAGTTATACTGTTACACACAGAGAGTATCAACCAAACAGCAGTTATACTGTTACACACAGAGAGTATTAACCAAACAGCAGTTATACTGTTACACACAGAGAGTATTAACCAAACAGCAGTTATAATGTTACACACAGAGAGTATCAACCAAACAGCAGTTATAATGTTACACACAGAGAGTATTAACCAAACAGCAGTTATACTGTTACACACAGAGAGTATCAACCAAACAGCAGTTATACTGTTACACACAGAGAGTATTAACCAAACAGCAGTTATAATGTTACACACAGAGAGTATTAACCAAACAGCAGTTATAATGTTACACACAGAGAGTATCAACCAAACAGCAGTTATACTGTTACACACAGAGAGTATTAACCAAACAGCAGTTATACTGTTACACACAGAGAGTATTAACCAAACAGCAGTTATACTGTTACACACAGAGAGTATCAACCAAACAGCAGTTATACTGTTACACACAGAGAGTATTAACCAAACAGCAGTTATACTGTTACACACAGAGAGTATCAACCAAACAGCAGTTATAATGTTACACACAGAGAGTATCAACCAAACAGCAGTTATACTGTTACACACAGAGAGTATCAATGAAACAGCAGTTATACTGTTACACACAGAGAGTATTAACCAAACAGCAGTTATAATGTTATACACAGAGAGTATCAGCCAAACAGCAGTTATAATGTTACACACAGAGAGTATCAACCAAACAGCAGTTATACTGTTACACACAGAGAATATCAACCAAACAGCAGTTGTAGTGTTACACACAGAGTATATCAACCAAACAGCAGTTATACTGTTACACACAGAGAATATCAATCAAACAGCAGTTATAATGTTACACACAGAGAGTATCAACAGCAGTTATAATGTTACACACAGAGTATTTCCTTACCTATATTGACATGGATTGGTCCTGACAGTTTATACACCTGTTCTCTGTCAGTCTAACAACATTATGGTATATTCATTAAGTTCAAAATGAAACCAAAGTATACTTTTTTCCTTTCCACATTTTACTACTTGTTGATGAGTGGAAGGTGAATAATATGTTGATATTTATGGTGTTAAATTAGTGTGCCCTATAACTTGATCTGTCTGTATCTACAACCAATCTAATTTATGCTAATATACACATTTATACAATATCTGAGGAATAAATATATATGCCAAAGTACAGACAACAAGTTGTGATATATTGTTAGATAATCAAAATGTTATGCTTATATGTTAACTACTGGTGTATGAGCTGTGCTACAACGACAACCTGTATTAATGACCAAAAAGTCCTTTTTCAGGTTGTTTAGTAAGTACATGTTCTAACAGATATATTTTTCAACTTTTATTTAATACCAAAAGTATTACAAATGAACAACTTTTCCCTTTAAAACAATTTTAATTTTAAGAACAAGAATCAAAAGTAAGCTACAAAATAATGACATCGCGTCAGAATGTACATAATTCTTATGGAAACAAAAATATACAATACTTATAAATATTTCCATGTTCTTGACTTGTTCCGTGACGTATTCCATCCATTAACATTTCCCCCTTGTTGTCCCCCTAACTTCTCCTTAGTTGTTCTTTATTGTCAGCCAGACCAATTCTTGCACCCCTATTCCCATACATGTTTACCCTTGCATGTCCTTAGTGCCTGTTCCCATACATGTTCACCCTTGCTTGTCCTTAGTGCCTGTTCCCATACATGTTCACCCTTGCTTGTCCTTAGTGCCTGTTCCCATACATGTTCACCCTTGCATGTCCTTAGTGCCTGTTCCCATACATGTTCACCCTTGCTTGTCCTTAGTGCCTGTTCCCATACATGTTCACCCTTGCATGTCCTTAGTGCCTGTTCCCATACATGTTCACCCTTGCTTGTCCTTAGTGCCTGTTCCCATACATGTTCACCCTTGCATGTCCTTAGTGCCTGTTCCCATACATGTTTACCCTTGCATGTCCTTAGTGCCTGTTCCCATACATGTTCACCCTTGCTTGTCCTTAGTGCCTGTTCCCATACATGTTTACCCTTGCATGTCCTTAGTGCATGTTCCCATACATGTTTACCCTTGCATGTCCTTAGTGCCTGTTCCCATACATGTTTACCCTTGCATGTCCTTAGTGCCTGTTCCCATACATGTTCACCCTTGCATGTCCTTAGTGCCTGTTCCCATACATGTTTACCCTTGCATGTCCTTAGTGCCTGTTCCCATACATGTTCACCCTTGCATGTCCTTAGTGCCTGTTCCCATACATGTTCACCCTTGCTTGTCCTTAGTGCCTGTTCCCATACATGTTTACCCTTGCATGTCCTTAGTGCCTGTTCCCATACATGTTCACCCTTGCATGTCCTTAGTGCCTGTTCCCATACATGTTCACCCTTGCATGTCCTTAGTGCCTGTTCCCATACATGTTCACCCTTGCATGTCCTTAGTGCCTGTTCCCATACATGTTCACCCTTGCATGTCCTTAGTGCCTGTTCCCATACATGTTCACCCTTGCATGTCCTTAGTGCCTGTTCCCATACATGTTCACCCTTGCATGTCCTTAGTGCCTGGTGTTTTGTAGACTGTTGTTTTCCGGGGGGGGGGGGGTCTGTATGGGGAGAGGCATTGCCTTCCCTGTAACAACTTAATCTCTCTTTACTTTACATATGGAAATATCAGTAATACAAAATTAATGCAGACCATTTTAAGCAGTTACTGTATCCTTTGATTCACAATCCATCAAACATTAGCTGTACATATATTTACTGTTTTACTTTTAAACAGACAAATTAGGTTGAGAATGAATTGTGTCCTTATAATGTTGTATGTCTCAGGTGGCTAATTTATGTTTAATAGAAATGGTTTTGTATTGAATTCCTTTTTATTAAATTAGTTTGTTATCATTGTTTTGTGATGAAATTCAAAGTAATATTTTTTTAATGCTCATGTTTTGTTCATTATTTTGTTTACCTAAACAAACATGAACACCATATTTCCTATAGTTCATCAATAAACATGCATTAACAAAACATGAACTCATATAGTTCATCAATAAACATGCATTAACAAAACATGAACTCATAATGTATTGATCTGTATTTGTTGAAGAAAGATGTTTGTTAATCATAAAATGAAATAAAAAATCCAGTTTTTTTAACAATCAGGCAAGTAATTAACAAGTTTTGTGTTAGTAATATGGTAAAAAAAATATATTTTCAATCAGTTATACATTGCAATGGTTCTAATATTAGAGAAATATGATCGCATGACTTCATGTGTAAATAAAGTGATGAAACGACCAAATGTTTGATGTCTGTGTTTGATATTGACTGAGAATATGTGGTTGTTGAATCACAATATTTATTGTAAGGTGTTAATTTGTATAAAGTATAATTAAAGTGTTTTGCTGTCAAGTGATTTATTTATTTAAAGGTTTTAATGTGCTCAATACCATGCAGACACAACAATCCTATAACTGTATGTAATATCTCTGCTATAAACTGTGTTTGACTCGGACTGAACCCACAATGTGTACCATGCACATGCAGACACAACAATCCTATAACTGTGTGTAATATCTCTACTATAAACTGTGTTTGACTCGGACTGAACCCACAATGTGTACCATGCAGACACAACAATCCTATAACTGTATGTAATATCTCTACTATAAACTGTGTTTGACTTGGACTGAACCCACAATGTGTACCATGCAGACACAACAATCCTATAACTGTATGTAATATCTCTGCTATAAACTGTGTTTGACTCGGACTGAACCCACAATGTGTACCATGCAGACACAACAATCCTATAACTGTGTGTAATATCTCTACTATAAACTGTGTTTGACTTGGACTGAACCCACAATGTGTACCATGCAGACACAACAATCCTATAACTGTGTGTAATATCTCTGCTATAAACTGTGTTTGACTTGGACTGAACCCACAATGTGTACCATGCAGACACAACAATCCTATAACTGTGTGTAATATCTCTGCTATAAACTGTGTTTGACTTGGACTGAACCCACAATGTGTACCATGCAGACACAACAATCCTATAACTGTGTGTAATATCTCTACTATAAACTGTGTTTGACTTGGACTGAACCCACAATGTGTACCATGCACATGCAGACACAACAATCCTATAACTGTGTGTAATATCTATACTATAAACTGTGTTTGACTCGGACTGAACCCACAATGTGTACCATGCAGACACAACAATCCTATAACTGTGTGTAATATCTCTGCTATAAACTGTGTTTGACTCGGACTGAACCCACAATGTGTACCATGCAGACACAACAATCCTATAACTGTGTGTAATATCTCTGCTATAAACTGTGTTTGACTCGGACTGAACCCACAATGTGTACCATGCAGACACAACAATCCTATAACTGTGTGTAATATCTCTGCTATAAACTGTGTTTGACTTGGACTGAACCCACAATGTGTACCATGCAGACACAACAATCCTATAACTGTGTGTAATATCTCTGCTATAAACTGTGTTTGACTTGGACTGAACCCACAATGTGTACCATGCAGACACAACAATCCTATAACTGTGTGTAATATCTCTACTATAAACTGTGTTTGACTTGGACTGAACCCACAATGTGTACCATGCAGACACAACAATCCTATAACTGTGTGTAATATCTCTACTATAAACTGTGTTTGACTTGGACTGAACCCACAATGTGTACCATGCACATGCAGACACAACAATCCTATAACTGTGTGTAATATCTATACTATAAACTGTGTTTGACTCGGACTGAACCCACAATGTGTACCATGCAGACACAACAATCCTATAACTGTGTGTAATATCTCTGCTATAAACTGTGTTTGACTCGGACTGAACCCACAATGTGTACCATGCAGACACAACAATCCTATAACTGTGTGTAATATCTCTGCTATAAACTGTGTTTGACTCGGACTGAACCCACAATGTGTACCATGCAGACACAACAATCCTATAACTGTGTGTAATATCTCTGCTATAAACTGTGTTTGACTTGGACTGAACCCACAATGTGTACCATGCAGACACAACAATCCTATAACTGTGTGTAATATCTCTGCTATAAACTGTGTTTGACTTGGACTGAACCCACAATGTGTACCATGCAGACACAACAATCCTATAACTGTGTGTAATATCTCTACTATAAACTGTGTTTGACTCGGGCTGAACCCACAATGTGTACCATGCAGACACAACAATCCTATAACTGTGTGTAATATCTCTACTATAAACTGTGTTTGACTCGGGCTGAACCCACAATGTGTACCATGCAGACACAACAATCCTATAACTGTATGTAATATCTCTACTATAAACTGTGTTTGACTCGGGCTGAACCCACAATGTGTACCATGCAGACACAACAATCCTATAACTGTGTGTAATATCTCTGCTATAAACTGTGTTTGACTGGGGCTGAACCCACAATGTGTACCATGCAGACACAACAATCCTATAACTGTGTGTAATATCTCTGCTATAAACTGTGTTTGACTTGGACTGAACCCACAATGTGTACCATGCAGACACAACAATCCTATAACTGTGTGTAATATCTCTGCTATAAACTGTGTTTGACTCGGACTGAACCCACAATGTGTACCATGCAGACACAACAATCCTATAACTGTGTGTAATATCTCTACTATAAACTGTGTTTGACTCGGGCTGAACCCACAATGTGTACCATGCAGACACAACAATCCTATAACTGTGTGTAATATCTCTGCTATAAACTGTGTTTGACTTGGACTGAACCCACAATGTGTACCATGCAGACACAACAATCCTATAACTGTGTGTAATATCTCTGCTATAAACTGTGTTTGACTTGGACTGAACCCACAATGTGTACCATGCAGACACAACAATCCTATAACTGTGTGTAATATCTCTACTATAAACTGTGTTTGACTCGGGCTGAACCCACAATGTGTACCATGCAGACACAACAATCCTATAACTGTGTGTAATATCTCTGCTATAAACTGTGTTTGACTTGGACTGAACCCACAATGTGTACCATGCACATGCAGACACAACAATCCTATAACTGTGTGTAATATCTCTGCTATAAACTGTGTTTGACTTGGACTGAACCCACAATGTGTACCATGCAGACACAACAATCCTATAACTGTATGTAATATCTCTACTATAAACTGTGTTTGACTTGGACTGAACCCACAATGTGTACCATGCAGACACAACAATCCTATAACTGTATGTAATATCTCTACTATAAACTGTGTTTGACTTGGACTGAACCCACAATGTGTACCATGCAGACACAACAATCCTATAACTGTGTGTAATATCTCTGCTATAAACTGTGTTTGACTTGGACTGAACCCACAATGTGTACCATGCAGACACAACAATCCTATAACTGTGTGTAATATCTCTACTATAAACTGTGTTTGACTCGGACTGAACCCACAATGTGTACCATGCAGACACAACAATCCTATAACTGTGTGTAATATCTCTACTATAAACTGTGTTTGACTCGGACTGAACCCACAATGTGTACCATGCAGACACAACAATCCTATAACTGTGTGTAATATCTCTACTATAAACTGTGTTTGACTTGGACTGAACCCACAATGTGTACCATGCAGACACAACAATCCTATAACTGTGTGTAATATCTCTGCTATAAACTGTGTTTGACTCGGACTGAACCCACAATGTGTACCATGCAGACACAACAATCCTATAACTGTGTGTAATATCTCTACTATAAACTGTGTTTGACTTGGACTGAACCCACAATGTGTACCATGCAGACACAACAATCCTATAACTGTATGTAATATCTCTGCTATAAACTGTGTTTGACTTGGGCTGAACCCACAATGTGTACCATGCAGACACAACAATCCTATAACTGTATGTAATATCTCTGCTATAAACTGTGTTTGACTTGGGCTGAACCCACAATGTGTACCATGCAGACACAACAATCCTATAACTGTATGTAATATCTCTGCTATAAACTGTGTTTGACTTGGGCTGAACCCACAATGTGTACCATGCAGACACAACAATCCTATAACTGTGTGTAATATCTCTGCTATAAACTGTGTTTGACTTGGACTGAACCCACAATGTGTACCATGCAGACACAACAATCCTATAACTGTGTGTAATATCTCTGCTATAAACTGTGTTTGACTTGGACTGAACCCACAATGTGTACCATGCAGACACAACAATCCTATAACTGTATGTAATATCTCTGCTATAAACTGTGTTTGACTCGGGCTGAACCCACAATGTGTACCATGCAGACACAACAATCCTATAACTGTGTGTAATATCTATACTATAAACTGTGTTTGACTTGGACTGAACCCACAATGTGTACCATGCAGACACAACAATCCTATAACTGTATGTAATATCTCTGCTATAAACTGTGTTTGACTCGGGCTGAACCCACAATGTGTACCATGCAGACACAACAATCCTATAACTGTGTGTAATATCTCTGCTATAAACTGTGTTTGACTCGGGCTGAACCCACAATGTGTACCATGCAGACACAACAATCCTATAACTGTGTGTAATATCTATACTATAAACTGTGTTTGACTTGGACTGAACCCACAATGTGTACCATGCAGACACAACAATCCTATAACTGTATGTAATATCTCTGCTATAAACTGTGTTTGACTCGGGCTGAACCCACAATGTGTACCATGCAGACACAACAATCCTATAACTGTGTGTAATATCTCTGCTATAAACTGTGTTTGACTCGGGCTGAACCCACAATGTGTACCATGCAGACACAACAATCCTATAACTGTGTGTAATATCTCTACTATAAACTGTGTTTGACTTGGGCTGAACCCACAATGTGTACCATGCAGACACAACAATCCTATAACTGTGTGTAATATCTCTGCTATAAACTGTGTTTGACTTGGACTGAACCCACAATGTGTACCATGCAGACACAACAATCCTATAACTGTATGTAATATCTCTGCTATAAACTGTGTTTGACTTGGACTGAACCCACAATGTGTACCATGCAGACACAACAATCCTATAACTGTGTG
Source organism: Mactromeris polynyma (assembly GCA_032209605.1). NCBI lineage: Eukaryota > Metazoa > Mollusca > Bivalvia > Venerida > Mactridae > Mactromeris > Mactromeris polynyma. Next base: position 11,902,840 of record JASFXZ010000014.1, on the reverse strand, counting down.
TAATATCTCTGCTATAAACTGTGTTTGACTTGGACTGAACCCACAATGTGTACTCCACTGTCTCGTTATTTACTATAGAAAATATAATACGACACCTACCCTTCAATCGCCAGCCTCAGATGCTTTATTCTGTTCTGACATTACGGCATACAGACTGCACTCATTTGTTATCAAGTTTCCATTTCAAGTAATTTCATATCATAATAAAATACATACAAAGTGATTATGTTCATCGTAATTCAAAATAAATCCAAACAAATAATTGCTTGTGTTGTATCCTCTTTCAGGTGTAATAATATAGTTGGTAGTCTACCCTATCATTGTGGTTGTAATAAAAGTGTGAACACACTAGAAACACAATATTCTCAAAGTCAGACTTTTCATGTTTCAAACCTTCAGCATGATCGTCACACATGTATTACACAAATCATGCATAGTGAGACATTCCTTCCATGAGCAGGTTATGTCAGACATTCCTTCCATGAGCAGGTTATGTCAGACATTCCTTCCATGAGCAGGTTATGTCGGACATTCATTTGAGAGTAAATTTAAAACTGTTGTGAAAGAGACATTATTGCTCAAGAGAGGACACCCCTGGAAATGTAGCCTCATACACTGTACATATAAACACAGTTTGTTTCCATGGATACTGGTGTACTTATGCTGATGTTTTATTTCCTTGTTTTTACAGCGACATTCTGGAAACGTGTTGTAATGTTGTTGAAGCCAAGTCCTGACTTGTTACATCTCCTGCTTACAGAGGAGAAATACAGCTGGATTTGGTCCATAGTCAACAGGTTCCCAATTCTGTCCGATGCAATAATGAAAAGAATATACCTAAGTAAGTATTCTACATGAGCCATTGTTGGTGAGTGTATGCTAATGCTGGTGTCCACGTAACCCCATGTACTAGCTGTTGAGATTTGGTTACTTATGTTACACATGTTGGCTGACCATTGTGCCAGTTTACAAATTCAATAAATTGACAAATTTGTCCTTCATAAGGGTCACAATACAATAAACGCTTGTATGACAAAGGTCACAATAAAATAAATGCTTGTATGACAAAGGTCACAATACAATAAATGCTTGTATGACAAAGATCACAATACAATAAATGCTTGTACAACAAGGGTCACAATACAATAAATACTTGCATGACAAAGGTCACAATACAATAAATGCCTGTATGACAAAGGTCACAATACAATAAATACTTGTATGACAAAGGTCACAATACAATAAATACTTGTATGACAAAGGTCACAATACAATAAATACTTGTATGACAAAGGTCACAATACAATAAACGCTTGTATGACAAAGAAATTCTTACAACATTCCACAGAAATCTGAACAAATGTGTCATAAATTCATCATAATACTAATTTATGTGATGTTAACCTACTGAGTATTTATTGTTGCCACTGTGAACTACCAGTATTGGGTTGAGCCCGGAACTCCTGATTCAAAAGGTGGTGGGTTCAAACCCTTCCATAAGCAAAATTCCTGATTGGTGCTACCACTGGATGGAAACCCAGGGCAACCAATGAGACTGATTGATACATTCTCTACCGAGTCTCATAAAACGAATCTGTTTTAATCAATGTAATGTGTAACAGGAGCGGTTCCAGGATTTGGTATGAGGGGGTCTAACGGGGGCGTAACTTTTTAAATACAATGCATTAGCAGCGACGGAGTTATATTTTCATATTTATACTCAGACAAACATGTAAGGTTGGGGAATTTTAGCTAGTGTGGAACAAGCTTTAAGTTCTGCATTTTCTTACTGTATACTCATGTACATGTAAAATGTATTACATGATTTGGTTATATGGAACTTTTGGCTTACATGAAAACCATGTTGACTTCATGTGTTATACAGAAAGTTATATAAGAGAATTTAGTTGTTTTTGAAGAAGACTTTTTATTGTGTCGAGATAAATTTGACCTCACGTCGGAATTTACAGACTGTAAAGTTTTTATCTAATGAATTCACCCACGCAGTTACATACACACAGTTACATACACGTCAGTTACATACACACAGTTACATACACACAGTTACATACACACAGTAACATACACACAGTTACATACACACAGTAACATACACACAGTTACATACACACAGTTACATACACACAGTTACATACACACAGTAACATACACACAGTAACATACACACAGTAACATACACACAGTTACATACACACAGTTACATACACACAGTTACATACACACAGTAACATACACACAGTTACATACACACAGTTACATACACGTCAGTTACATACACACAGTTACATACACACAGTTACATACACACAGTAACATACACACAGTTACATACACACAGTTACATACACACAGTTACATACACGTCAGTTACATACACACAGTTACATACACGTCAGTTACATACACACAGTTACATACACACAGTTACATACACACAGTAACATACACACAGTTACATACACACAGTTACATACACGTCAGTTACATACACACAGTTACATACACACAGTTACATACACACAGTTACATACACACAGTTACATACACACAGTTACATACACACAGTAACATACACACAGTTACATACACACAGTTACATACACGTCAGTTACATACACACAGTTACATACACACAGTTACATACACGTCAGTTACATACACACAGTTACATACACACAGTTACATACACACAGTAACATACACACAGTTACATACACACAGTAACATACACACAGTTACATACACACAGTTACATACACGTCAGTGACATACACACAGTTACATACACACAGTTACATACACACAGTTACATACACACAGTTACATACACACAGTAACATACACACAGTTACATACACACAGTTACATACACGTCAGTGACATACACACAGTTACATACACACAGTTACATACACACAGTAACATACACACAGTTACATACACACAGTAACATACACACAGTTACATACACACAGTTACATACACACAGTTACATACACACAGTAACATACACACAGTAACATACACACAGTAACATACACACAGTTACATACACACAGTTACATACACACAGTAACATACACACAGTAACATACACACAGTAACATACACACAGTTACATACACACAGTTACATACACGTCAGTGAAGAAATCAATTGAACTGGAAATCATAAAATTGATCAAATTGACGTATTTTGGTGAATGTTAACTTATGCTAATTTATATATATGTAAAAATACGGAGATAATTTCTTCAATATATAAAATTGGAAACTCTCTGTTGTCATCATACGTGGGAGGTCGATGGATTTGTCAATAAAAATGCAATATTGTGCATGACACGGCCGCTTTGGGGCATACAAAATGTGTCTCAGATGATCCTTTAATTCGTAAAATTATTTATTTTATCTTCATTTCAAACATGAGATATCAAAAGATTTCAAACGTCTTTCTTAGTGGTGATTTGATCATATTTAAATGAGACATATCTTACCACTGATGAACGGCACTGAGTCATGTTACATTTTTATCGAGCTGTCAAATTGATTTCCATATCAGCAATATAATTTATTGCTTTCGATCAAGATTAGTTTCATTCGGTACATTACCATGGCAACCATAATTAAATTTTCTTTATAAAATTGCTAGTAAAAATTGACTTCACAAAATGGATACAGTATGGAAAGGTGTGTATGTGGTTAGTGTCACTGTCGTATTCTGGAAGCTTCAATGTGTCTATAAAGTTTAGCACTGATGTAAAACATTCTTTTGATTTTAGTAATAATATCATAAATTGAAGTTAAAAATATTTTCTTCTCCTATGAAATGTTTCAATACCAATTAACGAAACTGAAAATAATGTATAATACAATGGTATATACCTAAAACATAAATATATACAACTTTGTATGAGAAAGTTATGTATAATACAATGGTATATACCTAAAACATAAATATATACAACTTTGTATGAGAAAGTTATGTATAATACAATGGTATATATCTAAAACATAAATATATACAACTTTGTATGAGAAAGTTATGTATAATACAATGGTATATACCTAAAACATAAATATATACAACTTTGTATGAGAAAGTTATGTATAATACAATGGTATATACCTAAAACATAAATATATACAACTTTGTATGAGAAAGTTATGTATAATACAATGGTATATACCTAAAACATAAATATATACAACTTTGTATGAGAAAGTTATGTATAATACAATGGTATATACCTAAAACATAAATATATACAACTTTGTATGAGAAAGTTATGTATATTATTGATTCTACTTGATTATCTATCATTCTATTTCGTGTTTCCATGGTGATTCTGTATAAAGTAAGAGATTCTATGTGATGAACAAACAGAAGTGATATAAATCCAGTTTTTCATACATGTATGATGGTGACCAAATTTGGCAATTACCCATAATGCCTCTCTAAGCATTTTAAATAATAAAAAAGCACTTTTTAAGACTTATTGCAAATTTAGTCAATTAAGAAATGTGTTTTTAAAATGATGCTTTGTTTCTGTGGTAACATGAGCATGAGCACACATTAAGATCACTGTATACATGTATGTGTGTATTACTGTATACATGTATGTGTGTATCACTGTATACATGTATGTGTGTATCACTGTATACATGTATGTGTGTATTACTGTATACATGTATGTGTGTATCACTGTATACATGTATGTGTGTATCACTGTATACATGTATGTGTGTATCACTGTATACATGTATGTGTGTATTACTGTGTATTACTGTATACATGTATGTGTGTATCACTGTATACATGTATGTGTGTATTACTGTGTATTACTGTATACATGTATGTGTGTATCACTGTATACATGTATGTGTGTATCACTGTATACATGTATGTGTGTATCACTGTATACATGTATGTGTGTATCACTGTATACATGTATGTGTGTATCACTGTATACATGTATGTGTGTATCACTGTATACATGTATGTGTGTATCACTGTATACATGTATGTGTGTATCACTGTATACATGTATGTGTGTATTACTGTATACATGTATGTGTGTATCACTGTATACATGTATGTGTGTATCACTGTATACATGTATGTGTGTATCACTGTATACATGTATGTGTGTATCACTGTATACATGTATGTGTGTATCACTGTATACATGTATGTGTGTATCACTGTATACATGTATGTGTGTATCACTGTATACATGTATGTGTGTATCACTGTATACATGTATGTGTGTATTACTGTATACATGTATGTGTGTATCGATGTATACATGTACATGTATGTGTGTATTACTGTATACATGTATGTGTGTATATTACTGTATACATGTATGTGTGTATTACTGTATACATGTATGTGTGTATTACTGTATACATGTATGTGTGTATTACTGTATACATGTATGTGTGTATTACTGTATACATGTATGTGTGTATTACTGTATACATGTATGTGTGTATTACTGTATACATGTATGTGTGTATCACTGTATACATGTATGTGTGTATCACTGTATACATGTATGTGTGTATTAATTTATACATGCATGTGTGTATTACTGTATACATGTATGTGTGTATCACTGTATACATGTATGTGTGTATTACTGTATACATGTATGTGTGTATCACTGTATACATGTATGTGTGTATTACTGTATACATGTATGTGTGTATTGTATTGCAGTCCATGTATACATGTATGTGTGTATTATATTGCAGTCCATGTATACATGTATGTGTGTATTATATTGCAGTCCGTGGAGCTGTCGTTGATTCTCCATCTACATACACATCGGAGCACGAGTATATCACATACGAAGCGTATAGTAACACCTCATACTTTGCACGTGTATTGCCTCCGATACCAAAAGATTGTCCAAAGCCGATGGGAGTTGTAGGTAAGCCTGAGAGATTGTATTCCATAAAGCACACATTATTCTGGCTGATCATTCACAGTGTATACCATAAAGCACACATTATTCTGGCTGATAATTCACACAGTGTATACCATAAAGCACACATTATTCTGTCTGTCCGTCCCTCTGTCTGTCTGTCTGTCTGCAATTACATGTACTTTGAACTAAGATAAGTGCAAGTCACTTGTTGTCTATCACAGATGTGATCTGAAACAGTTGATGTCTAGTTTTCCTATGTGCTTAGATTTGACCATTATCTTTTATGGTATTTTTATAATACTTTTCTCTGGCATAAAAGTAAATTTTTCCATCATATGTTAATATGTCACTAACCTGTTAAGCTGTTCATTTTAATTTTAATCTTCTGAAAATCTATAAGTGTGTGTTTGATTGTAGGTAATATAAACCATTGTTTGTGATATAACTACGTTATCATTATATGTAGTACATGATGTACGTACAACATAGAAATCATGATAAACTGCATCGATATAATAATGCCTCATTTATGTCTCTTTGGAGGATCAGAAATGTTGATTTCGTTTTTTTCGTAGCACCTCCAATAAATGACATTGAGCCATGCAGTGTTTAAGGATTATGGCCTGTTATTATTTCCAATTAAGCTGTTATTTGTTTCATTATACCCTGAAGAAGCTCTTATTGTGAAACCTTGGTGAATTAAACAGGAATATTTATGGATCCGCCTTTGATGGTCTTGTACTCTGTATTTTTGATTGATTGATTGATTTGATTGATTGATTGATTAATTTATTTGATTGATTTAATTGATAAATTAATTGATTGATTTGATTCATTCATTTATTTGATTGGATTTATTAATTGATTTGATTGATTAATTTATTTGATTGATTGATTTGATTGATTGATTGATTGATTGATCAATTGATTGATTTGATTTATTTATTTATTTGATTTATTAATTGATTTGATTGATTGATTTGATTGATTGATTGATTGATTTGATATTTATTTAATTGACTATAGGACCGACAGAATTACCCGATGCAGGACTTATTGTGGAGAAACTGATGAAGAGGACGGTATTCAAACCTGAGCCACGAGGTTCTAATGCCTTGTTTACTTTCTTTGCTCAACATTTTACACATCAGTTTTTCAAAACCGACTTTGCTCGAGGCCCGGGCTTCCAATGGGGCGGTCACGGGGTATGTAGACATTTTATACAAACTTACTACACAAAGAACAAATCAGTTTTTGCTGTTTTATCTCCGTCTTTAGAGTACATTTGTATTTAAATATTCGTCACTATACAGTAAACCTCACTTAAAGACCACCTAAATAATAAGACCACCTCAAAATTAATAACACAAATTTCAAGTCAATTTTCAATGTTTTGCTCTTTTTTCAACCTCAATATTAAGACCAACTCAATATTGAGACCAGTTTTCAAGGGTCCCAATTGAGGTTTTACTGTATGTTCATGTTGATAAAATTCTGGCCAATATGGAGAGGAAGGAATAGTTCCCGGAGTGATGATTATATGATAAACTGCATCAAATAATGTTAAAGGTATAGTTTTATTTTCTATCAATATATGTCAAGTGATAATTTTTGGAAAATGGCATGTTGATGCCTTTATACAGACATCATGACATCATACATATCTTTGAGATGTGAAACTGAGAGTTGAATGGAAGTATAAACAGACTGTCAAGTGTGCCCTACTTTATACAGACATCATGACATCATACATATCTTGAGATGTGAATCTGAGAGTTGAATGGAAGTATAAACAGACTGTCAAGTGTGCCCTACTTTATACAGACATCATGACTTCATACATATCTTGAGATGTGAATCTGAGAGTTGAATGGAAGTATAAACAGACTGTCAAGTGTGCCCTACTTTATACAGACATCATGACTTCATACATATCTTGAGATGTGAATCTGAGAGTTGAATGGAAGTATAAACAGACTGTCAAGTGTGCCCTACTTTATACAGACATCATGACTTCATACATATCTTGAGATGTGAATCTGAGAGTTGAATGCAAGTATAAACAGACTGTCAAGTGTGCCCTACTTTATACAGACATCATGACTTCATACATATCTTGAGATGTGAATCTGAGAGTTGAATGGAAGTATAAACAGACTGTCAAGTGTGCCCTACTTTATACAGACATCATGACTTCATACATATCTTGAGATGTGAATCTGAGAGTTGAATGGAAGTATAAACAGACTGTCAAGTGTGCCCTACTTTATACAGACATCATGACATCATACATATCTTTGAGATGTCAATCTGAGAGTTGAATGGAAGTATAAACAGACTGTCAAGTGTGCCCTACTTTATACAGACATCATGACATCATACATATCTTGAGATGTGAATCTGAGAGTTGAATGGAAGTATAAACAGACTGTCAAGTGTGCCCTACTTTATACAGACATCATGACTTCATACATATCTTGAGATGTGTATGTGAATCTGAGAGTTGAATGGAAGTATAAACAGACTGTCAAGTGTGCCCTACTTTATACAGACATCATGACTTCATACATACCTTGAGATGTGTATGTGAATCTGAGAGTTGAATGGAAGTATAAACAGACTGTCAAGTGTGCCCTACTTTATACAGACATCATACATATCTTGAGATGTGAATCTGAGAGTTGAATGGAAGTATTAACAGACTGTCAAGTGTGCCCTACTTTATACAGACATCATGATATCACACATATCTTTGAGATGTGAATCTGAGAGTTGAATGGAAGTATAAACAGACTGTCAAGTGTGCCCTACTTTATACAGACATCATGATATCACACATATCTTTGAGATGTGAATCTGAGAGTTGAATGTATAAACAGACTGTCAAGTGTGCCCTACTTTATACAGACATCATGAGATCATACATATCTTTGAGATGTGTATGTGAATCTGAGAGTTGAATGGAAGTATAAACAGACTGTCAAGTGTGCCCTACTTTATACAGACATCATGATATCACACATATCTTTGAGATGTGTATGTGAATCTGAGAGTTGAATGGAAGTATAAACAGACTGTCAAGTGTGCCCTACTTTATACAGACATCATGATATCACACATATCTTTGAGATGTGTATGTCAATCTGAGAGTTGAATGGAAGTATAAACAGACTGTCAAGTGTGCCCTACTTTATACAGACATCATGATATCACACATATCTTTGAGATGTGTATGTCAATCTGAGAGTTGAATGGAAGTATAAACAGACTGTCAAGTGTGCCCTACTTTATACAGACATCATGATATCACACATATCTTTGAGATGTGTATGTGAATCTGAGAGTTGAATGCAAGTATAAACAGACTGTCAAGTGTGCCCTACTTTATACAGACATCATACATATCTTTGAGATGTGAATCTGAGAGTTGAATGGAAGTATAAACAGACTGTCAAGTGTGCCCTACTTTATACAGACATCATGACTTCATACATATCTTTGAGATGTCAATCTGAGAGTTGAATGGAAGTATAAACAGACTGTCAAGTGTGCCCTACTTTATACAGACATCATGACATCATACATATCTTTGAGATGTCAATCTGAGAGTTGAATGGAAGTATAAACAGACTGTCAAGTGTGCCCTACTTTATACAGACATCATGACATCATACATATCTTTGAGATGTCAATCTGAGAGTTGAATGGAAGTATAAACAGACTGTCAAGTGTGCCCTACTTTATACAGACATCATACATATCTTTGAGATGTCAATCTGAGAGTTGAATGGAAGTATAAACAGATTGTCAAGTGTGCCCTACTTTATACAGACATCATGATATCACACATATCTTTGAGATGTGAATCTGAGAGTTGAATGGAAGTATAAACAGACTGTCAAGTGTGCCCTACTTTATACAGACATCATGACATCATACATATCTTTGAGATGTGAATCTGAGAGTTGAATGGAAGTATAAACAGACTGTCAAGTGTGCCCTACTTTATACAGACATCATGACATCATACATATCTTTGAGATGTGAATCTGAGAGTTGAATGGAAGTATAAACAGACTGTCAAGTGTGCCCTACTTTATACAGACATCATGACATCATACATATCTTTGAGATGTGAATCTGAGAGTTGAATGGAAGTATAAACAGACTGTCAAGTGTGCCCTACTTTATACAGACATCATGACTTCATACATATCTTGAGATGTGAATCTGAGAGTTGAATGGAAGTATAAACAGACTGTCAAGTGTGCCCTACTTTATACAGACATCATGACTTCATACATATCTTTGAGATGTGAATCTGAGAGTTGAATGTATAAACAGACTGTCAAGTGTGCCCTACTTTATACAGACATCATGACATCACACATATCTTTGAGATGTGAATCTGAGAGTTGAATGTATAAACAGACTGTCAAGTGTGCCCTACTTTATACAGACATCATGACATCACACATATCTTTGAGATGTGAATCTGAGAGTTGAATGTATAAACAGACTGTCAAGTGTGCCCTACTTTATACAGACATCATGACATCATACATATCTTTGAGATGTCAATCTGAGAGTTGAATGGAAGTATAAACAGACTGTCAAGTGTGCCCTACTTTATACAGACATCATGACTTCATACATATCTTTGAGATGTCAATCTGAGAGTTGAATGTATAAACAGACTGTCAAGTGTGCCCTACTTTATACAGACATCATGACATCATACATATCTTTGAGATGTCAATCTGAGAGTTGAATGTATAAACAGACTGTCAAGTGTGCCCTACTTTATACAGACATCATGATATCACACATATCTTTGAGATGTCAATCTGAGAGTTGAATGTATAAACAGACTGTCAAGTGTGCCCTACTTTATACAGACATCATGATATCACACATATCTTTGAGATGTCAATCTGAGAGTTGAATGGAAGTATAAACAGACTGTCAAGTGTGCCCTACTTTATACAGACATCATGACATCATACATATCTTTGAGATGTGAATCTGAGAGTTGAATGTATAAACAGACTGTCAAGTGTGCCCTACTTTATACAGACATCATACATATCTTTGAGATGTCAATCTGAGAGTTGAATGGAAGTATAAACAGACTGTCAAGTGTGCCCTACTTTATACAGACATCATGACATCATACATATCTTTGAGATGTCAATCTGAGAGTTGAATGGAAGTATAAACAGACTGTCAAGTGTGCCCTACTTTATACAGACATCATGACATCATACATATCTTTGAGATGTGAATCTGAGAGTTGAATGGAAGTATAAACAGACTGTCAAGTGTGCCCTACTTTATACAGACATCATACATATCTTTGAGATGTCAATCTGAGAGTTGAATGGAAGTATAAACAGACTGTCAAGTGTGCCCTACTTTATACAGACATCATACATATCTTTGAGATGTCAATCTGAGAGTTGAATGGAAGTATAAACAGACTGTCAAGTGTGCCCTACTTTATACAGACATCATGACATCATACATATCTTTGAGATGTCAATCTGAGAGTTGAATGGAAGTATAAACAGACTGTCAAGTGTGCCCTACTTTATACAGACATCATGACATCATACATATCTTTGAGATGTGTATGTGAATCTGAGAGTTGAATGTATAAACAGACTGTCAAGTGTGCCCTACTTTATACAGACATCATGACATCATACATATCTTTGAGATGTGTATGTGAATCTGAGAGTTGAATGTATAAACAGACTGTCAAGTGTGCCCTACTTTATACAGACATCATGACATCATACATATCTTTGAGATGTGTATGTGAATCTGAGAGTTGAATGCAAGTATAAACAGACTGTCAAGTGTGCCCTACTTTATACAGACATCATGACATCATACATAACTTTGAGATGTGTATGTGAATCTGAGAGTTGAATGTATAAACAGACTGTCAAGTGTGCCCTACTTTATACAGACATCATGACATCATACATATCTTTGAGATTTGTATGTGAATCTGAGAGTTGAATGTATAAACAGACAGTCAAGTGTGCCCTACTTGTTGGCTACATTCCTTGAAAATGCCCTACTTACCCTATTTGTTTCTGAGACTTTAACACAAAATAATGAATACACCTGCATGAAGCACAGAGGACATATACAAACTTGTAACAGTTTGATAAATAGGAACAATCACCACAACAGTCAGGTCATCAAACCATAAGTAACAATATACGGCTACTTATATACAGTCAGGTAATCTAACCATAAGTAACAATATACGGCTACTTATATACATATACAAACTTGTAACAGTTTGATAAATAGGAACATCACAACAACAGTCGGGTAATCTAACCATATGTAACAATATACGGCTACTTATATACATATACAAACTTGTAACAGTTTGATAAATAGGAACAATCACCACAACAGTCAGGTCATCTAACCATATGTAACAATATACGGCTACTTATATACATATACAAACTTGTAACAGTTAGATAAATAGGAACAATCACAACAACAGTCGGGTCATCTAACCATAAGTAACAATATACGGCTACTTATATACATATACAAACTTGTAACAGTTAGATAAATAGGAACAATCACAACAACAGTCGGGTCATCTAACCATATGTAACAATATACGGCTACTTATATACATATACAAACTTGTAACAGTTTGATAAATAGGAACAATCACAACAACAGTCGGGTCATCTAACCATAAGTAACAATATACAGCTACTTATATACATATACAAACTTGTAACAGTTAGATAAATAGGAACAATCACCACAACAGTCAGGTAATCTAACCATAAGTAACAATATACGGCTACTTATATACAGTCAGGTAATCTAACCATAAGTAACAATATACGGCTACTTATATACAGTCAGGTAATCTAACCATAAGTAACAATATACAGCTACTTATATACATATACAAACTTGTAACAGTTTGATAAATAGGAACATCACAACAACAGTCAGGTCATCTAACCATATGTAACAATATACGGCTACTTATATACATATACAAACTTGTAACAGTTAGATAAATAGGAACATCACAACAACAGTCAGGTCATCTAACCATATGTAACAATATACGGCTACTTATATACATATACAAACTTGTAACAGTTAGATAAATAGGAACATCACAACAACAGTCAGGTCATCTAACCATATGTAACAATATACAGCTACTTATATACATATACAAACTTGTAACAGTTAGATAAATAGGAACATCACAACAACAGTCAGGTCATCTAACCATAAGTAACAATATACGGCTACTTATATACATATACAAACTTGTAACAGTTAGATAAATAGGAACATCACAACAACAGTCAGGTCATCTAACCATATGTAACAATATACAGCTACTTATATACATATACAAACTTGTAACAGTTAGATAAATAGGAACATCACAACAACAGTCAGGTCATCTAACCATATGTAACAATATACGGCTACTTATATACATATACAAACTTGTAACAGTTAGATAAATAGGAACAATCACAACAACAGTCGGGTAATCTAACCATATGTAACAATATACGGCTACTTATATACATATACAAACTTGTAACAGTTAGATAAATAGGAACAATCACAACAACAGTCAGGTCATCTAACCATATGTAACAATATACGGCTACTTATATACATATACAAACTTGTAACAGTTAGATAAATAGGAACAATCACAACAACAGTCGGGTAATCTAACCATATGTAACAATATACGGCTACTTATATACAGTCAGGTAATCTAACCATATGTAACAATATACGGCTACTTATATACATATACAAACTTGTAACAGTTTGATAAATAGGAACAATCACAACAACAGTCAGGTCATCTAACCATATGTAACAATATACGGCTACTTATATACATATACAAACTTGTAACAGTTAGATAAATAGGAACAATCACCACAACAGTCGGGTCATCTAACCATATGTAACAATATACGGCTACTTATATACATATACAAACTTGTAACAGTTTGATAAATAGGAACAATCACCACAACAGTCAGGTCATCTAACCATAAGTAACAATATACGGCTACTTATATACATATACAAACTTGTAACAGTTAGATAAATAGGAACAATCACAACAACAGTCGGGTAATCTAACCATATGTAACAATATACGGCTTCTTATATACATATACAAACTTGTAACAGTTAGATAAATAGGAACAATCACCACAACAGTCGGGTCATCTAACCATAAGTAACAATATACGGCTACTTATATACATGTACTTACTTATTGGTACAGGTGGACGTCTCTCATGTGTATGGGAAAAATAAACATGTGGAAAATATGCTTCGCAGTTTTGATGGCGGGAAATTCAAAATGCAGGTAATTATAGTCTTGATACTTTACAATAGGTACTTTCATTCAATTATGCATTCTAAATGCCTTCACAAAAACTTTGTGTTCAAATTCAAAGTTCCATTTTGTTATGCTAGGATTTGTGTACATGTAAATTCTCACTGTCAAATGAACTCAACAAAAATGACACTTTCGTCAACTTTTATTGACATATATGGTAGTTCTTAAATAAACTCATTTTTGTCAGAAGCCTTGACTTTAATGAAGCAATATTTAATTATGAAAACGTCTGAATTATGTATTGTATTTAAATAAAGTCTTTACCCTTGCAAAATAAAATAAAAATAAAAAAGTATTTTATTTGTAAATCCATACATTCAGAATAATTCAAATAGCATGATGAATAAATGTCTAGAACAAGAATGGAAATTGAATAATTGAAAGAACAACATCAAAGTGTTGATTGGTTGTTTTGGGTACATAGTGTGTTTAGTTTATGTGATTTCTTTTCTTGATTTTTAGGAAATCAACGCAGAGTTATGGCCCTTACATTTGAAAGATGCTGAGGTTCCTATGCATTATCCGCCAAATGTCCCTAAGGAAATACAATTTGCTCTCGGCCACAAAGACTTCGGTTTGTTACCAGGGTTATTTATGTATGCAACTATTTGGATGCGGGAACATAATCGTGTCTGTGATATATTAAAGGGAGAGCACCCAGAGTGGGACGATGAAAGGTTGTTTCAGACAGGAAAATTAATCATATTAGGTAAGATTTTCACATAACGTCAGTATGAAATATGTTTTGGATGAGTAGACTACAGTTTATGTAAATCATTTATGTAAATGTTGTGTTTTATGTGGCTAGATTTTCCTTGCTGATGTCTGTTTTTGTTCTGATATATTTACATGACAACTGGATGAAAGATGGCTTCCTAATTTATGGACACAAAGTCAGTACTTCTTGTTATGCAATATTAAAATTGTAAAGCACTTTTGAATGTATTTCAAATATAAGACAGATCTATAAGTATGGTATAATAATGATATATACAGTAAAATAATAAGAGTCAAAAAATGGTATTACAAAACGGGTTCTTTAAAATGATGTCTTTATTGCTCGAGTTTTCCTTATAAGTCTTGTGAAATAAGTGAGGTTTTACTGTATGATGATAATATATAATACAAAATCATTTACTATTTCAGGTGAAACTATAAAAATTGTGATAGAAGATTACGTTCAACATTTAAGTAATTATCATTATCAAGTAACATTTCGACCAGAACTACTGTTTGGTGAATCACATCAGTATTCAAACCGAATCACCGCAGAATTCAATCACATGTATCACTGGCATCCCTTGATGCCGGAGGAGTTCAACATCTCAGGGACGACATATTCAGTGTCGGATTTCTTGTTCCGTCCAGATTTAGTTGTGAAGCATGGAATGAGAGATTTTGTTGAAGGACTTGTAAATCAAAGGGCTGGAGCTGTAAGTATTGAGAGTGTTGCTTATATTATCAGATAGATTGAACATCTTACACTAGAAGATTTACAGACCAAATGTTCTTCATGCTTCGGCGTCAAGCTCCCTTGATATATTTTCATTCTCAGCACTTTACCTGGAATATTATGAATGAAATGGGAATGCTATTAGATCGTACAATTGCTGGAGACTAGAAAATCCCTTGATACCTAATGCTTGAAATATATATTATTTTACAATATTTATAGTTAATTTATTCTTGCTGGAAGCAATGGCAGGAAATGTGTTGAACACAATTGGGAAGTTTGCTAATTGGGAAGATTGCTAATTGGGAAGATTGCTAATTGGGAAGATTGCTAATTGGGAAGATTGCTAATTGGGTAGAAGCCTTTTATGGGACTCTGTTATGTAGGGGAATACAAGCACAGAGTCCAGACACAAACTGACCATTCTAAGTCCACTGTATAGTAAGGCTTTTTGTATATAATGCACTGGTATGTTTGAGTCAGAGCCCTTTGGTAAAACTTTTATTCAATGAGACATTTCTTCCTATGATATTGATGTTTTGATTATTGTAAACAAAATGCATGTTAATGTATATAAATTGCTGTTTTACAGTTTACACATCATAATCACAACAAGTACACATTGCCAGTTGCTAAGCAGACGATTCTACATGGTCGTACATTGAGATATCAGTCATTCAACCAATATCGTGAAAGGTTTAATCTGAGAGCTTACCGGAGCTTTGAAGAGTTGACAGGTATGTATCTATACGTGTATATAACTCTTTAACAAATTTCAGGAGCCTTGATAGGAATTAAACATGTGTTGCCATGGCGATTTCACAGTAATATAACCAAGTCTGACCTCACACCTGATTGAGCTATTGCAACAAATCAAGAAGAGGTTGTGCATATAACCATGGTAACATGAGCATCATTGCGCTTCACTTATCATGGACATTTTTGATAACACAAATTAGCATTTATCATATCAGGGGTTCCATTTGACCCTGGAGTTGACCCCTGGAGTTGTTGACTCCTGGAATTTCCAAAAAAAACAGAATTTGAACCTCAGGATTCTGGCTGAAGGATCAATTTTTCTCTAAATTATATGTAATTTGTCTATAAAATGGTAAAATTCAGTCAAAAACTATTTAAATGACCCTTTAGATTCAGCACCTAGTGGAACTCCTGTCATATTTTGAATCCTTGCAGTGAAATTAAACTTGACTTGGAGCTTCGAACAAATAACCATAATGT
Source organism: Mactromeris polynyma (assembly GCA_032209605.1). Lineage (NCBI taxonomy): Eukaryota > Metazoa > Mollusca > Bivalvia > Venerida > Mactridae > Mactromeris > Mactromeris polynyma. The sequence continues at coordinate 11,885,746 of JASFXZ010000014.1, read as the reverse complement.
GCTTCTTTCCCCATAATCAAAATTGTGTAATATAGTTTTGTGTTCCACGATTACGTTCCATGATTTTATTTGACAGACATTTTGCCAACATTACACTTGCAAAATGCAAAGCAATGAATTACAGAACGAATTTGCAATTGGCCCAAAATTGTTTATCTAATCATGAAGCGACCAATGTACTGGCTGTATCGGATACAACCAAAAACAACAGAATTTGAACTTTATAACCAGCAGACACCGCATGGATAGGAGCTAATGGGCTGGTTCTGGTAGTCCAACAATTGTTTACTGTATATCAAGCTATTTGTTCACCTGTTTATTGTATGTTTGTTGCTAACCTTTTGATTGTTTATGGTGTAGGCGACACAGAAGTTGCTAACCTTTTGATTGTTTATGTTGTAGGCGAAACAGAAGTTGCTAACCTTTTGATTGTTTATGGTGTAGGCGACACAGAAGTTGCTAACCTTTTGATTGTTTATGTTGTAGGCGAAACAGAAGTTGCTAACCTTTTGATTGTTTATGTTGTAGGCGAAACAGAAGTTGCTAAGGATCTGGAAGAATTGTATGGAGATATAAATGCGGTGGAGTTTTATGTTGGTATTGTGGTGGAGAAAACAAGGCCTCATGCCATGTTTGGATCTACTGTGATAGAACTGGGTGGACCTTTTTCTGTAAAGGGGTTAATGTCAGCCCCTGTATGCAGCCCCCAATATTGGAAACCCTCAACATTCGGTGGGGATGTGGGATTCAACTTGGTCAAATCCGCAACTTTACAGAAACTTTTCTGCCTTAATATGAAGCCTACAGAATGTCTGCACATCTCATTTCAAGTCCCGACTCCCAGTGATTCAATGAATTCTATAAATGACGAGTTATAGCAATAGCTCGCTGACATTCTATATATGACGAGTTATAGCAATAGCTCGCCAACATTCTATATATGACGAGTTATAGCAATAGCTTGCCGATATTCTATATATGACGAGTTATAGCAATAGCTTGCTGATATTCTATAAATGACGAGTTATAGCAATAGCTCGCTGACATTCTATAAATGACGAGTTATAGCAATAGCTCGCCGACATTCTATAAATGACGAGTTATAGCAATAGCTCGCTGATATTCTATAAATGACGAGTTATAGCAATAGCTTGCCGACATTCTATAAATGACGAGTTATAGCAATAGCTCGCCGACATTCTATAAATGACGAGTTATAGCAATAGCTCGCCGACATTCTATAAATGACGAGTTATAGCAATAGCTCGCTGATATTCTATAAATGACGAGTTATAGCAATAGCTCGCCAACATTCTATAAATGACGAGTTATAGCAATAGCTCGCCGACATTCTATAAATGACGAGTTATAGCAATAGCTCGCCGACATTCTATAAATGACGAGTTATAGCAATAGCTCGCCGACATTCTATATATGACGAGTTATAGCAATAGCTCGCTGACATTCCCTTATTGTGTTAGTCATACAATCCATCCATTTACTGTGTTACTTTATTTGTGATTTTGTGATTTATATACTGCTTTGAAACTTTAGAATTATGTAATTTATTTTCACTAATCTTGCATACATGTATTACAGTCAACACTCATTGTGTCGACATCGGTAATTTCGACATTCTAGTTTAGTTGACATATTTGTAAAGTCCCGATTTCTGTGGCCATGTATTGTATAAGGAAAATTATTTATATAAGAATGTCGACAGTTTTTATGATGTCGACGTGATTGAGTCAGTTAGTTTTACTATACCTATAGCAAAACACACTAATAGCGAGTTTTACAACACCGCCATGGCGACAATGCATACAAACAAGATGGGTTAGATTTCCTGTACTTCGGAAATCAGAAATTTCGACATTCAGATATGTCAACCCTTTTATCAGGTCCCAACAATGTCGACATAATGGGTTTGACTGTATATCTGATAATTTACCAGTAAAATAACAAATGACATGATGGTACCCCTTCTGTTTCACCCATCAAAAAAGTTATTTTTCTGATAAAATGTTAGTTTGCAATTTATGATATAAATAAACTACATGTATTACATTACAAGTTTATGACCACCTGTGTAATATACATTCAAGTTTTGAGTGTTGAGAGGGGTCATGGTTATAATTCCCGACACAGCAGAACCCGGGGAGAGAAGATTTCCTATTATCTATGGTTATACAGTACAGCAACACCTCACTTAAAGACCACATCAAAAATAAGACTACCTCAACATGATTTTCAAGTCCATTTTCACTGTCTTGCTCTTTATTCAACCTCAATATTAAGACCAGTTTTCAAGAGTCCAAATGGTGGTTGCATTATTGAGGTTTGACTGTATTTGCACACAGGGTTTATAAAGTTTGTTTATGTTTTGCATTCAAATGAAGTGACTGATACAAGCCTCAATGTACATGATGGATAGAGAAGAGGGACCACATACAACACTTTGGGCATTATTTCTGTGACTTGTTGGTTCTCGGGTATCATCGTCTCTGATCAAGTTTGAGAAATTGTTTGACATAGGGCTCTGTATTAATTAGTATTTATCGTTCTTTTGATTTACAGTGTAATTAAAAACTTTACTACCCAATTAATTTCTTCAGGTAAACACCCTTTGAGAAAACCTCACTGTGACTGTTGACAGGCAGGTTGTTGTTGACATACATGCTGATGTTGTTGACAGACAGGTTATTGTTGACAGGCAGGTTGTTCTTGACAGATTGTTCCTTTAGAGAGGTTAATTGATAGTACAAGATTGTATGAAGGTGTATGATTTACCTAGATGTGTAGATGATTGTATGAAGGTGTATGATTTAGTTAGATGTACAGATGATTGTATGAAGGTGTATGATTTAGTTAGATGTACAGATGATTCTATGAAGGTGTATGATTTACCTAGATGTGTAGATGATTGTATGAAGGTGTATGATTTACCTAGATGTGTAGATGATTGTATGAAGGTGTATGATTTACCTAGATGTGTAGATGATTGTATGAAGGTGTATGATTTACCTTGATGTGTAGATGATTGTATGAAGGTGTATGATTTACCTTGATGTGTAGATGATTGTATGAAGGTGTATGATTTACCTTGATGTGTAGATGATTGTATGAAGGTGTATGATTTACCTTGATGTACAGATGATTGTATGAAGGTGTACAATTTACCTAGATGTGTAGATGATTGTATGAAGGTGTATGATTTACCTAGATGTGCAGATGATTCTATGAAGGTGTATGATTTACCTAGATGTGTAGATGATTTTATGAAGGTGTACAATTTAGTTAGATGTACAGATGATTCTATGAAGGTGTATGATTTACCTTGATGTGTAGATGATTCTATGAAGGTGTATGATTTACCTAGATGTGTAGATGATTCTATGAAGGTGTATATATTTGTATTTTGTTTGTGAGAAGAAAGCTTTATACTGCATTTATATTAAAAGGTAATTTTTGTAGATTTTTACGATGTTTAATAGAAATTATTTAGAAATAAAAGTGTTCTATTGTTATTGCTGAATAAATAAATTTTGGGAGAATTTCTCTTGTTTTTGGTATTACGATGAAACAGGTCCCTATAGTAGATTGATGGGTCCCTATAGTAGATTGATGGGTCCCTATAGTAGATTGATGAAACAGGTCCCTATAGTAGATTGATGAAACAGGTCCCTATAGTAGATTGATGGGTCCCTATAGTAGATTGATGAAACAGGTCCCTATAGTAGATTGATGAAACAGGTCCCTATAGTAGATTGATGAAACAGGTCCCTATAGTAGATTGATGAAACAGGTCCCTATAGTAGATTGATGAAACAGGTCCCTATAGTAGATTGATGAAACAGGTCCCTATAGTAGATTGATGAAACAGGTCCCTATAGTAGATTGATGAAACAGGTCCCTATAGTAGATTGATGAAACAGGTCCCTATAGTAGATTGATGAAACAGGTCCCTATAGTAGATTGATGAAACAGGTCCCTATAGTAGATTGATGAAACAGGTCCCTATAGTAGATTGATGGGTCCCTATAGTAGATTGATGAAACAGGTCCCTATAGTAGATTGATGAAACAGGTCCCTATAGTAGATTGATGGGTCCCTATAGTAGATTGATGGGTCCCTATAGTAGATTGATGAAACAGGTCCCTATAGTAGATTGATGGGTCCCTATAGTAGATTGATGGGTCCCTATAGTAGATTGATGGGTCCCTATAGTAGATTGATGGGTCCCTATAGTAGATTGATGGGTCCCTATAGTAGATTGATGGGTCCCTATAGTAGATTAATGGGTCCCTATAGTAGATTAATGGGTCCCTATAGTAGATTGATGGGTCCCTATAGTAGATTGATGGGTCCCTATAGTAGATTGATGAAACAGGTCCCTATAGTAGATTGATGGGTCCCTATAGTAGATTGATGGGTCCCTATAGTAGACTGATGGGTCCCTATAGTAGATTGATGGGTCCCTATAGTAGATTAATGGGTCCCTATAGTAGATTGATGAAACAGGTCCCTATAGTAGATTGGTGGGTCCCTATAGTAGATTGATGAAACAGGTCCCTATAGTAGATTGATGAAACAGGTCCCTATAGTAGATTGATTGGTCCCTATAGTAGATTGATGAAACAGGTCCCTATAGTAGATTGATGAAACAGGTCCCTATAGTAGATTGATGGGTCCCTATAGTAGATTGATGGGTCCCTATAGTAGATTGATGAAACATGTCCCTATAGTAGATTGATGGGTCCCTATAGTAGATTGATGAAACAGGTCCCTATAGTAGATTGATGAAACAGGTCCCTATAGTAGATTGATGAAACATGTCCCTATAGTAGATTGATGGGTCCCTATAGTAGATTGATGAAACAGGTCCCTATAGTAGATTGATGGGTCCCTATAGTAGATTGATGGATACTATGATTTCATTTAACACAAATTTGTACATGTAGACTTGTTCATCTTAGCATGGATTGCTTTGATTATGCCATTATTATAATGAAAACTTTTGTTTTTGATAACATTTAAGACTGACACATCCGAATGTTTGTCTCCAGCATAGATACCACAATTTTGATCACTGTCACATTCACCATTAATTGAAATAAATGGAGACAACTCTCACACTAAAAATAATTCAAAATAAAGAGAGACAATGTTAACTGTCACACTAAATGTTAATTAATATAAAGGGAGACAACTGGGACTGACACCCACAACCTTATTGAAATAAAGGGGAACAACTTGGACTGTCGCACACAATACTGAAGGGAGACAACTTGGACTGTTGTTATCAACATTTGTTCAACTAATGGGAGACAACATGGATTGTCACACTTGGCATCAATTGAAATAAAGGGAGACGCTTGATCTGTTATTTCAATGTCTGAATGTGCATATTTACATATTGCTAACTACAAAAGTATTATCAGCACAATGTCTAGCTGGCTATAATTACATAATTATATTGTTAAAGTACAAATTCAAATTTTGGAAAGGTTTTAACAATTGTTCAGTGTACTATACATACACTAACACAATAAATCAGTGGACAGTTAGGACAGCCTCGTGTACTATACATACACTAACACAATAAATCTAACATTAGAATAGCCTCGTATTATGGTGATTATATGACAATTTTAATGTAGATGTACATGTATTATATTCAGGGTATTTATATATAACAAAAAAATAGAGTACTTATTAAACCCAGTAGTTTTCCATTAAATACTCATAAATACTCCAGAAACTATTGCGCTGTTTCCTTGTTATCAGAGACACAACTGTTGCAAACATATTTCATGATGAACATTCACATATTTAACGAAACAGATTAGTATTTTTAGACTTTTATTTCTTCAAAATGTATATTAAACATTAAGGAAAATTAAAGTCTACAATCAGCAGCATCTGGAAATAAATTTCTAAGCCTCAATTCTATTGGTCAATATTTTACCATATCCCAACATGCATTTCTGCATCATCCAATCATATTCGCCCATCCAGACTTGCCAGCCAAATCGGTTTTCAGCAAGAATGTCATTAAGAACATGATTGCACAATCCTTGCAAATTGCAGCATGATAGAATCTTAACAAATAGAAAAAGATTAAGAAAATTGCTCAAGATAACTTCTGCATGTAGACTGAATGGAATTCACGCTTCACATATGATAAAAATGATATCATCCATTTGTAAATTTGATTGTGATCCTATAATTCAATCATACATTGTATCACATCCGGTTACCCCCCCCCCCCCACATACACACACACATGGCATACTTGCACATACATTAAGAATCGTAATACACTTTATCACTCACTCATATTGAAAAATAAACCAGCATAAAATATTCTTATTCGTAACTATAGCAACATATCCTATATTATACAAGTCATGTAAAAGCATGTAAAACTTTTTATTAAAATATTTCTTACAATATACCTGAATTATCATTAAAGCTAGCACACAGAAATATGTAAATCTAAGATTTAGTATCACACCTGTTCAACAATTTAGAACTTAACAGGGGTTCCATTTGACCCTTGAGTTGACCATTTGACACCTGGAATTTCCAGAAGTCCACATTTTGATCCTTAGGATTGTGACTGAAGGGTCAATCTTTTTCTCTAAATTATAGGTATTTTGGGTGCAAAATGGTAAATCCAGTCAAAATTATGAAAAGGATTCAGCACTTAGTGGAACTCCTGTCTAGGTGTTGCATGAAACTTTAGTCTTCTTTATCAAAATAGCATTTATGTTATCTACTAGTTCTACCAATGCACATACAGCCAAATGAGACGTTCCATTCACCCTTCCCACTGATATACACAATATTCATTCCTTCTTTCACACGTTATTTCTTCAAGCGTTCATGAAAAAACTGTTCAACAGAATCGGTATTCCATTTTTCTATACCAAGTGTCTCTCGTGTTTCTTTATCTTCATCCATCAGATGAATCTCAGGATCCGCACCTCGGACATATTTTATCTCGAGACCCGGAAACTGGTCAGGCTTGTCGCTCTTCACGAAAGCTAAAATATAAAAATGAAAGACCCATGTTATACTTATCTTGTAGTAATTATGTCTTACAATCTGACAATCAGCAGAATTTACCAGTAAAACTATGATCTGTTGCAATCAATAGATAACTTCCCCACACACGACAGACGTATCATCAGTCAAAATACCACAGAGTGACAGACAACCCCTGCCTTTCTCAGTATTTATAATTATTCCTTGTTGGAATATCCATCAAAGCTATCACAACAATCAACAGTAGGTATTTAGATTACTACAGTATACAACAATCTACACTGAAGTTTCATCACTCAGAATGCTTTAGCAACTCAATTAAATGTCAATTACATCTGGAAACAAGAAATGTATATTTATATTTACGTATATAAAAACAACAAATATTTGTTGCGATTTACCAACAGTTCACTCCAAGACATTTGGGTCATAAGCCACAATTAGGATATAAAATAAACATTTCACAGAAACATGAATATACTCCTGGTAGAAACCTGTATATAATGTAAGTCAGAGTTTGTCCCAAACATTGCTTCCCACTTTACAGTATGTAGCAAATATATGTAAAATGTTTCCATGGTAATCAATAGAACAAATCAAACTTGGAATCAGAGCCAATCAACTGGTGCCGTGTTTCAGAAAATTTGACATAAAAGTAAAGTTAAATAAATGCTTAAACAAATTGTGTGATTGTGTCAAGTATTGAAGTATATGAATAAACTTGAGTATGTTGGTGAAATCAGTATTGAAGTATATGAATAAACTTGAGTATGTTGGTGAAATCAGTATTGAAGTATATGAATAAACTTGAGTATGTTGGTGAAATCAGTATTGAAGTATATCAATAAACTTGAGTATGTTGGTGAAATCAGTATTGAAGTATATGAATAAACTTGAGTATGTTGGTGAAATCAGTATTGAAGTATATCAATACACTTGAGTATGTTGGTGAATTCAGTATTGAAGTATATCAATACACTTGAGTATGTTGGTGAAATCAGTATTGAAGTATATGAATAAACTTGAGTATGTTGGTGAAATCAGTATTGAAGTATATCAATAAACTTGAGTATGTTGGTGAAATCAGTATTGAAGTATATGAATAAACTTGAGTATGTTGGTGAAATCAGTATTGAAGTATATGAATAAACTTGAGTATGTTGGTGAAATCAGTATTGAAGTATATCAATAAACTTGAGTATGTTGGTGAAATCAGTATTGAAGTATATGAATAAACTTGAGTATGTTGGTGAAATCAGTATTGAAGTATATCAATAAACTTGAGTATGTTGGTGAAATCAGTATTGAAGTATATGAATAAACTTGAGTATGTTGGTGAAATCAGTATTGAAGTATATGAATAAACTTGAGTATGTTGGTGAAATCAGTATTGAAGTATATGAATAAACTTGAGTATGTTGGTGAAATCAGTATTGAAGTATATGAATAAACTTGAGTATGTTGGTGGAATCAGTATTGAAGTATATGAATAAACTTGAGTATGTTGGTGAAATCAGTATTGAAGTATATGAATAAACTTGAGTATGTTGGTGGAATCAGTATTGAAGTATATGAATAAACTTGAGTACGTTGGTGAAATCAGTATTGAAGTATATGAACAAACTTGAGTATGTTGGTGGAATCAGTATTGAAGTATATGAATAAACTTGAGTATGTTGGTGGAATCAGTATTGAAGTATATGAACAAACTTGAGTATGTTGGTGGAATCAGGGCACGTATGATATAGGAGCAAAGCAAGACTTACCCTGCACCTGAGGATATCTCCCCAATTTTCATCCACACACACGTAACTCAGCATATGGATAAACCTGCAACAAGTTATATAATGTATCAATCAATCAATCAATCTATCAATCATTATTACTGTACACGTTGATTTATTGGCAATGGTTAAATTTTGGCTATATTGGCGGTCAACATCAAATGCACCAATTCTAAACGCCGCCAAATATAGTCGTCGCTAAATATAAGCATCGCCATTTGAAGTGCTGACATTAAGGGAGACCACCCTGTGTTCAATAGGTAAGGGCTAAAATGTTATCTGCTATACATATCTTATCTATCAATGATTGTTTGTCATATGAAAAACTAAGTCCCGAGTAACCATTATTTTTATTTTAATGTATTAGGCATAAATGAAAAATACTATGCAAATCAAATGAAGAAACATCAATAATAAATCCATTATTAATATCACTACCGCTACCTAACAGACTGTGACAATACCGATAAAACTAGTAATAGTATGATTCGTGAAAGTTTATTTAAGTTGTAACAGAAATATGTTGTGAATAGTACTTTCGGTCTACCTGTATGCACCAACATTCCCCCCCCGTAGATATAAAGACGTATACAGTAATATAACCAGTCTACCTGTATGCACCAACATTTCCCCCCCCCGTAGATATAAAGACGTATACAGTAATATAACCAGTCTACCTGTATGCACCAACATTTCCCCCCCGTAGATATAAAGACGTATACAGTAATATAACCAGTCTACCTGTATGCACCAACATTTCCCCCCCCCGTAGATATAAAGACGTATACAGTAATATAACCAGTCTACCTGTATGCACCAACATTTCCCCCCCCCCGTAGATATAAAGACGTATACAGTAATATAACCAGTCTACCTGTATGCACCAACATTTCCCCCCCCGTAGATATATAGACGTATACAGTAATATAACCAGTCTAACTGTATGCACCAACATTTCCCCCCCCGTAGATATAAAGACGTATACAGTAATATAACCAGTCTACCTGTATGCACCAACATTTCCCCCCCGTAGATATAAAGACGTATACAGTAATATAACCAGTCTACCTGTATGCACCAACATTTCCCCCCCCCCCGTAGATATAAAGACGTATACAGTAATATAACCAGTCTACCTGTATGCACCAACATTTCCCCCCCGTAGATATAAAGACGTATACAGTAATATAACCAGTCTACCTGTATGCACCAACATTTCCCCCCCCCCCCCCGTAGATATAAAGACGTATACAGTAATATAACCAGTCTACCTGTATGCACCAACATTTCCCCCCCGTAGATATAAAGACTTATACAGTAATATAACCAGTCTAACTGTATGCACCAACATTTCCCCCCCGTAGATATAAAGACGTATACAGTAATATAACCAGTCTACCTGTATGTTCACTAAATTACAAAGAGATTACAGTCAATAACTAAGGTTGTAACTTCGACTCCAATTAACAATTAATTGCTTTCCCAAAATATAAATATCATGGCCTGCATATAACTGTAAAATAACAATAAATACCATTAAACATTAAGTTGTAGATAAGAAGTAATAACACATCAATAAATCTCCATTCAGTCGGCATAAAGACACAAAAAGTTGAAAAATAGCCTTTGACATGTAGTGACATTTGGGTGCATCTTGAGTGTAAATATGTCTATGTAGGATTTCAGGAATACATGTCACATGGCAGTGCTGTCACATACATGAATAGCATACAGTTAATGTAATAAATTTCCAACTTACTTTTAAAGCTTCATCAGAACTAGAATCTTCCTGACAGCATCTTTTGCAGTCATCTTTTAATGGGGCAAGGTTGTATTCATCTAGTAAGTTACAATACGTGCACATCAAATTTGGTGTGAAACCCAAACTTCGACATTCTTCTTCTGAGAGTTTATTACAATCTCCCAAACCAAGTTGTATCTGTAACATAAAGTCATTGTAACATAAAGTCATTGTAACATAAAGTCATTGTAACATAAAGTCATTGTAACATAAAGTTATTGTAACATAAAGTCACTGTAACATAAAGTCATTGTAACATGAAGTCATTGTAACAGAAAGTCATTGTAACATAAAGTCACTGTAACATAAAGTCACTGTAACATAAAGTCACTGTAACAGAAAGTCACTGTAACATAAAGTCACTGTAACATAAAGTCACTGTAACATAAAGTCACTGTAACAGAAAGTCACTGTAACAGAAAATCACTGTAACAGAAAGTCACTGTAACATAAAGTCACTGTAAAATAAGTCATTGTAACAGAAAGTCACTGTAACAGAAAGTCACTGTAACATAAAGTCATTGTAACAGAAAGTCACTGTAACATAAAGTCATTGTAACAGAAAGTCACTGTAACATAAAGTCATTGTAACATAAAGTCATTGTAACAGAAAGTCACTGTAACATAAAGTCACTGTAACAGAAAGTCATTGTAACATAAGTCATTGTAACATAAAGTATTGTAAAATAAAGTCATTGTAACATAAAGTCACTGTAACAGAAAGTCACTGTAAAATAAAGTCATTGTAACATAAGTCATTGTAACAGAAAGTCATTGTAACATAAAGTCATTGTAACATAAAGTCACTGTAACAGAAAGTCACTGTAAAATAAAGTCATTGTAACAGAAAGTCATTGTAACATAAAGTCATTGTAACAGAAAGTCATTGTAACATAAAGTCATTGTAACAGAAAGTCACTGTAAAGTAAAGTCATTGTAACATAAAGTCACTGTAACATAAAGTCACTGTAACAGAAAGTCACTGTAACATAAAGTCATTGTAACAGAAAGTCACTGTAACATAAAGTCATTGTAACAGAAAGTCACTGTAACATAAAGTCATTGTAACATAAAGTCACTGTAACATAAAGTCATTGTAACAGAAAGTCACTGTAACATAAAGTCATTGTAACATAAAGTCATTGTAACAGAAAGTCACTGTAACAGAAAGTCACTGTAACAGAAAGTCACTGTAACAGAAAGTCACTGTAACATAAAGTCATTGTAACATAAAGTCATTGTAACAGAAAGTCATTGTAACATAAAGTCATTGTAACATAAAGTCACTGTAACATAAAGTCACTGTAACATAAAGTCATTGTAACATAAAGTCACTGTAACATAAAGTCATTGTAACAGAAAGTCATTGTAACATAAAGTCACTGTAACAGAAAGTCATTGTAACAGAAAGTCATTGTAACATAAAGTCATTGTCACATAAAGTCATTGTAACATAAAGTCATTGTAACATAAAGTCACTGTAACATAAAGTCACTGTAACATAAAGTCATTGTAACATAAAGTCACTGTAACATAAAGTCATTGTAACAGAAAGTCATTGTAACATAAAGTCACTGTAACAGAAAGTCATTGTAACAGAAAGTCATTGTAACATAAAGTCATTGTAACAGAAAGTCATTGTAACAGAAAGTCATTGTAACATAAAGTCATTGTAACATAAAGTCATTGTAACATAAAGTCATTGTAACATAAAGTCACTGTAACATAAAGTCACTGTAACAGAAAGTCACTGTAACATAAAGTCACTGTAACAGAAAGTCACTGTAACAGAAAGTCATTGTAAAAGAAAGTCACTGTAACTATAAACAGTCAATATGAACTTGAGTTATAACAAAAGCACCACAGGAAGATGCCGACACATCAAGTGTAATCAAAGAAGAACTGTTGGGCCATCCTGCAAAAGTGTCTGTTTGGCAAAACCTTACCCAGGAAGGTAGATAAGTACATGTAGGTAATTCTTTAAGATCATTCAAATTTCAACTATTAATATACAGATTGTGCTGATTAACAATGTGTTATGTTTTCAACCAATGTATTTGGCGTAAAAGTTAAAACTTTGAAAATGTGCAAACAGTATATATATCTTAAACACATATAATTAAATCTGAATTTAAGCTAAAATTCCCTTTCAATCAAGCCAACCACTCAACGCCATTTTTATTTACAATAAATGGGTGTAAAGATCAAAAGTTGTATTTTATAATTTCTACTTAATACAGGGTTGTACTTCAAAGTTCTTTGGGACATTTTGCTATCACAAGCATCTAATAAAACATGTATGTGGATCAAGTAATCTTGTGAAAGTTTAAATCTATCATAGAATTTTGGCATTTTTCTGTGATATAATTATTATGCATTAGTCAACTTCTTTTAACACTTTTGCCTATTTTTATTGTAATTTTGAATCACATAGAGTTGACTAATGCATTATAATTATATCACAGAAAAATGCCAAAATTCAATGTGATACAATGACTTCAGAGAAATGTGCTATGCATCCTAAGTGTGCTCAATGTCCACAGTTGGTGCATTTATCCCATTTGATGATAACAATAACATTATCTGACTGGAAGTTTATAGGAGAGAAAAGATCTTGAAGCTTCCATCTCATTAAACAATATATTGGTATAAGTATCTAACCAATATGTTTAATGGTCATTTAGTGCTATTCAACTGGATTAACTGGATTAACTGGATTAACTTCATTAAGGCCTAAACAAAAATATGTCTGTTTCCTGTAACATGCTTGAAAAAAGATGGGTAGGGATTTTTTTTTTGTAAATGTCAGAATGATCCAATATTACACTTTATCATGTGAATTAATCTGCAACTCCATTAGAACGCGATCTCCATTATAATGTTGTCGTGGCTACCAATTTTTTTCATGAAAGATTCTAAAATTTGCATAAAAAGAAGAAAACTTCTTCAATATAGTCTGTTCGCGAAATCGCGTGCTGTTCAAGAATTGTGATCGCGAACTGTCGAGACTTCTTTAATGCAGTGAATGACCTTAGGGCATGTCAAACCCCAATAAACTAAATAAACTTAATGAAGTTAATCAAGTTTCATAGCACCAAATCATAAAATGACAATTACTCATATTGGTTAGATGCTTATACCAGTAATTTTGTCATCCTCTGTCACAAAGGATTCAACATGATTATGAAATAGTCCATGGCAACTTGCTTCGGACGTTTCATTTGCATCACTGATCGTCTTAGCGGGACATATCAAGAAACATATATTTAATTACAGATGCCTGCCCTGCATTCAAAATGGGGGAGAAACATCTAAGTAATTGATCACATTTGAAGACGCAATCATCCAAATATAAATATTATAAATAAAATATATAATCTAAAAATATAATGATAGATATAATTAAATAAGTTTGATTTATAAAATAAGTGTTACTGTATATTTAGTTTTTGTAATCATTTACAATGACAATTACAATGACATGCTTGATGAAACCCTTGTGACTAGACTATAGAATCTGTGTGTGTATTGATATTACAGTTAGTTTAAGTCTGGGTTGTTGTTGGTACTTATAATATTTTGAACACCAATATATGGCCTTCATGTGTTACATAAACTTCCATGTATTGAGTATATGTATATATATGTATGTGCTGGATATTTGTGTATAAATCTAGCATCACTAATATATCAGCTGGTTTTTTTAGTGTTGATTAAATCACATCTACTAACAAAGTCAAAATTAAATTATTAAATCATTAATCAGCTAAAGGGTTTTTAAACTATAAATTAGCAATTTAATTCTAAAATAAACATTAAATTAAAAAGCACACAAATATAATTACGGTATATTAGAAAGTTGTAATTATATTAGAAAGTGGGGGTGAAACGTCTAGTAGGGTCTATTAAAATTGGGGGAGAAACGTCTAGGGTCTATTAAAATTGGGGGTGAAACGTCTTGGGGAGGAAATGACTTGGGGGTGAAACGTCTTGAATTCGTTCAGTAAAGGTGTTTGCACCAAATGCTTTATAAGTTCTGAAAAAACGTGTTTTCAACTGTTTCTACAGAGCACTGGAGTCACTCGGTATGTTGGATAGTGGATATATGGATACTAAGTGGTAGATAAATCATTCTAGTGTTGACACATTTATTAAAGGTTTTGAATTAGAATCTGTGACAGTTTATTTTCACTGGGGTGACTTTGGCTCAAGGAAAGTGCTGCTATTGGAAATATTGGTTGCAAACCTTCTCTTTTATATACATATATATAGACATTGTATTAGTCAAGTACCTGTGCGCAGAACTACATCTACGATACTGAAAGCCATTTGAAATATTCATTTAATATTGAAGACTGACGTGGCAATTGCACGTGAAAATTCGCTTTTTACTCCCAGTTACAACATTTCACAGCCATGTTATTTGTCAATATTATTTACAAATGGGACTCAAACACCAAAATACGTAAAAAGAAAAGAATTGTTGCATATTTAACATCAGAACTTACAAAATACAACCCGATCGTACATATTAGCGAACTTAGGTTCGCCATGTTGGAAGTTACTACGTAAACCACACATTCGAATTTTTCAATTAATAGTCTTGATGGAAAATTTACTATGATTGTTGAATAAAAATATTTAGAATAAACAATCATTTTCTTTTATGGCATAAGTGGTGTATATTTAAGCGCAGTATGCTATGTTTATTTTTTAGACGAATCATTAGTTTCGAAGTTTTTGGAAATTGGATCTAAATATAGATATCTTGGAAATCCAAAAATAATTCAACGTTCATTGGTCCATTGTAACGAAAGTAGTAATTTCATTGGTCAAATATTCCTCAATGTTTCATAGGTGACCTAGTGGTCTACTTTCATTTTCGGAAAATGTAGAAAAGCACATACAATGTTATGTCTATTGATTTGCAGAAACCGGACATTTGCGGCGAAGATTTGGTGACTTTTCACAAGTGAGTTTATGTTTGCCTTATAATTCGAACTGAATGCGCATAAATTATTGTATTTAACATTGTGTTATCTGCATGATGTCGACAGTTAGTGAGTAAGGTTACTTACAGAAGGAAGTCTGAATTCCTCTGTGAGCGAATACCTTTTCATTATTCAGCTCAGCTGCATTTCGTCTCAATGTCGCATCTTGCAGTTTTTGCTAGAAATCTGGGCCATTTGATTGCTGGACTGTCAGGGGCCAGTTCGTTGTATAAGCGTAATTTATAATGACCTTTGACTCCAGGTGTATGATCCCGATAACCAACTTGACTTTACTTCGGTCAAACAATGTGATCTTTTGATAGAATTCCGAGTACTACGTATCATAACCCAGTGACCTGGGTGCTTTGAGTAAATTTCGGAAAATAAGTAATGGAAATTTCGGAAAATAAGTAATGGAAATTTCAGAAAATTATTTGTTATGGTACTGTAGATATATAACTGGTAGCATACACAGTGTTCTATATTACTTTGTCTAGACCAGTAGAAAGGATTGTGATTATTTTTACAGTTTGCACATTTTCCGTATATGCGAAGAGAAATGGAAGAAGAGATGTTTGAAGAAGGACAAGGTGGAACTAACACAGAACCAGAAAATGAGAGCATAAAAGATTTTCTGGAAAAGGTGAATAGAAATGTCATGTGCATGTTCAACATGTTGCATTATTAAAAATGTTTATTTAAATGGTTTGTGTTTGTAAAGCATGATTGGCTCCTATAAGTTATTAAAAGTATATCTGTTGCAAATGATTAAAAAATTGTTATAGACTTTTGACAGAATCCTTTCTAGTCTTTCTTCAAATGAATTCATTTATTCTTTTCTATTACAGATTGATTATCTTTTGTTACTTTATTATTTAATTGAATGACTGACTGACTGACTGTGACCAACTGAATGACTTAATGATTCATTTGTTGATTCATTCGTTGATTGATTGATTTTTTAGTTTTTATTTCATTGATTGATTTTTTATTTTATTGATTGCTTGTCTGATTGATTTTATTTATTGCTTGTCTGATTGATTGTCTGATTGATTTTATTGATTGCTTGTCTGATTGATTGATTGTCTGATTGATTTTATTGATTGATTGCTTGTCTGATTGATTGATTGATTGATTGATTGATTGATTGATTGTCTGTTTGATTTTCGTGTTTTATCTGTAGAATGAGAATGAAAGTTGTATCAAGGAGTTGTATGAAGAATGGAGACGTATCTGTGAGGAGTCAGATATCAGTCTACCATATGTAAGGAACGAGGTAGATCACTGGTTTCAGGAATGTTATCAATCAAGGTAATTTATTTATCATTAGTATTTTTAATTGTTAATATAGATCTAATTTAGATCAGTAGTTAGGATAGTCAGTTTGGTCATTTTACCAGTCCACTCTTTAACTGTGTAAAGCATTGTTGCAACTGTAAGTATTATTTTATGGTTCAAAATAGGTTTGTCGTTGATTTGAAATTTTGTATCAATATCTCACTTAAAAAATGCTGATACATCTACATTATATTGCACTGTAATGATACAGTGAAATTTTAAAGCATTCCTGAAAACAAACTGAACATATTTGGCGTTAAGTCTTCAAAGACAGAATTTGTTACTTCATAGGGAGTGTGTAAAAATAGAATTACATGCATGTACTAGAAAATTGATGTAAAATGTACTGTCAAGCATGCTCAGTAAATGCACAGATATTGACAATGTAAACAAATAGTTTTCGGTGCTATTTTCATACAGTTGATCTTTTATTGATACTCCCAAATTTCTAATCATTATAAGTTAACCAAATCGTCAAATACATCAATTCAAGGTTACAGATGAGCTATGGCCCTTGTTTTACTTAAAAGTGGTACTGATCAGAAACTCTAGAACGGATGGATGGATTCCATTCATATTTGGCACATATGCATAGGATACTATGTTTCGAGGAGTTATGGCCCTTTTTCAAAATATTTTGAATTAGTTACACTTAAGGGTGGACAGATTCATTCATATTGCGTCAAACTTACATAGCCTTTACAAACAATATATTTGCTTTGTACTGATAAGCCCAACAATATATTTGCTTTGTACTGATAAGCCCAACAATATATTTGCTTTGTACTGGGTCATCATGTTCTTTGGACTGATATAATTATTTTTTAACTGTACATCCATTCCATTTGCTGGTCTTGCTTTCTTGGAGTTTATGTATAATATTATAGTGTAAAGTATACTATCTTCATTGTAGGAAAGATGTCCGTAAACTGAACGCAGATGTTTCAAGTGAGATGGCTGAAAGGAGGAAGGAAGAATTGCTTGAAAAGTTTTACGAAAACATGAAGATGTCGGCTGATAGATGTGACGATTTTGTACGGAAATTAAGCATTCAACAAGAATTTGAAGCTACCGTAAGTTTGTTTTAGATACCTGATCTGATTTAATGATAATTTTGGCTTGTTCTGGACTTTGTAATAGTTTGGTATATTTATCTACAGAGAGTAGAAGCGACCTGATCACCCATGTTTAACTGATGGTATTCCATTCCTTTGTACCGCCTGGTTGAGTGTATATTTATCTACAGAGAGTAGAAGCGACCTGATCACCCATGTTTTACTGATGGTATTCCATTCCTTTGTACCGCCTGTTTGAGTGTATATTTATCTACAGAGAGTAGAAGCGACCTGATCACCCATGTTTTACTGATGGTATTCCATTCCTTTGTACCGCCTGTTTGAGTGTATATTTATCTACAGAGAGTAGAAGCGACCTGATCACCCATGTTTAACTGATGGTATTCCATTCCTTTGTACCGCCTGTTTGAGTGTATATTTATCTACAGAGAGTAGAAGCGACCTGATCACCCAAGTTTTACTGATGGTATTCCATTCCTTTGTACCGCCTGTTTGAGTGTATATTTATCTACAGAGAGTAGAAGCGACCTGATCACCCATGTTTTACTGATGGTATTCCATTCCTTTGTACCGCCTGTTTGAGTGTATATTTATCTACAGAGAGTAGAAGCGACCTGATCACCCATGTTTTACTGATGGTATTCCATTCCTTTGTACGGCCTGTTTGAGTGTATATTTATCTACAGAGAGTAGAAGCGACCTGATCACCCATGTTTTAACTGATGGTATTCCATTCCTTTGTACCGCCTGGTTGAGTGTATATTTATCTACAGAGAGTAGAAGCGACCTGATCACCCATGTTTTACTGATGGTATTCCATTCCTTTGTACCGCCTGGTTGAGTGTATATTTATCTACAGAGAGTAGAAGCGACCTGATCACCCATGTTTTACTGATGGTATTCCATTCCTTTGTACCGCCTGGTTGAGTGTATATTTATCTACAGAGAGTAGAAGCGACCTGATCACCCATGTTTTACTGATGGTATTCCATTCCTTTGTACCGCCTGGTTGAGTGTATATTTATCTACAGAGAGTAGAAGCGACCTGATCACCCATGTTTAACTGATGGTATTCCATTCCTTTGTAACGCCTGTTTGAGTGTATATTTATCTACAGAGAGTAGAAGCGACCTGATCACCCATGTTTAACTGATGGTATTCCATTCCTTTGTACCGCCTGTTTGAGTGTATATTTATCTACAGAGAGTAGAAGCGACCTGATCACCCATGTTTAACTGATGGTATTCCATTCCTTTGTACCGCCTGTTTGAGTGTATATTTATCTACAGAGAGTAGAAGCGACCTGATCACCCATGTTTTACTGATGGTATTCCATTCCTTTGTACCGCCTGTTTGAGTGTATATTTATCTACAGAGAGTAGAAGCGACCTGATCACCCATGTTTAACTGATGGTATTCCATTCCTTTGTACCGCCTGTTTGAGTGTATATTTATCTACAGAGAGTAGAAGCGACCTGATCACCCATGTTTAACTGATGGTATTCCATTCCTTTGTACCGCCTGTTTGAGTGTATATTTATCTACAGAGAGTAGAAGCGACCTGATCACCCATGTTTAACTGATGGTATTCCATTCCTTTGTACCGCCTGTTTGAGTGTATATTTATCTACAGAGAGTAGAAGCGCCCTGATCACCCATGTTTAACTGATGGTATTCCATTCCTTTGTACCGCCTGGTTGAGTGTATATCTTCTGTGACATTATGCCTCTTTGTTTTGTACATTGTGTAAAAATGCAGTTTATAAAAAGTTTCATAATGTTGATATAGAACCTTTTTTGGGCGAAAATATTAATGAAAGATGAGTTAAAACAGACAGCATATTAGTTGTCTGTTGTATGGACTTCCATCTGAGAGTAATTTCTTAGTTTCTATGCTGCTGCTCTCCTGTGGTGCATATAAATGGTGTTCAATATATATGACTGTTCTATTTACAGAGAAACTTACCACCTGGATGCTGGGTAACCAGAGCCATTGAATGTGTGGAAAAAGAAAATGAATTAATGGCTAAATACAAGAAGGTATTACAACCCAGGGACCTTGTACTTGTAGAACATCAGAATAAATTGCTTGCATTCTGTTAAATCAAATCAAATGTTGTTCTAATTGGTCACTGTTATTCAGAAGTTTTTGTAAAACTTTTGTGTTTAAATTATATTAAAGGTGTTGTACTTTGGACAGCCAAATGCCACAATCTTCTGCAGATATTTCACACAAACAAATGCATGAAATTAATCACCAAACACCAGTGACGATTTTGATCAGAAACAGAAATTACTTAATGACATTAACATTAGATGACCAATCAGAAATTTAATTTTGCGATCTCCCTGTTTGTTTTTATGAAGGTAAATTAATAACATATTGAAAATTAATAAACAGATATATAAAATGGTTCTCAAAAACTTCTTTTCATTCTAGGGACTCCCAACTTGTTAAAATTACAAGGAAGGACTCTTACTTCTACAGAAACATTTTCATAGCTCTATTTTGCAATCCTAATGAGAACCCTGTAATGTCCTGTGTGTATGAGAACCCTGTAATATCCTGTGTGTATGATAACCCTGTAATATCCTGTGTGTATGAGAACCCTGTAATATCCTGTGTGTATGAGAACCCTGTAAAATCCTGTGTATGAGAACCCTGTAATATCCTGTGTGTATGAGAACCCTGTAATATCCTGTGTGTATGAGAACCCTGTAATATCCTGTGTGTATGAGAACCCTGTAATATCCTGTGTGTATGAGAACCCTGTAAAATCCTGTGTATGAGAACCCTGTAATATCCTGTGTGTATGAGAACCCTGTAATATCCTGTGTGTATGAGAACCCTGTAATATCCTGTATATATGAGAACCCTGTAATATCCTGTGTGTATGATAACCCTGTAATATCCTGTGTATATGAGAACCCTGTAATATCCTGTGTATATGAGAACCCTGTAATATCCTGTGTGTATGAGAACCCTGTAATATCCTGTGTGTATGAGAACCCTGTAATATCCTGTGTGTATGAGAACCCTGTAATATCCTGTGTGTATGAGAACCCTGTAATATCCTGTGTGTATGAGAACCCTGTAATATCCTGTGTGTATGAGAACCCTGTAATATCCTGTGTGTATGAGAACCCTGTAATGTCCTGTGTACATGAGAACCCTGTAATATCCTGTGTGTATGAGAACCCTGTAATATCCTGTGTGTATGAGAACCCTGTAATATCCTGTGTGTATGAGAACCCTGTAATATCCTGTGTGTAATGTTTGTTAAATTTTGTTATCTTTATCTTTCAAACCAGGTGAAGTACGAGGCAGAGAATGAAGAAGTGACACAAAAAATAGAGACAGCGATACAGCACACAGGACATCTCTGTAAAGTATGTATACAACTAATTGTATTATGTATGATATATACAATGTATTAGCAATTATTTATGTAGGCAATATGCAACCAATGGACATAAAGTATGTATACAACTAATTGTATTATGTATGGTATATACAATGTATTAGCAATTATTTATGTAGGCTATATGCAACCAATGAACATGGAGAATATTTGGAATATACAGATTGTATGAATAAATGAATATAGTTAATAAAAATTAAATTTGAATTACAAACCATGCCAGGCATTTATGAATAACTTTCTCAATAAAATCTCAAATTTTGTACCATCGCACACAGGTGGCCGGTGAGTAGCCATGACATTTACAACCCGCATTGAAAAAAAAATTGTTTTCACTCTGTTCTTATAGTAAGATAAAGGTGTCCAACTTCATACGTATTTACAATGAAAATATATACACACATTTGCTTTGACGTACTTTTCAAAGCCGGTACATTCACTAATTGGTATAAGTCTACATACCAAGTCATTCAACACGGTACATTCACTAATTGGTAAAAATCAGCATAACAAGTCATTCAAGACAGTACATTCACTAATTGGTATAAGTCTACATACCAAGTCATTCAACACGGTACATTCACTAATTGGTAAAAATTGGCATAACAAGTCATTCAAGACAGTACATTCACTAATTGGTATAAGTCTACATAACAAGTCATTCAACACGGTACATTCACTAATTGGTATAAGTCTACATAACAAATCATTCAACACAGTATCAATCTATATAACAAGACAGTACATTCACTAATTGGTATCAAGCTATATAACAAGACAGTACATTCACTAATTGGTATAAGTCTACATAACAAGTCATTCAACACAGTACATTCACTAATTGGTAAAAATCGGCATAACAAGTCATTCAACACGGTACATTCACTAATTGGTATAAGTCTACATAACAAGTCATTCAAGACAGTACATTCACTAATTGGTAAAAATCGGCATAACAAGTCATTCAAGTCAATACATTCACTAATTGGTAAAAATCGGCATAACAAGTCATTCAAGACAGTACATTCACTAATTGGTATAAGTCTACATAACAAGTCATTCAACACGGTACATTCACTAATTGGTATAAGTCTACATACCAAGTCATTCAACACGGTACATTCACTAATTGGTAAAAATCAGCATAACAAGTCATTCAAGACAGTACATTCACTAATTGGTATAAGTCTACATACCAAGTCATTCAACACGGTACATTCACTAATTGGTAAAAATTGGCATAACAAGTCATTCAAGACAGTACATTCACTAATTGGTATAAGTCTACATAACAAGTCATTCAACACAGTACATTCACTAATTGATATAAGTCTACATAACAAGTCATTCAACACGGTACATTCACTAATTGGTATAAGTCTACATAACAAGTCATTCAACACAGTATCAATCTATATAACAAGACAGTACATTCACTAATTGGTATCAAGCTATATAACAAGACAGTACATTTCCCTAATTGGTATAAATCTACATTACAAGTCATTCAAGACAGTACATTCACTAATTGGTAGAAATCTATATAACAAGACAGTACATTCACTAATTGGTAGAAATCTATATAACAAGACAGTACATTCACTAATTGGTATCAATCTATATAACAAGACAGTACATTCACTAATTGGTAGAAATCTATATAACAAGACAGTACATTCACTTATTGGTATCAATCTATATAACAAGACAGTACATTCCCTAATTGGTATCAATCTATATAACAAGACAGTACATTCACTAATTGGTATCAATCTACATAACAAGACAGTACATTCACTAATTGGTATCAATCTATATAACAAGACAGTACATTCACTAATTGGTATCAAGTACATTCCCTAATTGGTAGAAATCTATATAACAAGACAGTACATTCACTATTTGGTATCAATTTATATAACAAGACAGTACATTCACTAATTGGTAGAAATCTATATAACAAGACAGTACATTCAATCTTTGGTATCAATCTATATAACAAGACAGTATATTCACTAATTGGTATATCAGCAGTTACTGATACCTGTTTGTGTATTTCTATTGCAGACAACATTACAGAAGGTTAATCAATTCTGTAATGGCATTAACAATTACCAGAAATTTCGACAAATGTATGAAGAAAAGGAAGAGGTGATAAACAGTAAGTATCTAATATAGTACATGTAGTTAGTCAAGTGTACATGTAGTTAGTCAAGTATACATGTAGTAAGTCAAGTGTACACGTAGTAAGTCAGGTGTACATATAGTTAGTCAAGCGTACATGTAGTAAGTCAAGTGTACACGTAGTAAGTCAAGTGTACACGTAGTAAGTCAAATGTACACGTAGTAGGTCAAGTGTACACATAGTAAGTCAAGTATACATGTAGTAAGTCAAGTGTACATGTAGTAAGTCAAGTGTACATGTAGTAAGTCAAGTTTACATGTAGTAAGTCAAGTGTACATGTAGTAAGTCAAGTGTACATGTAGTAAGTCAAGTGTACATGTAGTAAGTCAAGTATACATGTAGTAAGTCAAGTATACATGTAGTAAGTCAAGTGTACATGTAGTAAGTCAAGTGTACACGTAGTAAGTCAAGTGTACACGTAGTAAGTCAAGTGTACATGTAGTAAGTCAAGTGTACATGTAGTAAGTCAAGTGTACATGTAGTAAGTCAAGTGTACATGTAGTAAGTCAAGTGTACACGTAGTAAGTCAAGTGTACATGTAGTAAGTCAAGTGTACATGTAGTAAGTCAAGTGTACATGTAGTAAGTCAAGTATACATGTAGTAAGTCAAGTGTACATGTAGTAAGTCAAGTATACATGTAGTAAGTCAAGTGTACATGTAGTAAGTCAAGTGTACACGTAGTAAGTCAAGTGTACATGTAGTAAGTCAAGTGTACATGTAGTAAGTCAAGTGTACATGTAGTAAGTCAAGTGTACATGTAGTAAGTCAAGTGTACATGTAGTAAGTCAAGTATACATGTAGTAAGTCAAGTGTACATGTAGTAAGTCAAGTGTACACGTAGTAAGTCAAGTGTACATGTAGTAAGTCAAGTGTACATGTAGTAAGTCAAGTGTACATGTAGTAAGTCAAGTGTACATGTAGTAAGTCAAGTGTACATGTAGTAAGTCAAGTGTACATGTAGTAAGTCAAGTGTACATGTAGTAAGTCAAGTGTACATGTAGTAAGTCAAGTGTACATGTAGTAAGTCAAGTGTACATGTAGTAAGTCAAGTGTACATGTAGTAAGTCAAGTGTACACGTAGTAAGTCAAGTGTACATGTAGTAAGTCAAGTATACATGTAGTAAGTCAAGTGTACATGTAGTAAGTCAAGTGTACATGTAGTAAGTCAAGTGTACATGTAGTAAGTCAAGTGTACACGTAGTAAGTTAAGTGTATATGCAGTAAGTCAAGTATACATGTAGTAAGTCAAGTGTACATGTAGTAAGTCAAATGTACACGTAGTAAGTCAAGTGTTCATGCAGTAAGTCAAGTGTACATGTAGTAAGTCAAGTGTACATGTAGTAAGTCAAGTGTACATGTAGTTAGTCAAGTGTACATGTAGTCATGTAGTTGTGGAATTCTACCCCATCAAGAAGTCACTGATATTATTGGAGTAGTCATAAATGATAAAATCCATCAAATGAGTTTTCTGAAAACAATAAGAACAAGAATTTATTAACACAAATTATCTGTTCTATTGTATTAATAATATTTCTTGCACATAAGCATTTTACTGTTAAATAAACTACTAGCATGAACTGTAGGGTAATTGTGATGTCACATCATTTTTAGAATTATCAAAAATAACGTGTGTGTGTGTATGTGTTATTATGCATCTATTTTTGGGGTTTTATAGAAAAAGGTAAATTTTTGAAACAGAGCTATCACAGAGATAATGTGGTGTTATAAATTATGTTCAGCACCTTTTGAAACTTTTCTTCAATATAATGTACATAGATTCTATGAGGGTGAACATTTTTGAATCTTGAAGTGTTTGGTAAAATGAAAAGACATCTGTATAAATAAATCGTAAGTGACACTCGCAAGATAATACTCCACCATTGATGATGTTTAATAAATTGCAGATTTTCAACTTGTACTTGCTAAGAAAAATGATCAGAAAGCAACCTCTCAGAGAAAACTTACAGAGCTGAAACGTGATAAACAACAACACAAAGAATCAAAGGATCAATCATTTGAACTTGTATCCCAGAGTATTCAGGTATCCTATGTTTATATAAGCTTGCCTTTAATAGAAATATGTCCAGGATCCTGGAAGGGAAACCCTATTTCTTGCATACCAGTCCGGGATTTCCTGGATCCTGGAAGGGAAACCCTATTTCTTGCATACCAGTCCGGGATTTCCTGGATCCTGGAAGGGAAACCCTATTTCTTGCATACCAGTCCGGGATTTCCTGGATCCTGGAAGGGAAACCCTATTTCTTGCATACCAGTCCGGGATTTCCTGGATCCTGGAAGGGAAATCCTATTTCTTGCATACCAGTCCGGGATTTCCTGGATCCTGGAAGGGAAATCCTATTTCTTGCATACCAGACCTGGATTTCCCGGATCCTGGAAGGGAAATCCTATTTCTTGCATACCAGACCGGGATTTCCTGGATCCTGGAAGGGAAATCCTATTTCTTGCATACCAGACCGGGATTTCCTGGATCCTGGAAGGGAAACCCTATTTCTTGCATACCAGACCGGGATTTCCTGGATCCTGGAAGGGAAATCCTATTTCTTGCATACCAGACCGGGATTTCCCGGATCCTGGAAGGGAAACCCTATTTCTTGCATACCAGACCTGGATTTCCCGGATCCTGGAAGGGAAACCCTATTTCTTGCATACCAGACCTGGATTTCCCGGATCCTGGAAGGGAAACCCTATTTCTTGCATACCAGACCTGGATTTCCCGGATCCTGGAAGGGAAACCCTATTTCTTGCATACCAGACCTGGATTTCCCGGATCCTGGAAGGGAAACCCTATTTCTTGCATACCAGACCTGGATTTCCCGGATCCTGGAAGGGAAACCCTATTTCTTGCATACGATCAGGATTCTACTTTCACCTCCCCCAATATCATCCCCGGTTATATTATATGTCCTTGGTTTTTTTCTTGTGTTGGCCGGTTACAAAAATGCTCATTTTTGCTTAGGGTCAGTTGTTGCCACATGCCACATAGCTTGCACCATAAAGTACTTCATCGAATGTGTGTTGCGCATGGTGAGATCTTTATGTTACACTACATGCCGCATAGCTTGCAGCATAAAGTACTTCATCGAATGTGTGTTGCGCATGGTGAGATCTTTATGTTACACTACATGCCACATAGCTTGCACCATAAAGTACTTCATCGAATGTGTGTTGTGCATGGTGAGATCTTTATGTTACACTACATGCGCATGAAATATGTCATTTATCGCATTATCTGCATTTTGTTTCGCATTCAATGTTAAGCCAGCCAAAGAAAGAATTGCATATTTTTGCATTTTTGTCCATACTTATCAGAATATATTATCATTGTGTGCTTTCGCATTATTACGAGGCATCTGCAGTATAATCATGGTATTTTAGGACAGAGAGAATGAAACATACCATTTTTCTCAACCCAACTCGTAAATAATCCATGACCCTATCGACACCAATGCTTGACATGCAGTCTACATAAATTAGGTTTTCGATTGACTAAGCAGGAACCCCGTTGTTTTGAAATAGACAATTTTTGGTTGCATTTTTAATGGCTTTAAGTACAGTTTGTCTGTGGTTGAATATTTTATTACACACTATTATATAAACTGGAGGGAATGTAATAGACAATACACACAGAACATTTTAACATAATTACTCTTATACTTACAGGAACTATCTGAGTTGTTGACTCAGTGTTTCGACTTGTTCACTCTACTGGTCCATGACATCACCGAACATGTGAACGTGTGGAAAAGAGAATTCCAGTTTGAATATGCAGAGCTGGCAGCGAATCCTCATCTTGATAGAGTTGCTCAATGGTAAGTTAAACCATTACAGAGATTATAACTTCCATGTCCTAATTTCACGAAAATACAAACATTTCACAAACATGCTGAAGTAATAACCAGTACTTGGGTAAGCAAAATAACATGCTAATCAACCATGGATATTTCTTCCTCCCCCACACCAACTCTTCAAAGCACACTGATAATCACAACATTTCTCATTAAATTTGTTAAAGAAAATGTACTTACCCGTACATATGCTAATAAGCACATTACCGTACTGAAGTAGATTATTGAAGTTAAGTATTGTCGTGAAATAAGGTGGGATGTGTGTTTTGTGAAGATTTAATGCTGAAACGCCTTTGGGAGTTGTTTTCCCATTGGTCGTTGTACGTCCGAGTGTTCATTTGTCAACAATTGTTTAAAAAACATCTTTGGTGACCTTGTTCAAAAATACGTCTAGGCGCCACGATGTATCACATCTACAACAAAATGGCCAACTTCCTGTTTGCATCTTGTCTGAAACCACTTTACGGAGTTTCACAAAATTGAAGCACAAGTTTACTAGGGCAACACTACAAAAATTCATTTTTGATACAAGGAAGAGGAGCGGTGTGATTAATTGGAACATAATTGTTAACAACATTCCTTGCACATAATATACAGACAAGTAAACATTCCTTGCACATAATATACAGACAAGTAAACATTCCTTGCACATAATATACAGACAAGTAAACATTCCTTGCACATAATATACAGACAAGTAAACATTCCTTGCACATAATATACAGACAAGTAAACATTCCTTGCACATAATATACAGACAAGTAAACATTCCTTGCACATAATATACAGACAAGTAAACATTCCTTGCACATAATATACAGACAAGTAAACATTCCTTGCACATAATATACAGACAAGTAAACATTCCTTGTACATAATATACAGACAAGTAAACATTCCTTGTACATAATATACAGACAAGTAAACATTCCTTGCACATAATATACAGACAAGTAAACATTCCTTGCACATAATATACAGACAAGTAAACATTCCTTGCACATAATATACAGACAAGTAAACATTCCTTGCACATAATATACAGACAAGTAAACATTCCTTGCACATAATATACAGACAAGTAAACATTCCTTGCACATAATATACAGACAAGTAAACATTCCTTGCACATAATATACAGACAAGTAAACATTCCTTGCACATAATATACAGACAAGTAAACATTCCTTGCACATAATATACAGACAAGTAAACATTCCTTGCACATAATATACAGACAAGTAAACATTCCTTGTACATAATATACAGACAAGTAAACATTCCTTGTACATAATATACAGACAAGTAAACATTCCTTGCACATAATATACAGACAAGTAAACATTCCTTGCACATAATATACAGACAAGTAAACATTCCTTGCACATAATATACAGACAAGTAAACATTCCTTGCACATAATATACAGACAAGTAAACATTCCTTGCACATAATATACAGACAAGTAAACATTCCTTGCACATAATATACAGACAAGTAAACATTCCTTGCACATAATATACAGACAAGTAAACATTCCTTGCACATAATATACAGACAAGTAAACATTCCTTGCACATAATATACAGACAAGTAAACATTCCTTGCACATAATATACAGACAAGTAAACATTCCTTGCACATAATATACAGACAAGTAAACATTCCTTGCACATAATATACAGACAAGTAAACATTCCTTGTACATAATATACAGACAAGTAAACATTCCTTGTACATAATATACAGACAAGTAAACATTCCTTGCACATAATATACAGACAAGTAAACATTCCTTGCACATAATATACAGACAAGTAAACATTCCTTGCACATAATATACAGACAAGTAAACATTCCTTGCACATAATATACAGACAAGTAAACATTCCTTGCACATAATATACAGACAAGTAAACATTCCTTGCACATAATATACAGACAAGTAAACATTCCTTGCACATAATATACAGACAAGTAAACATTCCTTGCACATAATATACAGACAAGTAAACATTCCTTGTACATAATATACAGACAAGTAAACATTCCTTGTACATAATATACAGACAAGTAAACATTCCTTGTACATACTATACAGACAAGTAAACATTCCTTGCACATAATATACAGACAAGTAAACATTCCTTGTACATAATATACAGACAAGTAAACATTACTTGTACATAATATATTATACAGACAAGTAAACATTCCTTGCACCAGTTAGATATTATGTATAGTTTGTGTTCTGGTCACCGGCAAGGGTGCTCGAGCTCTCGACTTATTTCTGCTTGAGTTATCGGCAGTAAATTTATATGAAAATAGCAGAAAAAAGTCCGGAACTCTGCCATTTCCTCGACAATTCCGGGGTTCTCGAGTTGTCGCCTGTTCGAAAAAATCGAAATTTAACTGTATATCTTAAATAATTATTCCTGTATCGTCCATAATTTTTAACCCACAATAATAAAATTACATCTTTATACAGAACATTTAATTCCCTACAACTTTTACATTCATGTAAGAATGTTTAAACCAATACTTAACACTATTATTTCATGTTGAAGTATACAGGTGTCAAACACCAATTATTTTCTAATAACCTGTATGGAGATAGTGTAGGCTATGTGACCAGTCTCTTATCAGGATACAGTAGGTAAATGGGTAAGGGGTCTATGGAATAAAGGGTTAATGTTAGAGTGATTATTGATTGTAGGTGTGCATTGGTTGGTAAACAGATACATGATTTACTGGTTGAAGCCTTGCCACAATATTACAACAGTCTTCGTACAAACAGTATTGAAAACCACATAGACAGTGTAATAAGCAACTATGAAGATTTACTTCACAAATTCATGCAACAGTAAGTTATTATAGTATGTAATTATACAATTATTTCTCTGTATAAAAACAGTTGCTATGGTAATTTGGGTGTTTGAGTGGTAAGCTGTTGTGACAAGTCAATCACATTGAGATATTACCACCAAATATAAACTTTACTGTATCTATATCTGAAACTTTCAAATAAAAAACACATTTTGTTGATGCATGTTCTCTGTGCTTAGAAACAAATTTACTTTAATTTTTATTTCAAAATATGAATTTTAAATTTTGTTTAGTGAAGGTCATCCATTCTGATCAGATATATCTGGTATTATATTTGGCATTTATTCATAATATATACTGTATGCTATATTACACCACAATGTGAAGTATGAAGTGTATAATGTATGCTATATTACACCACAATGTGAAGTATGAAGTGTATAATGTATGCTATATTACACCACAATGTGAAGTATGAAGTGTATAATGTATGCTATATTACACCACAATGTGAAGTATGAAGTGTATAATGTATGCTATATTACACCACAATTGGTATATTATATGCTATATTACATTATAATGTGTGTTATGTAGTGTATACTGTGTGCTATTTTACATTATTACTTGTAGAATGTTATGTACACTATGTGCTATATTACATTATAACATGTAGTATGTTTTGTACACTATGTGCTATATTACATTATAACATGTAGTATGTTATGTACATTATGTGCTATATTACATTATTACATGTAGTATGTTATGTACACTATGTGCTATATTACATTATAACATGTAGTATGTTATGTACACTATGTGCTATATTACATTATAACATGTATGTTATGTATACTCTGTGCTATATTGCATTATAACATGTAGTGTGTTATGTATACTCTGTTCTATATTGCATTATAACATGTAGTATGTTATGTATACTCTGTGCTATATTGCATTATTACATGATGAATATTATGTATACTCTGTGCTATATTGCATTATAACATGTAGTGTGTTATGTATACTCTGTTCTATATTGCATTATAACATGTATGTTATGTATACTCTGTGCTATATTGCATTATTACATGATGTATATTATGTATACTCTGTGCTATATTACATTATAACATGTAGTATGTTATGTACACTGTGCTATATTACATTATAACATGTATGTTATGTATACTCTGTGCTATATTGCATTATAACATGTAGTGTGTTATGTATACTCTGTTCTATATTGCATTATAACATGTATGTTATGTATACTCTGTGCTATATTGCATTATTACATGATGTATATTATGTATACTCTGTGCTATATTACATTATAACATGTAGTATGTTATGTACACTGTGCTATATTACATTATAACATGTATGTTATGTATACTCTGTGCTATATTGCATTATAACATGTAGTGTGTTATGTATACTCTGTTCTATATTGCATTATAACATGTATGTTATGTATACTCTGTGCTATATTGCATTATAACATGTAGTATGTTATGTATACTCTGTGCTATATTGCATTATTACATGATTACATGTAGTATGTTATGTATACTCTGTGCTATATTACATTATAACATGTATGTTATGTATACTCTGTGCTATATTGCATTATTACATGATGTATGTTATGTATACTCTGTGCTATATTACATTATAACATGTAGTATGTTATGTATACTCTGTGCTATATTACATTATTACATGTAGTATGTTATGTATACCCTGTGCTATATTACGATGTACTATAAGTTATGTTACATTGTAGAACATTTGTTGTCACGGAGCAGGAACATTATATTATAAAAGTAGACAAGAAACATCTCCCAAAGATTGTTGTAAGGTACGTGTACAATGTCTAACATGTTTACATTTTCCTTATTTCTAATAATCACTTCTTGTTGATAATAAACTGATTTCATTGCATTCTTTTTCATTCATACTTCATCCATACTTCCTGTCTTGGAAAAAGAATGCCAATATGCTGTAGATTTGTCTATACATTACTTTAAATAAAAGTAATTCATTGATTATAAACTAGAACTGTTAAATACAAATTATTTCTGTACCCGATATGCTAGTATAGAGAGAATAATGATTGAAGTATAGAACAAAATGACAGGGACGGTGAGATTTGTATCGTCATTTGTATTATAACAGTAAGCAGTAACGTCCTGTTAGCAGCAGTATGGTCCTGTTAGCAGTAAGCAGTAACGTCCTGTTAGCAGCAGTATTGTCCTGTTAGCAGCAGTATCGTCCTGTTAGCAGTAAGCAGTATCATCCTGTTAGCAGCAGTATCGTCCTGTTAGCAGTAAGCAGTAACATCCTGTTAGCAGCAGTATTGTCATGTTAGCAGTAAGCAGTAACGTCCTGTTAGCAGCAGTATCGTCCTGTTAGCAGTAAGCAGTTAGCAGCAGTATCGTCCTGTTAGCAGTAAGCAGTAACATACTGTTAGCAGCAGTATTGTCATGTTAGCAGTAAGCAGTAACGTCCTGTTAGCAGCAGTATCGTCCTGTTAGCAGTAAGCAGTAACGTCCTGTTAGCAGCAGTATCGTCCTGTTAGCAGTAAGCAGTAACTTCCTGTTAGCAGCAGTATCGTCCTGTAAGCAGTATCGTCCTGTTAGCAGTAAGCAGTATCATCCTGTTAGCAGTAAGCAGTATCATCCTGTTAGCAGTAGGCATCCTGTGCGTGAAGTTTACTGCATAAATAATATTAAAAAAACAAGGTCTTATTGATTGATGATTATTTTCAAAGTGATTGTTATAAAGATTGAATATGTTTTGTCTGATGAAAACATTGTCAAACTCTCGCAATTTTACTGTTTTCATTTTTCTGTTGTTAAATGTCAATGCTTTAAGAATATTTCCATGTGAAGATGTATTTTTTGTGATATTAAATTTAATAAGTGTCCCATAGTAGACTGTGCTTTTTGTGTAATAATTGATTATTAATAAAATTAACACTCTGTATCTTTCTTTCTATTAATTCCCCAACCCCCTGTTTGTCCTCTTTGATTCTCCTAGTTCTCCCTTATTGTCGGCCAGGCCATTATGTACCCTTGGGCCTCCTCAATGCTTTATGTTTTATGGATTGTTGTTTTCTCGGGGGTCTGTGTGGAGAGGTACTGTCTTATGTATGTGGCGTTCCCTGTAGAAACTCATTTTCAATCTAATATTCAGTGTTTTACTTGCAGCGATACTTAGTCGGAATATTTTTGTGTCTATTTTTTAGAATTTTGGCGGCAGACTACCTCCCGTCTCATTCATCAGAGATTGAAGCAAGATTTTTGTATGAGGATGAGATAAATACATATTGCCTTCCCAACGAAGTTAATGCAGAAAATATGGAAGCCATTCCTCTATGCGCTGAATTTGAGAACAAGAAAAAGAACGCTACAGTAACTTTCCAGATGGGGAGAAGGAAGAAATGTGCCGAGGGAACGTTTCATAGTTTGCAGTTTAAGGGAAAGTTTGTTCGTCCCGGGAATGCTAACAGTAAGCAAGTGCACGAGGAAAAGTATCGTATCCTCTTCATGACAGAACTGAGAAATAGGAAATTGTGGGTAATTATTGTTTGTTTTACACGAGTCTTGTATCAAAACTAAATATAACAATTGTTCTGAAGTGATCACAAGTTTACAAAACATGAAGATGGTTTATGTAGTGTCAGATTGATGGGATGATAATTGTTGTGAGAGTTATTGAAGAATACTTAAAACATAATCTCTCCTATTGTTGTTCAAACCCTTGCGATAAGCAAGGGAGATCACCAGAGGAATTTTGATTAACAAGGGAGATCACCAGGGGAATTTTGATTAACAAGGGAGATCACCAGGGGAATTTTGATTAACAAGGGAGATCACCAGGGGAATTTTGATTAACAAGGGAGATCACCAGGGGAATTTTGATTTACAAGGGAGATCACCAGGGGAATTTTGATTTACAAGGGAGATCACCAGGGGAATTTTGATTATTAAGGGAGATCACCAGGGGAATTTTGATTAACAAGGGAGATCACCTAGGGAATTTTGATTAACAAGGAAGATCACCTGGGGACTTTAGGCTGTCAAGTTCACTGCATTGCGGCTATAATACAATTTTGTGCCTGTGGCTAGTTGTATGTATAACTGAAAGATTTTCCCTGATATAAAAGTCTAGTTGTACAATTTATTCAACTTTCAGTTTGTCAGTATCCATATATCAGTAGTTACTAATGCACTAAGTAACCATTTTGAGGAATCATTTTGTAAATGCATTCATACTTTAAAACATTGCTTGTAAAATTTGTTAAATGTTTGCTAGAACTGCAAAATATGAGTCCAATTCAGGTAATTCCAATGCTATTGCTTATTGGGCGCGTAGGTCAGGATAGAAAATATTGGTATCGGACACTTGTATCTGTGGTTTGGGGAAACACTCGGACACTTGTATCTGTGGTTTGGGCAAACACTCGGACACTTGTATCTGAGGTTTGGGCAAACACTCGGACACTTGTATCTGAGGTTTGGGCAAACACTCGGACACTTGTATCTGTGGTTTGGGCAAACACTCGGACACTTGTATCTGAG
The DNA here is from genome assembly GCA_032209605.1 of Mactromeris polynyma. Classification (NCBI taxonomy): domain Eukaryota; kingdom Metazoa; phylum Mollusca; class Bivalvia; order Venerida; family Mactridae; genus Mactromeris; species Mactromeris polynyma. Next base: position 11,850,815 of record JASFXZ010000014.1, on the reverse strand, counting down.
GTTTGGGGAAACACTCGGACACTTGTATCTGTGGTTTGGGCAAACACTCGGACACTTGTATCTGTGGTTTGGGCAAACACTCGGACACTTGTATCTGTGGTTTGGGCAAACACTCGGACACTTGTATCTGTGGTTTGGGCAAACACTCGGACACTTGTATCTGTGGTTTGGGCAAACACTCGGACACTTGTATCTGTGGTTTGGGGAAACACTCGGACACTTGTATCTGAGGTTTGGGCAAACACTCGGACACTTGTATCTGTGGTTTGGGCAAACACTCGGACACTTGTATCTGTGGTTTGGGGAAACACTCGGACACTTGTATCTGTGGTTTGGGCAAACACTCGGACACTTGTATCTGTGGTTTGGGCAAACACTCAGACACTTGTATCTGTGGTTTGGGGAAACACTCTGAAACTTGTATCTGTGGTTTGGGCAAACACTCGGACACTTGTATCTGTGGTTTGGGCAAACACTCGGACACTTGTATCTGTGGTTTGGGCAAACACTCGGACACTTGTATCTGTGGTTTGGGCAAACACTCGGACACTTGTATCTGTGGTTTGGGCAAACACTCGGACACTTGTATCTGTGGTTTGGGCAAACACTCGGACACTTGTATCTGTGGTTTGGGCAAACACTCGGACACTTGTATCTGTGGTTTGGGGAAACACTAGGACACTTGTATCTGTGGTTTGGGGAAACACTCGGACACTTGTATCTGTGGTTTGGGCAAACACTCGGACACTTGTATCTGTGGTTTGGGCAAACACTCGGACACTTGTATCTGTGGTTTGGGCAAACACTCGGACACTTGTATCTGTGGTTTGGGCAAACACTCGGACACTTGTATCTGTGGTTTGGGCAAACACTCGGACACTTGTATCTGTGGTTTGGGCAAACACTCGGACACTTGTATCTGTGGTTTGGGGAAACACTCGGACACTTGTATCTGTGGTTTGGGCAAACACTCGGACACTTGTATCTGTGGTTTGGGCAAACACTCGGACACTTGTATCTGAGGTTTGGGCAAACACTCGGACACTTGTATCTGTGGTTTGGGCAAACACTCGGACACTTGTATCTGTGGTTTGGGGAAACACTCGGACACTTGTATCTGTGGTTTGGGCAAACACTCGGACACTTGTATCTGTGGTTTGGGCAAACACTCGGACACTTGTATCTGTGGTTTGGGCAAACACTCAGACACTTGTATCTGTGGTTTGGGCAAACATGTAAGAAAAAAGACAACGCAGTGTTGTAGAGTACATTAGTATGAAAGCAATATATATATACACTAATTTTCTCATATTTATGACTAGGGATATTTGTCAAAAGAATAACACGTGTACCTATAATGTATGAAATACTTGGTGTAAATTACAGACACTGTCTCTGCCACTTGTTGTTACGACGGGAGCCAACCAGGGTTGTTTATGTCAGGCGTCCATTATGTGGCAATGTTTCAGCACTGATGTTGTAAGTTATTATTATTATGAGCTAAATTTATACATTTGCTTTTTTTTAAGCTTGAAAAGTGACACTTTTTTTCCAATTCATTCATTATATCAGAGTTTGCTCAATGTGAAGTCTTTACAAGGTCATAAATTTTTCTTCCTTGTAGTAAAATTGCTGGATATACATGTATAACCAAACGGGACAATCTTTGCAAACTATGATGTTTTCTTGTGGATAAAAACTTATGGTCTTTTTTGCCTCATGATCTTAGTTCTTCAAATACGGATCCTTTCATGGCACGGTGATGGTATTCGTGTAGGACTGCGTATCAGTCAGATAAATGGATTTGATGTTTGGATATCAATATAAAGTTGTTGATATTTGATGTATGAAATGTACATAAGAAGTAAAGAATGAAAAGTTGTGTCAGAAACTATTCTCTGTGTTTGTCTTTATCAATTGTTTTATTTATCAATTGTTGTCTTTATCAATTGTTGTTTCTATCAATCGTTGTCTTTATCAATTGTTTTATTTATCAATTGTTGTCTTTATCAATTGTTTTATTTATCAATTGTTTTATTTATCAATTGTTGTCTTTATCAATCGTTCTCTTTATCAATTGCTATTTCTGACTAAAATTATATATTTCATCCTGTACTTGACTATTTTTCCCTCTCGTATTTTTATCCATATTTTGACTGATGCTGAACTTCCTATCTTACATTTTGACTGAACCCAGAATGCTAGTGTACAGTAATTATTGAGAACCAGTATGCTAGTGTACAGTAATTATTGAATACCAGTATGCTAGTGTACAGTAATTATTGAGTACCAGTATGCTAGTGTACAGTAATTATTGAGTACCAGTATGCTAGTGTACAGTAATTATTGAGTACCAGTATGCTAGTGTACAGTAATTATTGAGTACCAGTATGCTAGTGTACAGTAATTATTGAGAACCAGTATGCTAGTGTACAGTAATTATTGAGTACCAGTATGCTAGTGTACAGTAATTATTGAGTACCAGTATGCTTGTGTACAGTAATTATTGAGTACCAGTATGCTAGTGTACAGTAATTATTGAGTACCAGTATGCTAGTGTACAGTAATTATTGAGAACCAGTATGCTAGTGTACAGTAATTATTGAGAACCAGTATGCTAGTGTACAGTAATTATTGAGAACCAGTATGCTAGTGTACAGTAATTATTGATCATCATTAGGTGTCAAGATCATTATATGAACCAAAATAATAGTTACGTTTCTCTCAAAATAATGTATGTCAAACAATTGTCAACAGTGTTGAATGCTTTACAGTACGAAGTACCTATACAGAGTGCCAATGATCTGCAGTGGTGTCAAGTTGCCGCGATGTTGCAAGCAAAAGTGAGAAAATTGTGTCCAATGCATTTACTCACAGAAGATAATTTGAGCCATCTGAGGAAAAGACTGTTTGGTAAATCACTAAATGAGGGTTGCTAGGGAATTTACAACCTCTTCTGTTAGTGACATTATTTCTAGAAAACGTAAGATGTGATGTCACTATTTGCAAGCTGAAAACAATATTTACTCTATATGGTCATTTCTATTTCATATTGCCATATAGGGCAAATATTGCTTGCTGTCAGTACATTGTGACATCACATGTGATGTTTTCTGGAAATGACGTCACATAAAGTAAAGGTTGGAAATCGTACAGCAGCGCTCAAATATTTGTTGATTGAATGAAACCTGAGAAGCTTGGACTGTGAGAGGCAGTATCTTCTCAAACATACATCTACTGATGTGTTCTTATATACAGGCTGTTCATGACTTATATATAGGCTGTTCATGACTTATATACAGGCTGTTCATGACTTATATACAGACTGTTCATGACTTATATACAGACTGTTCATGACTTATATACAGGCTGTTCATGACTTATATACAGGCTGTTCATGACTTATATACAGGCTGTTCATGACTTATATACAGGCTGTTCATGACTTATATACAGGCTGTTCATGACTTATATACAGACTGTTCATGACTTATATACAGGCTGTTCATGACTTATATACAGGCTGTTCATGACTTATATACAGGCTGTTCATGACTTATATACAGGCTGTTCATGACTTATATACAGACTGTTCATGACTTATATACAGGCTGTTCATGACTTATATACAGGCTGTTCATGACTTATATACAGGCTGTTCATGACTTATATACAGACTGTTCATGACTTATATACAGGCTGTTCATGACTTATATACAGGCTGTTCATGACTTATATACAGGCTGTTCATGACTTATATACAGACTGTTCATGACTTATATACAGGCTGTTCATGACTTATATACAGGCTGTTCATGACTTATATACAGGCTGTTCATGACTTATATACAGGCTGTTCATGACTTATATACAGGCTGTTCATGAATTATATACAGGCTGTTCATGACTTATATACAGGCTGTTCATGACTTATATACAGGCTGTTCATGACTTATATACAGGCTGTTCATGACTTATATACAGACTGTTCATGACTTATATACAGGCTGTTCATGACTTATATACAGACTGTTCATGACTTATATACAGGCTGTTCATGACTTATATACAGGCTGTTCATGACTTATATACAGGCTGTTCATGACTTATATACAGGCTGTTCATGACTTATATACAGGCTGTTCATGACTTATATACAGACTGTTCATGACTTATATACAGGCTGTTCATGACTTATATACAGGCTGTTCATGACTTATATACAGGCTGTTCATGACTTATATACAGGCTGTTCATGACTTATATACAGACTGTTCATGACTTATATACAGGCTGTTCATGACTTATATACAGGCTGTTCATGACTTATATACAGGCTGTTCATGACTTATATACAGACTGTTCATGACTTATATACAGGCTGTTCATGACTTATATACAGGCTGTTCATGACTTATATACAGGCTGTTCATGACTTATATACAGGCTGTTCATGACTTATATACAGGCTGTTCATGACTTATATACAGGCTGTTCATGACTTGTATACAGGCTGTTCATCCCTTATATACAGGCTGTTCATGACTTATATACAGGCTGTTCATCCCTTATATACAGGCTGTTCATGACTTATATACAGGCTGTTCATGACTTATATATAGGCTGTTCATGACTTATATATAGGCTGTTCATGACTTGTATATATACAGGCTGTTCATGACTTGTATACAGGCTGTTCATGACTTATATATATACAGTTCATGACTTATATACAGGCTGTTCATGACTTATATATAGGCTGTTCATGACTTATATACAGGCTGTTCATGACTTATATACAGGCTGTTCATGACTTATATACAGGCTGTTCATGACTTATATACAGGCTGTTCATGACTTATATACAGGCTGTTCATGACTTATATACAGGCTGTTCATGACTTATATACAGGCTGTTCATGACTTATATACAGGCTGTTCATGACTTGTATACAGGCTGTTCATCCCTTATATACAGGCTGTTCATGACTTATATACAGGCTGTTCATCCCTTATATACAGGCTGTTCATGACTTATATACAGGCTGTTCATGACTTATATACAGGCTGTTCATGAATTATATACAGGCTGTTCATGACTTATATATAGGCTGTTCATGACTTATATACAGGCTGTTCATGACTTATATACAGGCTGTTCATGACTTATATACAGGCTGTTCATGACTTGTATACAGGCTGTTCATGACTTATATACAGGCTGTTCATGACTTATATATAGGCTGTTCATGACTTATATATAGGCTGTTCATGACTTATATACAGGCTGTTCATGACTTATATACAGGCTGTTCATGACTTATATACAGGCTGTTCATGACTTATATACAGGCTGTTCATGACTTATATACAGGCTGTTCATGACTTATATACAGGCTGTTCATGACTTGTATACAGGCTGTTCATCCCTTATATACAGGCTGTTCATGACTTATATACAGGCTGTTCATCCCTTATATACAGGCTGTTCATGACTTATATACAGGCTGTTCATGACTTATATATAGGCTGTTCATGACTTATATATAGGCTGTTCATGACTTATATACAGGCTGTTCATGACTTATATACAGGCTGTTCATGACTTATATACAGGCTGTTCATGACTTATATACAGGCTGTTCATGACTTATATATAGGCTGTTCATGACTTATATATAGGCTGTTCATGACTTATATATAGGCTGTTCATGACTTATATACAGGCTGTTCATGACTTATATACAGGCTGTTCATGACTTATATACAGGCTGTTCATGACTTATATACAGGCTGTTCATGACTTGTATACAGGCTGTTCATCCCTTATATACAGGCTGTTCATGACTTATATACAGGCTGTTCATGACTTGTATACAGGCTGTTCATCCCTTATATACAGGCTGTTCATGACTTATATACAGGCTGTTCATCCCTTATATACAGGCTGTTCATGACTTGTATACAGGCTGTTCATGACTTATATACAGGCTGTTCATGACTTATATACAGGCTGTTCATGACTTATATATAGGCTGTTCATGACTTATATACAGGCTGTTCATGACTTATATACAGGCTGTTCATGACTTATATACAGGCTGTTCATGACTTATATACAGACTGTTCATGACTTATATACAGGCTGTTCATGACTTATATACAGACTGTTCATGACTTATATACAGGCTGTTCATGACTTATATATAGGCTGTTCATGACTTGTATATATACAGGCTGTTCATGACTTGTATACAGGCTGTTCATGACTTATATATATACAGTTCATGACTTATATACAGGCTGTTCATGACTTATATATAGGCTGTTCATGACTTGTATACAGACTGTTCATGACTTATATACAGGCTGTTCATGACTTATATATAGGCTGTTCATGACTTATATACAGACTGTTCATGACTTATATACAGGCTGTTCATGACTTATATACAGACTGTTCATGACTTATATACAGGCTGTTCATGACTTATATACAGGCTGTTCATGACTTATATATAGGCTGTTCATGACTTGTATATATACAGGCTGTTCATGACTTGTATACAGGCTGTTCATGACTTATATATATACAGTTCATGACTTATATACAGGCTGTTCATGACTTATATATAGGCTGTTCATGACTTATATACAGGCTGTTCATGATAGTTGGACTAGCAATCAGACTGTCAAAAAAACAAAAATAAATAAGCCATTTTAGTTGGTAACGTGATAAGGAAGTATTGTGAAAATTGCCACTAATTCATTTGTAGTATTTGGAAATTGCATAAGATCAAGCTATTATTTCAGTAAAATAATTCAGTTATGCACAAGAAGACCATAGCTACTTGAAATAGCAATAAAGAAGAACAACAAAATACATGTTGTTATTTTGGCCCACACTTGTTTTGAAAGCGCTTGTGTATCTATTATAAATCTTTATTTTTTTATAGGTAAAGACGTCAATTCAGAAATGGTTACATTGAAAATGTTTTGCTTTGTAAGTATTAGTTTATGTAAAATGTTCACCTTGCTTTAATCTTGTTCTCATTGGAATATTCAATTATGTGTATATTTATTCATTTCTCTCTGTTGTCTATATAACAATGTTGAAAAAAAGAAGACAATCTCAATGTTTGCTTGCTACACGTTTCCTATAATTTTTACACTTCTTCAGGCAATGGTATTGTATACAAAATATAATTATGATGACGTTATGACAACATATTATCAAAGTGATGTTATGTCAAGTAAAACATCACAATGTTGAATATAACGCCTATATAATGGTACTTTGTGTTGATAATCTATACTTTGTGTTGATAATCTATACTTTGTGTTGATGATCTATACTTTGTGTTGATAATCTATACTTTGTGTTGATAGTCTATACTTTGTGTTGATAATCTATACTTTGTGTTGATGATCTATACTTCGTGTTGATGATCTATACTTTGTGTTGATAATCTATACTTTGTGTTGATAGTCTATACTTTGTTTTGATGATCTATACTTTGTGTTGATAATCTATACTTTGTGTTGATAGTCTATACTTTGTGATGATGATCTATACTTTGTGTTCATGATCCAAACTTTGGGTTGGTAATCTAGCTGCCATGTTATATTTTATTTTTGTTATTTGGCCAGTGTTATCCCCCTTATGACCTATATATGTGTCCTGCACAGGTTGATTATACCTGTGTTTTGTGAGATGTTCATCTTACATCTTCATATACTCAGTAATACATACATGATTATACCTGTGTTTTGTGAGATGTTCATCTTACATCTTCATATACTCAGTAATACATACATGATTATACCTGTGTTTTGTGAGATGTTCATCTTACATCTTCATATACTCAGTAATACATACATGATTATACCTGTGTTTTGTGAGATGTTCATCTTACATCTTCATATACTCAGTAATACATACATGATTATACCTGTGTTTTGTGAGATGTTCATCTTACATCTTCATATACTCAGTAATACATACATGATTATACCTGTGTTTTGTGAGATGTTCATCTTACATCTTCATATACTCAGTAATACATACATGATTATACCTGTGTTTTGTGAGATGTTCATCTTACATCTTCATATACTCAGTAATACATACATGATTATACCTGTGTTTTGTGAGATGTTCATCTTACATCTTCATATACTCAGTAATGCATACATGATTATACCTGTGTTTTGTGAGATGTTCATCTTACATCTTCATATACTCAGTAATACATACATGATTATACCTGTGTTTTGTGAGATGTTCATCTTACATCTTCATATACTCAGTAATACATACATGATTATACCTGTGTTTTGTGAGATGTTCATCTTACATCTTCATATACTCAGTAATACATACATGATTATACCTGTGTTTTGTGAGATGTTCATCTTACATCTTCATATACTCAGTAATGCATACATGATTATACCTGTGTTTTGTGAGATGTTCATCTTACATCTTCATATACTCAGTAATGCATGATTTCAGGATAAAATGGTGAAGACATATGGAAGTGATGATGAGTTGTTGAATTTCTCATTCTGGAAATGGTTTATTGGTGTATATAACCTCATTGATAGATATCTGCTTAACTTCTGGAAAGAGGAGTAAGTACAAAATACAGTAAGCTGCTTAGCAACGACAAAATACAGTAAGCTGCTTAGCAACGACAAAATACAGTAAGTTGCTTAGCAATGACAAAATACAGTAAGCTGCTTAGCAATGACAAAATACAGTAAGTTGCTTAGCAATGACAAAATACAGTAAGTTGCTTAGCAATGACAAAATACAGTAAGTTGCTTAGCAATGACAAAATACAGTAAGTTGCTTAGCAATGACAAAATACAGTAAGCTGCTTAGCAATGACAAAATACAGTAAGCTGCTTAGCAATGACAAAATACAGTAAGCTGCTTAGCAATGACAAAATACAGTAAGTTGCTTAGCAATGACAAAATACAGTAAGCTGCTTAGCAATGACAAAATACAGTAAGCTGCTTAGCAATGACAAAATACAGTAAGCTGCTTAGCAATGACAAAATACAGTAAGCTGCTTAGCAATGACAAAATACAGTAAGTTGCTTAGCAACGACAAAATACAGTAATTTGCTTAGCAATGACAAAATACAGTAAGTTGCTTAGCAATGACAAAATACAGTAAGCTGCTTAGCAATGACAAAATACAGTAAGTTGCTTAGCAACGACAAAATACAGTAAGCTGCTTAGCAATGACAAAATACAGTAAGCTGCTTAGCAATGACAAAATACAGTAAGTTGCTTAGCAATGACAAAATACAGTAAGCTGCTTAGCAATGACAAAATACAGTAAGCTGCTTAGCAATGACAAAATACAGTAAGTTGCTTAGCAATGACAAAATACAGTAAGTTGCTTAGCAATGACAAAATACAGTAAGCTGCTTAGCAATGACAAAATACAGTAATTTGCTTAGCAATGACAAAATACAGTAAGTTGCTTAGCAATGACAAAATACAGTAAGTTGCTTAGCAATGACAAAATACAGTAAGCTGCTTAGCAATGACAAAATACAGTAAGCTGCTTAGCAATGACAAAATACAGTAAGTTGCTTAGCAATGACAAAATACAGTAAGTTGCTTAGCAATGACAAAATACAGTAAGTTGCTTAGCAATGACAAAATACAGTAAGTTGCTTAGCAATGACAAAATACAGTAATTTGCTTAGCAATGACAAAATACAGTAAGCTGCTTAGCAATGACAAAATACAGTAAGTTGCTTAGCAATGACAAAATACAGTAAGTTGCTTAGCAATGACAAAATACAGTAAGCTGCTTAGCAATGACAAAATACAGTAAGCTGCTTAGCAATGACAAAATACAGTAAGTTGCTTAGCAATGACAAAATACAGTAAGTTGCTTAGCAATGACAAAATACAGTAAGTTGCTTAGCAATGACAAAATACAGTAAGTTGCTTAGCAATGACAAAATACAGTAAGTTGCTTAGCAATGACAAAATACAGTAAGTTGCTTAGCAATGACAAAATACAGTAAGCTGCTTAGCAATGACAAAATACAGTAAGTTGCTTAGCAGCGACAAAATACAGTAAGTTGCTTAGCAGCGACAAACTACAGTAAGTTGCTTAGCAACAAGATTACCTGAACTTGGTTCTTGTAGAAATTATGATGGTTATGCTGTGTAACGTATTTACATTTAGACTCGCACTTGAGCAGACACATATGCAACAATTTGTAAACATTGTTTTATAACCTTGTCGCCGAGCGGTATTTATCACCCCTAATTGTTTACTCGGTTGTTTAAAGGATTTTGCGTACAATTATTCAGGTGGGAAATGCCCCATGGGATTATGTGTATACAGTCGTTTAATGGATTATTTATTAAAAAGTTTTACCTTTCAATACTGGCTTATTGTGGTCGCTGGTGGTGTTAAAGAAAAGTTGTTTTATCAGATTCTATTCATGTAGTAAAAACATTCTGGTTGGAATTTAAATGGTTGTTTAATAAAAAAGTTGCTAAATACAGGTGGTCGCTCATATAATACCTGCTTGCAGTCTGCAAATATCATTTTTTGAAGATCATTTCAATAATCATTTCAATCTGAGGATGATGTCGTGTATGTCCCTGCTTTTATGGGCAGAAAAGTTATTTTTACCTATGAAAAGTGCATTTACAATCTATGATATATATAATGTAGTACATTGGAGTCCATAAATTACTGAATGTATTTATCGGGTTAAAATAAAACAGTAAAAAAATCATCATTTATGTAATATACTTAACAACTGAGATGTTTTATTGGTGATGTATTTCTGTCTGATTTATTGGAAAACCAGACACAATGTATACATCTGTTGTATATATTTCACAGTCTGATATTTGGATTCATAAGCAAAGAAGATGCGAAGGAGAAACTTAAACGTTGCGGTTCTGGACATTCTGGTACCTTCATCTTACGCTTCTCCGACCAGAATATAACCGACAGCCAAGGTGTGAAAAGTGTATTTGCCCATCTGACTGCCACAGTGCTGATAATTAAGGAAACAGGTAAAGTGCTTGTTGTCATTTTTATTTTGTTGGCTAACAAAACACCTGAAAGTAACTACAGTAAAACCACCTCAATAATAAGACCACCTCAATAATAAGACCACCTCAATCATAAGACCATCTCAATAATAAGACCACCTCAATAATAAGACCACCTCAATTATAAGACCATCTCAATAATAAGACCACCTCAATAATAAGACCACCTCAATCATAAGACCACCTCAATCATAAGACCATCTCAATAATAAGACCAACTCAATAATAAGGTCACCTCCATATTAAGACCACCTCAATAATAAGCCCACCTCCATATTAAGACCTCCTCCATATTACGGCCACCTCCATATTAAGACCACCTCCATATTAAGACCACAATTCTCAATATTAAAACGACCTCATTAAAAAGACCATTTTTCAAGAGTCCCAAAGGTGGTCTTATTATTTAGGTTTTACTGTGTACACTGAGCAAAATTTCTAATTGGTCACTTTGGTTTTATTGAAGATACCATACCATATATTACTGATTCATGACTTTCAATTTTAGTGTTGTTGTTGTTGTTCGTTCGTAAATTTCATCTCGGGGTCCAAGTGGATTAATTATTTCAGAAAAGTTGAACAAAGAAATTACGTTTACTATTGTTCTTCCGTTGTTTGATTTTTATTCACGGCTTGGAAAATATCAATAAAAATCCTAGTGACCAATTAGAAAGTTTGTTGAGTGTATAGTGTACAAACTATATGGAAAGATGAAATACTTTGTTTATACTGGACCTCCCAACTTTGTTGCTATTTGATTTTACTCACCAGTCATATTAAAGAATGTTCGCTTTGATTTCCCCTTTGTCAATAAACAATAACATTGTATTGGTGAGAATCAGTGTTGACATTGTATTGGAGAGTATCAGTGTTCACATTGTATTGGTGAGTATCAGTGTTCACATTGTATTGGCGAGTATCAGTGTTCACATTGTATTGGCGAGTATCAGTGTTCACATTGTATTGAAGAGTATTAGTGTTCACATTGTATTGGCGAGTATCAGTGTTCACATTGTATTGAAGAGTATCAGTGTTCACATTGTATTGGAGAGTATCAGTGTTCACATTGTATTGGTGAGTATCAGTATTCACATTGTATTGGTGAGTATCAGTGTTCACGTTGTATTGGTGAGTATCAGTGTTCACGTTGTATTGGTGAGTATCAGTGTTCACGTTGTATTGGTGAGTATCAGTGTTCACGTTGTATTGGTGAGTATCAGTGTTCACATTGTATTGGTGAGTATCAGTGTTCACGTTGTATTGGTGAGTATCAGTGTTCACGTTGTATTGGTGAGTATCAGTGTTCACATTGTATTGGAGAGTATCAGTGTTCACATTGTATTGGAGAGTATCAGTGTTCACATTGTATTGGAGAGTATCAGTGTTCACATTGTATTGAAGAGTATCAGTGTTCACGTTGTATTGGTGATTATCAGTGTTCACATTGTATTGAAGAGTATCAGTGTTCACGTTGTATTGGTGAGTATCAGTGTTCACGTTGTATTGGTGAGTATCAGTGTTCACATTGTATTGGCGAGTATCAGTGTTCACATTGTATTGGAGAGTATCAGTGTTCACATTGTATTGAAGAGTATTAGTGTTCACATTGTATTGGAGAGTATCAGTGTTCACGTTGTATTGGTGAGTATCAGTGTTCACATTGTATTGGTGAGTATCAGTGTTCACATTGTATTGAAGAGTATTAGTGTTCACATTGTATTGGAGAGTATCAGTGTTCATGTTGTATTGGTGAGTATCAGTGTTCACATTGTATTGGTGAGTATCAGTGTTCACATTGTATTGGTGTTCACATTGTTTTGGTGAGTATCAGTGTTCACATTGTATTGAAGAGTATTAGTGTTCACATTGTATTGGAGAGTATCAGTGTTCATGTTGTATTGGTGAGTATCAGTGTTCACATTGTATTGGTGAGTATCAGTGTTCACATTGTATTGGTGTTCACATTGTTTTGGTGAATATCAGTGTTCACTTTATGATGATTTATCCTTAAAGTTAGATAGTCTTATTTAGTCTTATTGGTTATCAAAACGTGCCAAGTGTTAATTTTGAAAAAGTAGCAAGTTAATGCCTTCACACTGACATACTCTAAAACACTTCTTAAAAGTTTCCAGGAACTGCAAACACAAGTCTGATACAGGTCTTTGCAAACACAAGTCTGATACAGGTCTATGCAAACACAAGTCTGATACAGGTCTATGCAAACACAAGTCTGATACAGGTCTTTGCAAACACAAGTCTGATACAGGCCTATGCAAACACAAGTCTGATACAGGTCTATGCAAACACAAGTCTGATACAGGTCTATGCAAACACAAGTCTGATACAGGTCCATGCTAGCGCTAACTTTGCGTGTAGGTTAGGATAGAAAACTACCTTTATTGGACTCTTGTATTTGTGGTTTTGTGAAACATGTAAGCACAATGACAAAGCAATGTTTTTGAGTGTATCTGTTTGAAGACAGTTTTCTGATATTAACAATAAAGCATATCTTGACAAACAATCAACTCTATGTACATTTAATAAAATATCTTCTTATCATGAATCACAGGCCATTGAGTGAAAGATATTCAATTCCCTAAATCTTCTATTTTCTAAACCTTTTCCAGATGGCCGTAAGAAGAAGTGTATATATGATCTCGATGTGGCTGGGCACAGTAAACTCAAAATAAAAAATCTGGCCAGTATTTTGCTGGTGACGATAGACAAACATTCAACTGAAATCTACCAGTACGTATATCCTGGGAGGAAAAAGAGAGAAGATACTTTTGATAGACATTGTAATGAAGGTAAGAGGAATTGTAGTTTAGTGGGATTGATTTCAGCCACTCGGATGGCTTGTGGTTTGTAGATGAACACCAATGATGTTAGGGGTCACTTGGCAAAAGGTCATGATAAGGTTGATAAAAGATTGCACCATAACCTGAACAGTATTTGGTCGACCGTGATAGATAGTTGCACCATAACCTGAACAGTATTTGGTCGACCGTGATAGATAGATGCACCATAACCTGATCAGTGTTTGGTCGACCGTGATAGATAGTTGCACCATAACCTGATCAGTGTTTGGTCGACCGTGATAGATAGATGCACCATAACCTGATCAGTGTTTGGTCGACCGTGATAGATAGTTGCACCATAACCTGATCAGTGTTTGGTCGACCGTGATAGATAGATGCACCATAACCTGATCAGTGTTTGGTCGACCGTGATAGATAGTTGCACCATAACCTGATCAGTGTTTGGTCGACCGTGATAGGTAGATGCACCATAACCTGATCAGTGTTTGGTCGACCGTGATAGATAGTTGCACCATAACCTGATCAGTGTTTGGTCGACCGTGATAGGTAGATGCACCATAACCTGATCAGTGTTTGGTCGACCGTGATAGATAGTTGCACCATAACCTGATCAGTGTTTGGTCGACCGTGATAGATAGTTGCACCATAACCTGATCAGTGTTTGGTTGACCGTGATAGATAGATGCACCATAACCTGATCAGTGTTTGGTCGACCGTGATAGATAGATGACCTGATCAGTGTTTGGTTGACCGTGATAGATAGATGACCTGATCAGTGTTTGGTTGACCGTGATAGATAGATGACCTGATCAGTGTTTGGTTGACCGTGATAGATAGTTGACCTGATCAGTGTTTGGTTGACCGTGATAGATAGATTACCTGATCAGTGTTTGGTTGACGGTGATAGATAGATGACCTGATCAGTGTTTGGTTGACCGTGATAGATAGATGACCTGATCAGTGTTTGGTTGACGGTGATAGATAGATGACCTGATCAGTGTTTGGTTGACCGTGATAGATAGATGACCTGATCAGTGTTTGGTTGACCGTGATAGATAGTTGACCTGATCAGTGTTTGGTTGACTGTGATAGATAGATGACCTGATCAGTGTTTGGTTGACTGTGATAGATAGATGACCTGATCAGTGTTTCGTTGACCGTGATAGATAGATGACCTGATCAGTGTTTGGTTGACCGTGATAGATAGATGACCTGATCAGTGTTTGGTTGACCGTGATAGATAGATGACCTGATCAGTGTTTGGTTGACCGTGATAGATAGATGACCTGATCAGTGTTTGGTTGACCGTGATAGATAGTTGACCTGATCAGTGTTTGGTTGACCGTGATAGATAGTTGACCTGATCAGTGTTTGGTTGACAGTGATAAATAGATGACCTGATCAGTGTTTGGTTGACAGTGATAGATAGTTGACCTGATCAGTGTTTGGTTGACAGTGATAGATAGTTGACCTGATCAGTGTTTGGTTGACCGTGATAGATAGTTGACCTGATCAGTGTTTGGTTGACAGTGATAGATAGTTGACCTGATCAGTGTTTGGTTGACCGTGATAGATAGTTGACCTGATCAGTGTTTGGTTGACAGTGATAGATAGTTGACCTGATCAGTGTTTGGTTGACAGTGATAGATAGTTGACCTGATCAGTGTTTGGTTGACAGTGATAGATAGATGACCTGATCAGTGTTTGGTTGACAGTGATAGATAGTTGACCTGATCAGTGTTTGGTTGACAGTGATAGATAGTTGACCTGATCAGTGTTTGGTTGACCGTGATAGATAGCTGCAAGGAATACCATTATACCCTTAGACCTTAAAAAATTATGTTTGTTTCAGGTTGTTTTTTTCAAACAAAGCAAATTAAGCATAGATTTAAATGAATATATGTTAAAAAACAAAATGTTCTAGGGTCATGGTAAAACATAGGGTAGGTCAGGAAACCTGGAACAAACATAATTTTCGTCTTTTATTGAAGCAGACAAATACATGTATACCCATGTTATATTGATATCTGTTACAGAAACGGTGGTTGCTGGATACAATGGTACAAAGGATGCTTTTATAATAGATTTGAGTCACGCAATGTGGTAAGTGTTTACATTTATAATCTCAACATTTAACATTCAACAAGAATATATTGAATACAGAAACTTTGCTTTACACCAGAGATGTTTCACAAGTTGAGGAAAATGTATCTCAGAGAGTTGCAGCCATTATCATGTAGAGGATTGAAATGTAGGAAATCGCACCTGTCTGCCCAGTTAGCTCAGTAGTTCGATTCCCGGGCTGGGCAGGTCATGTCCCTCTGTGACATTGGTCACCATGGTTATTTGTCTTTCACCTCTGATTCATGTGAAGAAGATTTTAGCTGCTTGTGGAAGGAGAAGTTAGTACTGGTTGTTAATTTATTCCCAGACAACTTGTTGTAAAATGATGTTAAAGCGAAGTTGAAAAAGAAAAATTCGCCAATTTGTTTGTATTTGTGTAAAATTGTGAAGAAAACTGCTTAACTTTGTGACATCAGTGATGGTTTATGTAAAACTGAAGATGTGTGTTCATAAGTCCAATCATTTTACCTGTCAGGGGTCACACAGTTTATTTGTCTGAATAACTCAAATCCACAGTTTTACTCATGGAAGAGTAACTGTTCTTCTCTTGGAGTAAACTTTAAATAGCATATATACCAAAAGTATGCACTACTTGAAAGACGAGCCACTTGTAAGGTTCAGTCTACTCTACCTTTCTGATCACCCACTTGTAAGGTTCAGTCTACTCTACCTTTCTGATCACCCACTTGTAAGATTCAGTCTACTCTACCTTTCTGATCACCCAGTCTACTCTACCTTTCTGATCACCCACTTGTAAGGTTCAGTCTTCTCTACCTTTCTGATCACCCACTTGTAAGGATCAGTCTTCTCTACCTTTCTGATCACCCACTTGTAAGGTTCAGTCTTCTCTACCTTTCTGATCACCCACTTGTAAGGTTCAGTCTTCTCTACCTTTCTGATCACCCACTTGTAAGGTTCAGTCTTCTCTACCTTTCTGATCACCCACTTGTAAGGTTCAGTCTACTCTACCTTTCTGATCACCCACTTGTAAGGTTCAGTCTACTCTACCTTTCTGATCACCCACTTGTAAGGTTCAGTCTACTCTACCTTTCTGATCACCCACTTGTAAGCTTCAGTCTACTCTACCTTTCTGATTACCCACTTGTAAGGTTCAGTCTACTCTACCTTTCTGATCACCCACTTGTAAGGTTCAGTCTACTCTACCTTTCTGATCACCCACTTGTAAGGTTCAGTCTACTCTACCTTTCTTATTACCTACTTGTAAGGTTCAGTCTACTCTACCTTTCTGATCATCCACTTGTAAGGTTCAGTCTACTCTACCTTTCTGATCACCCAGTCTACTCTACCTTTCTGATCACCCACTTGTAAGGTTCAGTCTACTCTACCTTTCTGATCACCCACTTGTAAGGTTCAGTCTACTCTACCTTTCTGATCACCCACTTGTAAGGTTCAGTCTACTCTACCTTTCTGATCACCAACTTGTAAGGTTCAGTCTACTCTACCTTTCTGATCACCCACTTGTAAGGTTCAGTCTACTCTACCTTTCTGATCACCCAGTCTACTCTACCTTTCTGATCACCCACTTGTAAGGTTCAGTCTACTCTACCTTTCTGATTACCCACTTGTAAGGTTCAGTCTACTCTACCTTTCTGATCACCCAGTCTACTCTACCTTTCTGATCACCCACTTGTAAGGTTCAGTCTACTCTACTTTTCTGATCACCCAGTCTACTCTACCTTTCTGATCACCCAGTCTACTCTACCTTTCTGATCACCCACTTGTAAGGTTCAGTCTACTCTACCTTTCTGATCACCAACTTGTAAGGTTCAGTCTACTCTACCTTTCTGATCACCAACTTGTAAGGTTCAGTCTACTCTACCTTTCTGATCACCCACTTGTAAGGTTCAGTCTACTCTACCTTTCTGATCACCCAGTCTACTCTACCTTTCTGATCACCCACTTGTAAGGTTCAGTCTACTCTACCTTTCTGATTACCCACTTGTAAGGTTCAGTCTTCTCTACCTTTCTGATCACCCACTTGTAAGGTTCAGTCTACTCTACCTTTCTGATCACCCACTTGTAAGGTTCAGTCTACTCTACCTTTCTGATCACCCACTTGTAAGGTTCAGTCTACTCTACCTTTCTGATCACCCACTTGTAAGCTTCAGTCTACTCTACCTTTCTGATTACCCACTTGTAAGGTTCAGTCTACTCTACCTTTCTGATCACCCACTTGTAAGGTTCAGTCTACTCTTCCTTTCTGATCACCAACTTGTAAGGTTCAGTCTACTCTACCTTTCTTATTACCTACTTGTAAGGTTCAGTCTACTCTACCTTTCTGATCATCCACTTGTAAGGTTCAGTCTACTCTACCTTTCTGATCACCCAGTCTACTCTACCTTTCTGATCACCCACTTGTAAGGTTCAGTCTACTCTACCTTTCTTATTACCTACTTGTAAGGTTCAGTCTACTCTACCTTTCTGATCATCCACTTGTAAGGTTCAGTCTACTCTACCTTTCTGATCACCCAGTCTACTCTACCTTTCTGATCACCCACTTGTAAGGTTCAGTCTACTCTACCTTTCTGATCACCCACTTGTAAGGTTCAGTCTACTCTACCTTTCTGATCACCCACTTGTAAGGTTCAGTCTACTCTACCTTTCTGATCACCAACTTGTAAGGTTCAGTCTACTCTACCTTTCTGATCACCCACTTGTAAGGTTCAGTCTACTCTACCTTTCTGATCACCCAGTCTACTCTACCTTTCTGATCACCCACTTGTAAGGTTCAGTCTACTCTACCTTTCTGATTACCCACTTGTAAGGTTCAGTCTACTCTACCTTTCTGATCAGCCAGTCTACTCTACCTTTCTGATCACCCACTTGTAAGGTTCAGTCTACTCTACTTTTCTGATCACCCAGTCTACTCTACCTTTCTGATCACCCAGTCTACTCTACCTTTCTGATCACCCACTTGTAAGGTTCAGTCTACTCTACCTTTCTGATCACCAACTTGTAAGGTTCAGTCTACTCTACCTTTCTGATCACCCACTTGTAAGGTTCAGTCTACTCTACCTTTCTGATCACCCAGTCTACTCTACCTTTCTGATCACCCACTTGTAAGGTTCAGTCTACTCTACCTTTCTGATTACCCACTTGTAAGGTTCAGTCTACTCTACCTTTCTGATCACCCAGTCTACTCTACCTTTCTGATCACCCACTTGTAAGGTTCAGTCTACTCTACTTTTCTGATCACCCAGTCTACTCTACCTTTCTGATCACCCACTTGTAAGGTTCAGTCTACTCTACCTTTCTGATCACCAACTTGTAAGGTTCAGTCTACTCTACCTTTCTGATCACCCACTTGTAAGGTTCAGTCTACTCTACCTTTCTGATCACCCAGTCTACTCTACCTTTCTGATCACCCACTTGTAAGGTTCAGTCTACTCTACCTTTCTGATTACCCACTTGTAAGGTTCAGTCTACTCTACCTTTCTGATCACCCAGTCTACTCTACATTTCTGATCACCCACTTGTAAAGTTCAGTCTTCTCTACCTTTCTGATCACCCACTTGTAAGGATCAGTCTTCTCTACCTTTCTGATCACCCACTTGTAAGGTTCAGTCTTCTCTACCTTTCTGATCACCCACTTGTAAGGTTCAGTCTTCTCTACCTTTCTGATCACCCACTTGTAAGGTTCAGTCTACTCTACCTTTCTGATCACCCACTTGTAAGGTTCAGTCTACTCTACCTTTCTGATCACCCACTTGTAAGGTTCAGTCTACTCTACCTTTCTGATCACCCACTTGTAAGCTTCAGTCTACTCTACCTTTCTGATTACCCACTTGTAAGGTTCAGTCTACTCTACCTTTCTGATCACCCACTTGTAAGGTTCAGTCTACTCTTCCTTTCTGATCACCAACTTGTAAGGTTCAGTCTACTCTACCTTTCTTATTACCTACTTGTAAGGTTCAGTCTACTCTACCTTTCTGATCATCCACTTGTAAGGTTCAGTCTACTCTACCTTTCTGATCACCCAGTCTACTCTACCTTTCTGATTACCCACTTGTAAGGTTCAGTCTACTCTACCTTTCTTATTACCTACTTGTAAGGTTCAGTCTACTCTACCTTTCTGATCATCCACTTGTAAGGTTCAGTCTACTCTACCTTTCTGATCACCCAGTCTACTCTACCTTTCTGATCACCCACTTGTAAGGTTCAGTCTACTCTACCTTTCTGATCACCCACTTGTAAGGTTCAGTCTACTCTACCTTTCTGATCACCCACTTGTAAGGTTCAGTCTACTCTACCTTTCTGATCACCAACTTGTAAGGTTCAGTCTACTCTACCATTCTGATCACCCACTTGTAAGGTTCAGTCTACTCTACCTTTCTGATCACCCAGTCTACTCTACCTTTCTGATCACCCACTTGTAAGGTTCAGTCTACTCTACCTTTCTGATTACCCACTTGTAAGGTTCAGTCTACTCTACCTTTCTGATCACCCAGTCTACTCTACCTTTCTGATCACCCACTTGTAAGGTTCAGTCTACTCTACTTTTCTGATCACCCAGTCTACTCTACCTTTCTGATCACCCAGTCTACTCTACCTTTCTGATCACCCACTTGTAAGGTTCAGTCTACTCTACCTTTCTGATCACCAACTTGTAAGGTTCAGTCTACTCTACCTTTCTGATCACCCACTTGTAAGGTTCAGTCTACTCTACCTTTCTGATCACCCAGTCTACTCTACCTTTCTGATCACCCACTTGTAAGGTTCAGTCTACTCTACCTTTCTGATTACCCACTTGTAAGGTTCAGTCTACTCTACCTTTCTGATCACCCAGTCTACTCTACCTTTCTGATCACCCACTTGTAAGGTTCAGTCTACTCTACTTTTCTGATCACCCAGTCTACTCTACCTTTCTGATCACCCACTTGTAAGGTTCAGTCTACTCTACCTTTCTGATCACCAACTTGTAAGGTTCAGTCTACTCTACCTTTCTGATCACCCACTTGTAAGGTTCAGTCTACTCTACCTTTCTGATCACCCAGTCTACTCTACCTTTCTGATCACCCACTTGTAAGGTTCAGTCTACTCTACCTTTCTGATTACCCACTTGTAAGGTTCAGTCTACTCTACCTTTCTGATCACCCAGTCTACTCTACCTTTCTGATCACCCACTTGTAAGGTTCAGTCTACTCTACCTTTCTGATCACCCAGTCTACTCTACCTTTCTGATCACCCACTTGTAAGGTTCAGTCTACTCTACCTTTCTGATCACCCACTTGTAAGGTTCAGTCTACTCTACCTTTCTGATCACCCACTTGTAAGGTTCAGTCTACTCTACCTTTCTGATCACCCAGTCTACTCTACCTTTCTGATCACCCACTTGTAAGGTTCAGTCTACTCTGCCTTTCTGATTACCCACTTGTAAGGTTCAGTCTACTCTACCTTTCTGATCACCCAGTCTACTCTACCTTTCTGATCACCCACTTTTAAGGTTCAGTCTACTCTACCTTTCTGATTACCAACTTGTAAGGTTCAGTCTACTCTACCTTTCTGATCACCGGGACTCACAGGGCTCTAGAAATCTTTTTCAAATACATTTGTTCCGGAGGAGTTTACATGTTAAGTTTGACTTGTCGGACATGGGAGGTTAGTTTTCCGAGAAAATGATTGGATATGGATTATGGAACAGTTAATTAGGTGTGCATGAACTACTCTTGTTTATTTATAACATGTCTAATGTTGAGTTGCTATATTGGGATAAATCTTTGCAGTGGGGCAAGACATTTGTACCTTAAGTTAGACCCAATAGATAGGGCCATTTGTGGGGGTCATTTATATAACATTGAGTCCAGACCTTTAAAACAGACTTGTCCTGGACTGACATCAACTCTACTGTTGGTAGCCAGAATTGTCAAATAGACTTGTCCGGGATGTTTGACTAGTGGATTTCTAGAGCCCCGACTCACACAATGAATATTCAAGGTAAAAAATCAGATTTTTTACACGACTGTGAAGGGAACTCTAGAAGGGATGAAGGGAGAGAACTCTAGAATGGACTGTCAAGGAAACCTGTCATATATGAAGGGAGAGAACTCTAGAAGGGACAAAGGGAGAGAACTCTATAATGGACAAAGGGAGAGAATTCTAGAAGGGACAAAGGGAGAGAACTCTAGAAGGGACACAGGGAGAGAACTCTAGAAGGGACACAGGGAGAGAACTCTAGAAGGGACAAAGGGAGAGAACTCTATAATGGACAAAGGGAGAGAATTCTAGAAGGGACAAAGGAAGAGAACTCTAGAAGGGACACAGGGAGAGAACTCTAGAAGGGACAAAGGGAAAGAACTCTAGAAGGGACACAGGGAGAGAACTCTAGAAGGGACAAAGGGAAGGAACTCTAGAAGGGACACAGGGAGAGAACTCTAGAAGGGACAAAGGGAAGGAACTCTAGAAGGGACACAGGGAGAGAACTCTAGAAGGGACCATGAAGGGAACCTGTCATATATTTGGATAAACTTTCTACTTGTTTGTAAATGACTACTTAGGATGAATGTAATACCCTAATAGACATCTGTTATTCTATGTATTACTTTAACAATGTTCGTGAAAAACAGTACTGTCAATAAGAGCCAGGAGCTGGTAAAATTACCCAGTAACTTAAGCATCATCTCCCAGCTACTTTTCTTATATATGTGATCATAATTAAGGGGAGTACCCCCAGACCACTCAACTACTTTTGATGATTTCCCTGCTAATTCAAAAGTTACAGATTTTTATGCGCCCACCATTCAAAGAATGACAAAGGGCATGAAGTGTTATCTCTGTCCGTCCTTCTGTTTCCAAGCAATACAATATAATGAAAGTAAGGTTGGATTCAATTTGTATTTGGGCACATAGGATAATAAAATATAGATCAAGTTGAATTTCAATTATAATCCACCAATTCTAAGAGGTGTTATTACAATCCACCTTCTTTTTGAGGAGTTATGGTTTCTGTTCAAAAAAGCTTGGGAAAACCCATAGCAGGGACATCCTTGTCCTACAGACAACATATGGTTTCTTAACTGTATTGCAATGCATTGTTTTACTATTTCAGTGCCTTGGAGATAGATTCTGGAAAGCATGCAAGGTCGACATCCATTGATTCAGGTTTTGCACCTTCTCCTCGGTGTAGTGAAACTTCAGGTATGAAATTGTTGTATATTGTAGATACAGATGTATTGTAAAATGATTTATGATAAACCACAGCTGTATACAGTCAGGCCTGGTTTCATCGACAACCTTCCATACACAAACCACAGCTGTATACAGTCAGGCCTGGTTTCATCGACAACCTTCCATACACAAACCACAGCTGTATACAGTCAGGCCTGGTTTCATCGACAACCTTCCATACACAAATCCCAGCTGTATAATTCAGGCCTGGTTTCATCGACAACCTTCCATACACATACTTGATATCATCCGAAATAATTATCAGGTCCCGATATATCTTATTAGGACATGTATAATAAAATTTTGGATGCCATGAATTCAAATGAACTAGGTCTGACTGTATGTACTGTATAGCATCACCTAGCAACAGAACAGTGAGACATTCTTGATGGTCCATGTATGTACTGTATAGCATCACCTAGCAACAGAACTGTGAGATATTCTTGATGGTCCATGTATGTACTGTATAGCATCACCTAGCAACAGAACTGTGAGACATTCTTGATGGTACATGTAAGTACTGTATAGCATCACCTAGCAACAGAACTGTGAGATATTCTTGATGGTCCATGTATTTACTGTATAGCATCACCTAGCAACAGAACTGTGAGATATTCTTGATGGTCCATGTATGTACTGTATAGCATCACCTAGCAACAGAACTGTGAGATATTCTTGATGGTCCATGTATGTACTGTATAGCATCACCTAGCAACAGAACTGTGAGATATTCTTGATGGTCCATGTATTTACTGTATAGCATCACCTAGCAACAGAGCTGTGAGATATTCTTGATGGTCCATGTATTTACTGTATAGCATCACCTAGCAACAGAACTGTGAGATATTCTTGATGGTCCATGTATGTACTGTATAGCATCACCTAGCAACAGAACTGTGAGATATTCTTGATGGTCCATGTATGTTCTGTATAGCATCACCTAGCAACAGAGCTGTGATATATTCTTGATGGTCCATGTATTTACTGTATAGCATCACCTAGCAACAGAACTGTGAGATATTCTTGATGGTCCATGTATTTACTGTATAGCATCACCTAGCAACAGAACTGTGAGATATTCTTGATGGTCCATGTATGTACTGTATAGCATCACCTAGCAACAGAACTGTGAGATATTCTTGATGGTCCATGTATTTACTGTATAGCATCACCTAGCAACATTACTTACCAGTATGGGCACCTAATTCAATGACCATATCCTGGGTTACTGACCATTACGGGCACCTAATTCAATGGCCATATCCTGGGTTACTGACCAGTACAGACACCTAATGCAATGACCATATCCTGGGTTACTGACCATTATGGGCACCTAATTCAATGACCATATCCTGGGTTGCTGACCAGTACAGACACCTAATGCAATGACCATATCCTGGGTTACTGACCATTACGGGCACCTAATTCAATGACCATATCCTGGGTTACTGACCATTACGGGCACCTAATGCAATGACCATATCCTGGGTTACTGACCAGTATGGGCACCTAATTCAATGACCATATCCTGGGTTACTGACCATTACGGGCACCTAATGCAATGACCATATCCTGGGTTACTGACCAGTATGGGCACCTAATTCAATGACCATATCCTGGGTTACTGACCATTACGGGCACCTAATGCAATGACCATATCCTGGGTTACTGACCAGTATGGGCACCTAATTCAATGACCATATCCTGGGTTACTGACCATTATGGGCACCTTATTCAATGGCCATATCCTGGGTTGCTGACCAGTACAGACACCTAATGCAATGACCATATCCTGGGTTACTGACCAGTATGGGCACCTAATTCAATGACTATATCCTGGGTTGCTGACCAGTACAGACACCTTATTCAATGACCATATCCTGAGTTACTGACCATTACGAGCAACTTATTCAATGACCATATCCTGGGTTGCTGACCAGTACGGGCACCTAATTCAATGACCATATCCTGGGTTGCTGACCAGCACAGACACCTAATTCAATAACCATATCCTGGGTTGCTGACCAGTACAGACACCTAATTCAATGACCATATCATGGGTTGCTGACCAGTACAGACACCTAATTCAATGACCATATCCTGGGTTGCTGACCAGCACAGACACCTAATTCAATTACCATATCCTGGGTTGCTGACCAGCACAGACACCTAATTCAATGACCATATCCTGGGTTGCTGACCAGCACAGACACCTAATTCAATGACCATATCCTGGGTTGCTGACCAGCACAGACACCTAATTCAATAACCATATCCTGGGTTGCTGACCAGTATGGGCACCTAATTCAATGACCATTTCCTGGGTTGCTGACCAGCACAGACACCTAATTCAATAACCATGTCCTGGGTTGCTGACCAGTATGGGCACCTAATTCAATGACCATATCCTGGATTGCTGACCAGTACGGGCACCTAATTCAATGACCATATCCTGGGTTGCTGACCAGCACAGACACCTAATTCAATGACCATATCCTGGGTTGCTGACCAGTATGGGCACCTAATTCAATAACCATATCCTGGGTTGCTGACCAGTATGGGCACCTAATTCAATAACCATATCCTGGGTTGCTGACCAGTATGGGCACCTAATTCAATAACCATATCCTGGGTTGCTGACCAGTACAGACACCTAATTCAATAACCATATCCTGGGTTGCTGACCAGCACATACACCTAATTCAATGACCATATCCTGGGTTGCTGACCATTACAGACACCTAATTCAATGACCATATCCTGGGTTGCTGACCAGCACAGACACCTAATTCAATGACCATATCCTGGGTTGCTGACCAGCACAGACACCTAATTCAATGACCATATCCTGGATTGCTGACCAGTACAGACACCTAATTCAATAACCATATCCTGGGTTGCTGACCAGCACAGACACCTAATTCAATGACCATATCCTGGGTTGCTGACCAGCACAGACACCTAATTCAATGACCATATCCTGGGTTGCTGACCAGTATGGGCACCTAATTCAATGACCATATCCTGGGTTGCTGACCAGCACAGACACCTAATTCAATGACCATATCCTGGGTTGCTGACCAGTACAGACACCTAATTCAATGACCATATCCTGGGTTGCTGACCAGTATGGGCACCTAATTCAATGACCATATCCTGGGTTGCTGACCAGCACAGACACCTAATTCAATGACCATATCCTGGGTTGCTGACCAGTATTGGCACCTAATTCAATAACCATATCCTGGGTTGCTGACCAGTACAGACACCTAATGCAATGACCATATCCTGGGTTGCTGACCAGTACAGACACCTAATTCAATGACCATATCCTGGGTTGCTGACCAGTATTGGCACCTAATTCAATAACCATATCCTGGGTTGCTGACCAGCACAGACACCTAATTCAATAACCATATCCTGGGTTGCTGACCAGTACAGACACCTAATTCAATGACCATATACTGGGTTGCTGACCAGTACAGACACCTAATTCAATGACCATATCCTTGGTTGCTGACCAGTATGGGCACCGAATTCAATGACCATATCCTGGGTTGCTGACCAGCACAGACACCTAATTCAATGACCAAATCCTGGGTTGCTGACCAGCACAGACACCTAATTCAATGACCATATCCTGGGTTGCTGACCAGTATGGGCACCTAATTCAATGACCATATCCTGGGTTGCTGACCAGCACAGACACCTAATTCAATGACCATATCCTGGGTTGCTGACCAGCACAGACACCTAATTCAATGACCATATCCTGGGTTGCTGACCAGCACAGACACCTAATTCAATGACCATATCCTGGGTTGCTGACCAGTACAGACACCTAATTCAATGACCATATCCTGGGTTGCTGACCAGCACAGACACCGAATTCAATGACCATATCCTGGGTTGCTGACCAGTACAGACACCTAATTCAATGACCATATCCTGGGTTGCTGACCAGCACAGACACCGAATTCAATGACCATATCCTGGGTTGCTGACCAGTATGGGCACCTAATTCAAATACCATATCCTGGGTTGCTGACCAGCACAGACACCTAATTCAATGACCATATCCTGGGTTGCTGACCAGTACAGACACCTAATTCAATGACCATATCCTGGGTTGCTGACCAGCACAGACACCGAATTCAATGACCATATCCTGGGTTGCTGACCAGCACAGACACCTAATTCAATGACCATATCCTGGGTTGCTGACCAGTATGGGCACCTAATTCAATGACCATATCCTGGGTTGCTGACCAGCACAGACACCTAATTCAATGACCATATCCTGGGTTGCTGACCAGCACAGACACCTAATTCAATGACCATATCCTGGGTTGCTGACCAGTATGGGCACCTAATTCAATGACCATATCCTGGGTTGCTGACCAGCACAGACACCTAATTCAATGACCATATCCTGGGTTGCTGACCAGTACAGACACCTAATTCAATGACCATATCCTGGGTTGCTGACCAGCACAGACACCTAATTCAATGACCATATCCTGGGTTGCTGACCAGCACAGACACCGAATTCAATGACCATATCCTGGGTTGCTGACCAGTATGGGCACCTAATTCAAATACCATATCCTGGGTTGCTGACCAGCACAGACACCTAATTCAATGACCATATCCTGGGTTGCTGACCAGCACAGACACCTAATTCAATGACCATATCCTGGGTTGCTGACCAGTACAGACACCTAATTCAATGACCATATCCTGGGTTGCTGACCAGTATGGGCACCTAATTCAATGACCATATCCTGGGTTGCTGACCAGCACAGACACCTAATTCAATGACCATATCCTGGGTTGCTGACCAGTATTGGCACCTAATTCAATAACCATATCCTGGGTTGCTGACCAGTACAGACACCTAATGCAATGACCATATCCTGGGTTGCTGACCAGTACAGACACCTAATTCAATGACCATATCCTGGGTTGCTGACCAGTATTGGCACCTAATTCAATAACCATATCCTGGGTTGCTGACCAGCACAGACACCTAATTCAATAACCATATCCTGGGTTGCTGACCAGTACAGACACCTAATTCAATGACCATATACTGGGTTGCTGACCAGTACAGACACCTAATTCAATGACCATATCCTTGGTTGCTGACCAGTATGGGCACCGAATTCAATGACCATATCCTGGGTTGCTGACCAGCACAGACACCTAATTCAATGACCAAATCCTGGGTTGCTGACCAGCACAGACACCTAATTCAATGACCATATCCTGGGTTGCTGACCAGTATGGGCACCTAATTCAATGACCATATCCTGGGTTGCTGACCAGCACAGACACCTAATTCAATGACCATATCCTGGGTTGCTGACCAGCACAGACACCTAATTCAATGACCATATCCTGGGTTGCTGACCAGCACAGACACCTAATTCAATGACCATATCCTGGGTTGCTGACCAGTACAGACACCTAATTCAATGACCATATCCTGGGTTGCTGACCAGCACAGACACCGAATTCAATGACCATATCCTGGGTTGCTGACCAGTACAGACACCTAATTCAATGACCA
The DNA here is from genome assembly GCA_032209605.1 of Mactromeris polynyma. Lineage (NCBI taxonomy): Eukaryota > Metazoa > Mollusca > Bivalvia > Venerida > Mactridae > Mactromeris > Mactromeris polynyma. The sequence continues at coordinate 11,822,010 of JASFXZ010000014.1, read as the reverse complement.
TATCCTGGGTTGCTGACCAGCACAGACACCGAATTCAATGACCATATCCTGGGTTGCTGACCAGTATGGGCACCTAATTCAAATACCATATCCTGGGTTGCTGACCAGCACAGACACCTAATTCAATGACCATATCCTGGGTTGCTGACCAGTACAGACACCTAATTCAATGACCATATCCTGGGTTGCTGACCAGCACAGACACCGAATTCAATGACCATATCCTGGGTTGCTGACCAGCACAGACACCTAATTCAATGACCATATCCTGGGTTGCTGACCAGTATGGGCACCTAATTCAATGACCATATCCTGGGTTGCTGACCAGCACAGACACCTAATTCAATGACCATATCCTGGGTTGCTGACCAGCACAGACACCTAATTCAATGACCATATCCTGGGTTGCTGACCAGTATGGGCACCTAATTCAATGACCATATCCTGGGTTGCTGACCAGCACAGACACCTAATTCAATGACCATATCCTGGGTTGCTGACCAGTACAGACACCTAATTCAATGACCATATCCTGGGTTGCTGACCAGCACAGACACCTAATTCAATGACCATATCCTGGGTTGCTGACCAGCACAGACACCTAATTCAATAACCATATCCTGGGTTGCTGACCAGCACAGACACCTAATTCAATGACCATATCCTGGGTTGCTGACCAGCACAGACACCTAATTCAATGACCATATCCTGGGTTGCTGACCAGCACAGACACCTAATTCAATGACCATATCCTGGGTTGCTGACCAGCAAAGACACCTAATTCAATGACCATATCCTGGGTTACTGACTTGTTCTCTCTTGTTTATTTTTATAGACATAAATTCTCTGTCACATGTTCATGTACATGTATATCATACAACCATCCAGTAATTATCATGTGTGCATCATGTGTGCATAACATTTGTGGCCAATCTTACCGGTCATCAGACAATAGAATATTAAGTGGTCAATGATAGGTGTGAATTAATGTATTGTCTGACCTATCTATGGTGAACAATGAATGAAATGATAGCTTGGGACCACAAATCCTGTTCAAGATTTCGACCTATCTCTGTTTGAGTGATCTACTGTTAGATAATATGAAATAAGAAGGGATTTCGCCAGGACTTAAGAACCTGTTTATAGTATCTACTGTGTTCGAGCCAAAACTGTTTGAGGTTTCCAAGTTTTACTGTAACTGATTTCATTTTGTTTCAGCTGCCCCTGTGAAGAAGTCTCGAGCCAGCATAGAACAACGACATCCAACTATTACAAATATGTTGAACAAAGAAATGTTTAGTCCATCGTCGAGTCCTGCGTACTCTACCCAGAGTTCATGTACTAGTGCGAGTCCGTGGCACCAACCATTCAGTCCAAACTTCCAGCCAGAGAGTCCAGCACTGACAAACAGCAGTCCTCCAAACTCTATGCTCCAACAACAATCTATGCTGAATGAGTTTGACAGTCATAGTCAAGATGTGGCTTATCCCTCGTTGCCAACAGTGATAAACGATCTAGACATTCAGCCTAGACAACTCCCCATGGGGAATTTTAATCAGACTGGTTCTTTGAACTCAAACAAGAGATGCAGTCCAGTGCAGAAAAGAAATGGTAAAGTACATGGCACCACAACTTCCGATGGTTGTGAGTCGGGACTGGGATGTTCCTCACTCAGTGACGATAGTGGCTCTCTCTCTGCGGAGGAGCCGTTGGAAGTCACTGTTTTCAGTGATGATAATAGTCCTCTTCATGGTGTAGGTAATAACAGTAATGATGTTCTTATATATGCTGTGCAAATGGATGGGGGCGAGTATAGAATTGTGCAGGACCAGGCCACTTTAAATGCTATTTTACAACAGCAAAATCAGCAGCAAACAGTTTTAGCCAATCAGCAATCAGAACCTCAGTTGCTGCAGGAAAACTTTGTATCAACCAATCAGATTACAGCAACTTCACAGCCAGATAGACTTCTGTTGCTGCATGCATTGTTGAGTAAGGTTTCAGAAGAAGAAAGAAACAATTTGTTTCAACAAACTGCTGGTTTCAGTCCTGCGTTGGAATCATTTCCTAGCATGACTACTCAACCAACAAACCCAACTGTGAATAATACAGTCAATTCAATGGCTGACATGATAATAAGCTGTTCATCAAATACCTTGGATACTCCGACACTGACTTCTGCAGGAAGTATTGGTGATGCCTTCAATTTCAGGTAATATACATTGCTTGATTGTTAATGTGTGCAAATTACTTTATCCAGCTGTTATAAATACTTTCTTCCTGGATTTTCCTATGAACAAAGGTATACAGTAGACATTGTAAGGATGACCGTGACTTGTATACAGTAGACATTGTAAGGGACCGTGACTTGTATACAGTAGACATTGTAAGGATGACTGTGACTTGTATACAGTAGACATTGTAAGGATGACCGTGACTTGTATACAGTAGACATTGTAAGGATGACCGTGACTTGTATACAGTAGACATTGTAAGGATGACCGTGACTTGTATACAGTAGACATTGTAAGGATGACCGTGACTTGTATACAGTAGACATTGTAAGGATGACCGTGACTTGTATACAGTAGACATTGTAAGGATGACCGTGACTTGTATACAGTAGACATTGTAAGGATGACCGTGACTTGTATACAGTAGACATTGTAAGGATGACCGTGACTTGTATACAGTAGACATTGTAAGGATGACCGTGACTTGTATACAGTAGACATTGTAAGGATGACCGTGACTTGTATACAGTAGACATTGTAAGGATGACCGTGACTTGTATACAGTAGACATTGTAAGGATGACTGTGACTTGTATACAGTAGACATTGTAAGGCTTTGCATGACCGTGACTTGTATACAGTAGACATTGTAAGGATGACCGTGACTTGTATACAGTAGACATTGTAAGGCTTCGCATGACAGTGACTTGTATACAGTAGACATTGTAAGGATGACCGTGACTTGTATACAGTAGACATTGTAAGGCTTTGCATGACCGTGACTTGTATACAGTAGACATTGTAAGGCTTCGCATGACCGTGACTTGTATACAGTAGACATTGTAAGGCTTCGCATGACCGTGACTTATATACAGCAGACATTGTAAGGCTTTGCATGACCGTGACTTGTATACAGTAGACATTGTAAGGCTTCGCATGACCGTGACTTGTATACAGTAGACATTGTAAGGGACAGTCAACATGACCGTGACTTGTATACAGTAGACATTGTAAGGATGACCGTGACTTGTATACAGTAGACATTGTAAGGATGACCGTGACTTGTATACAGTAGACATTGTAAGGATGACCGTGACTTGTATACAGTAGACATTGTAAGGCTTCACATGACTGTGACTTGTATACAGTAGACATTGTAAGGGACAGTCAACATGACCGTGACTTGTATACAGTAGACATGGTAAGGGACAGTCAACATGACCATGACTTGTATACAGTAGACATTGTAAGGGACAGTCAACATGACCGTGACTAGTATACAGTAGGCATTGTAAGGGACAGTCAAGAAGTGGTCTCTTAATAGATATGGACAAATTTAAAAGTTAATTAAAAATGAATGTCGAAATTGAACAATGATCAAAACATGAAATACCAGCCTCTTTCCATTCAAATTTATCTATAATGTGAAACAAATCTCGTAAATCCATTTACACCAATTACATCATCAGCTCACTAGGCAATAGAACAGTATGTATGTACAAGTGCCTAATTCTTAATTTCACCATACGTTATCCAATGTGACCATATCTTATTTATACACATTCATATTTCAATGTTCTTTGAATAAGTGTAATTGCCTCCTGCTTAAAATTCAAGAATTTTCTTATCACACACGCAAGAAAGTAAAAGGTAAAACAGTCTATAAAAAAATGTACTCAACACAGTAACACCAATATGCGCATGGGGTAACGTCATGAATTCAGTAATGACAAAGAGTATTGACAGCTATTGACTGTAATAAGCACTTATAGGAGTAATTCCCAAATATGTGATAATTGAGAAAATACCAAGAGAATTTGCATGTGACAATTGCTTTTTCTTCAGTGTTCTGAGCAATCTGCCTACATGAACATAATGAATAAGTTATTTATATATATGATTTCACTTTATCATTGTTTACATTATATTCCCTATAAACTTTAAGGAAATTTGCCTATCAATATGGCCGACTATTCAGAACAAGGGAGGTACATATTGTAAATGTGGGAACTATGTATTGCACATTAAGGTGACAATATTTTAAGTCAGCTAGTCTGTTCAATGTTTGTTCTTTAATTAGACTTGTATGTGTATGATACAGTCAAACCTCAATAATAAGACCACCTTTGAACCATCCTTGGGACCCTTGAACCACCCTTGGGACCTTTGAACCATCCTTGGGACCCTTGAACCACCCTTGGGACCTTTGAACCATCCTTGGGACCCTTGAACCACCCTTGGGACCCTTGAACCACCCTTGGGACCTTTGAACCATCCTTGGGACCCTTGAACCACCCTTGGGACCTTTGAACCATCCTTGGGACCCTTGAACCACCCTTGGGACCCTTGAACCACCCTTGGGACCTTTGAACCATCCTTGGGACCCTTGAACCACCCTTGAGACCCTTGAACCATCCTTGGGACCCTTGAACCACCCTTGGGACCCTTGAACCACCCTTGGGACCCTTGAACCATCCTTGGGACCCTTGAACCACCCTTGAGACCCTTGAACCATCCTTGGGACCCTTGAACCACCCTTGGGACCCTTGATAACTGTTCTTCCAATTGATGTGGTCTTAATATTGAGGTTGAATAAAGAGCAAAACAGTGAAAATGGAAGCAAAAATTGTGGTCTTAAATTTGAGGTGGTCTTATTAATGATGTGATCTTCAAGAGAAATTTTACTGCTTATTTCAGTAAGCCGGAGATTGCGGAAGCGATGGAAATGAACAGTGGCAATATAGATATGAATATGTTTGAATGGACATCATCAGGATCTGGTGTGCCAACAAATGAAAACATTTCCAGTGGCTCATCGTTTGAAGTTTAGTGATGCCATGTGGCTCATCGTTTGAAGTTTAGTGATGTCATGTGGCTCATCGTTTGAAGTTTAGTGATGCCATGTGGCTCATCGTTTGAAGTTTAGTGATGCCATGTGGCTCATCGTTTGAAGTTTAGTGATGCCATGTATCGATTGTGGTGACATTTTATTTCATGTTGGTCTGATACATAGGATTTACTTCTCCACAGACTATGTTCTTTGTGTGGTCTCATACATAGGATATACTCCTGCACAGACTATGTAAAGGAGTGTTACTATTCTGTTAAGCTTTTAACTGTTTTCATTTGCAAACAAATGATAGATAGATGCAGGGGTTTCACTAGATGTTCAATCTTGAGGGTCAATTTGATCATTTTCAACAGGGATTTAACCACTTAATAGCCTAAACACCTTTATAAAAAATGATCCTGCGGCGAGAATCCTAAGGGTCAAAATGTAAGAAATTCCAGGGGTTAAAGGATCGACTCCAGGGTCAAATGGAACCCCTGTAGATTGATTGTGTTCTGTTTATGGTGTATATATATGTGCAGTATGCATACTTTTCACAAGTTGACGTAAGCATATGTATTTCAGTGTCAGTATAAGAATATTTCTACATATATTCTGATGTTAGTTTGTTAGTTCAATAATATATAAATATGGGTTGGATAAATATAGATACAAGTCCAGATTGATATGTTGACCTTCCCGGACAGTCTGCCAAAGACAACAGCCATATTTAGCACCACAAAACAATAGAGAGGATACAAAACAAGACAATAGAACAAACCATCACCAGGGTTACCACTTTAAAATAATACAATCTTTTATTACTTTAGGTGTTAGATCCGCATTGAGACTACAAATTGTGCTGTGATTTAAGTCAATAATCTGGCTTATAGCTAGATATGTAGCTGTATATGATGTACATTTTTGTGATGCATGTTAAAATGTCTATACAGTCGGGCCTCAGTTATTGAACAACCTTCTATCGAAATACTTAGTATCCCAAATAAATGTCAGGTCCCGATGTATCTTCTTTAAGTTATTAACCGTGTGGAATAGAAATAGGTTATTCAAAACCATGTATTATTCAAAATAAAATTTCAGACCTGACGAATTCGAATGAACGAGGTCCGACAGTATATAAATATGTTTGTATTGTGCCAACATTTGTATTATAACCATACTGCAGTACACATGCACTTACTTTATGTTATGTTACACTTACTTGATGATAGCAGACTGATCGTCACTTTGCTTGAACATTTCATTTTTCTATTTTTGTGTATATATTAAATGATATTTGATGTGATGTTTATAAGGTAAGAGTTATTCCGATTTCATCTGAAGAGTTATATTTAATTAATTGTTATTGTCTATGTATTGTCTTGGCCATCTCATATTTATGGTCAAAGCCACCGTAAGTGCTGATTGTACCAATACATGTATAGTATAGTTATTATCTTTGTAAGCTTTGCTTGTTAACAAGTTATTTTTTTCTTAAATACAATACACATGGAATATTCCTCATGATAACATTACTTGATTGTTACCAACCAGTGAGATTTTATATAGTTACCGTAATTTGTTGTTCACTGCAAGGAGTGAGGGAGTTTCCAGTCCTCAAGTATATATGTACATATATACATATATAGTCTTGTTTTTTCACAGCCATATTTTGATAATCTTTTCTGTTGTGTGCAATAGAACATTTATATTTGTAACAAATTTCAATGGGCCATCATTATTTATTTGAGTGGGGTACTTTATTTTGGGCAGCATGTTAATAGTTATTATGACCATAAAAATATTAAATAAAGATTAACTACTTACCTAACTACTCTCCTAAATTTGCTGGGTAGGGTTATACCAAACAATCAGATTTTGTAAAGATGGCTTCATCTGTGTGTCAACTAGATATATGTAGTAGAACATAATTACAACCTGATATTCCTTATCATTATTTTGTATATAATATGCCCCTGTAATTTCTTTTTCAAATGGTTTTGTGACAAATCAACAATTATGTAACATAATTTCATTGAAATAATTGGATATATTACCGTACTTATTGAAACTTTATTTTAAAAATTCATTTTGTTCAAACATTGTAAAGTACATTGGCAATTTATCTGTTTTTGTGTTGTTAGTCATCAGATTAGTGTTGGGAAAATTAGTGTAAAATTTGTTTTAATAAGAAATCTACTGTATTTATTTCATTCATTATATCTAAGGAGTGTTGCTTAGGAACCAATTATATATTCAGTAGCCATTGTTTTGATACATACAGATTATTATATTGATTTATCCTCCACAAAAAACTGTTTGCTGACATTTGGTTGATTTTATTGTACAGTATTGAATCATTTTGTCATTTTCTGTCGCACAAATCATGAATAAATCTGACAAAATTAATTTTGTCTTCTTTCCACTTTTTAGCTCCTGTGAGCACTGGCCCTGAAAGAGGGGTTGTGATCACTCTCGTCTGTTCATATCTATCTAATCCACTGACCAGAATGTGAAATTTGGTTAAAAACTTTGTGTCTTGAAAGAGAACATAACGTCAAGATTGAACATGACGTATCTGAAGATTATGAAGTTTCCACTTTATACTACTTGGAAAGTGACTGCACACATTGGCACCCATGTTGAGTAGATAGTAAATTGTGCGCATCATTTTTTGCAAATTATTTCAAAATCAGAAACGTAGTTCCCGACAATATTTTTAAATACGAACACGATTCAATACAGAGATGAAATACTGCGGCTGTTGAGCAGTATCTATTATTACTATATCAAAATTTTACCAGCAGTTTTTTATAAAAAGATTGTTAATGTTTTGCCTTAAGGTTCGACATACTGACGTCATTTGTGGACCAGTCAAAAGTATGTTTACAGAAGTGGATGCCAGGACGGTTCTGTCTGAAATTGGATCCCATTCTTACTAGTGGTTAAGATGTTATCTGAATAAAACTGAAAGGCAGGACGTCGAACAGCGAGTGAAAACATTAAAATGAACATAAAATAACCATCTAAAGTTGAGAAATGGTTTACAACATGGACTGCAGAATGAATGAAGAAGGAAATTCCATATAAAAAAGTGTACAGCCACCCCAAACCACAAGGAGGCATGACAATATGTACATACACGTAAACAATTACACCCCAAACAACTAGGAGACATGACAATATGTACATACACATAAACAATAACACCACAAACCACAAGAAGACATGACAATATGTACATACTCGTAAACAATTACACCCCAAACCACAAGGAGACATGACAATATGTACATACACGTAAACAATTACACCCCAAACCACAAGGAGACATGACAATATGTACATACTCGTAAACAATTACACCCCAAACCACAAGGAGACATGACAATATGTACATACACGTAAACAATTACACCCCAAACCACAAGGAGACATGACAATATGTACATACACGTAAACAATTACACCCCAAACCACAAGGAGACATGACAATATGTACATACACATAAACAATTACACCCCAAACCACAAGACGACATGACAATATGTACATACACGTAAACAATTACACCCCAAACCACAAGAAGACATGACAATATGTACATACACGTAAACAATTACACCCCAAACCACAAGGAGACATGACAATATGTACATACACGTAAACAATTACACCCCAAACCACAAGAAGACATGACAATATGTACATACACGTAAACAATTACACCCCAAACCACAAGAAGACATGACAATATGTACATACACGTAAACAATTACACCCCAAACCACAAGGAGACATGACAATATGTACATACACGTAAACAATTACACCCCAAACCACAAGAAGACATGACAATATGTACATACACGTAAACAATTACACCCCAAACCACAAGGAGACATGACAATATGTACATACACGTAAACAATTACACCCCAAACCACAAGGAGACATGACAATATGTACATGTTTGTAGCCATTATATTGGTGGTTATTTCCGTTTTCAACTTATTTCAGGTGACAAGAACCTTCAATCTGCGGCTACAAACAAATAATGTCAATATTCCTATGAAATTTAAAAAAATAAAACCCACCTGTCGTAAATGAGTTCCGGCCTGTATCATTCCGACGGCTCGGGCGCGTTCTTCTACAGTCATTCTCACCATGTTTTGTGTTTTTCAAAAAGGATTTTCATCAACAATGACAAAAGTGTACACGAACACGTGCAAATATGTGTCCATGCCCCGCACGTGCAAAACGTGCTATAAACGTCAATACGCCTAATACGATTAATTTCATAGCAAGCCGGCTAAAAAAAATCAATAATATGCTGCATTACCTGTTGAAATATCAGTATGTGAAATTTTGTGTGAATACATGCATTATTAGAAAAATAATCATACATGTACAATATAAACTGGCCGATTAGGAATTTTGTTAAGTGTATGTATTGTTTATAAAGAAATTCTAAGGTAATTATAAATTTAATTGATTCATTACGAAAAGAGAATTTGTTTATATTTTCGGCCATCTGCCGTTATACGTTTCGCATCTTAAATATAATAAGACGAACGGTTTAATAAAATATTATGAATATTTAAATGCCTCAGCTGATAAGCTTACTTATTTCATCGCATGAAAAGTCTTTAGCAAGCTTTATTTTTCATATTTTCAGGCATTTCGGTCGAGCAGTACGATGCTGCTGTCCTTGACGGCAATGAAATCAGTTTCACATGCCAACGATGCCGCGATCATAATGTGTCAATATCATCTATTTTCCGTATTTTCCCACTTCGCCAAAATCTTTAAATGAATGTTTTGTTGTCAAAATAACATAATATTACGAAAGAAACTTGAAAATAGCGGCAAACATTATGCTTTATATCATTCTTTTTTGCAACTATGTAGTAATTGCTCAATTCAAAAATAAACTCTTTGTTCTGTTCTGTTGTGTTCATAATAACACCAAAAAAGTTAACTTAAACTGTTAGTATTATAACGTAATCAATAGCTACTTCAAAAGTAATTGAACAAACAATCATAAATCTGAACTCACAAGTACACATCAACACACTATAGATTGTATGCAAACACATTTATTTCGACATCTTTTCATGACAACCTGGGTCTTTTCGTCCAGAAATCGTATACTAGAATAAATACATATTTCTAGCTGAAAGCGTTTTTTCTACTCTAGAAATAAAAGATAAACAAACACAAATGTACTCATAACATGATAACAAAACATTTATCATTATTTGACTTTATTATAACATGTTAATTTCTTTTTCATAAAGTGGACCGTTTGTCCGACAATCCGGACCGTTTTGACCGACAATCCGGGCCGTTTTGGCGGCGCGCCGTTTTGACTGCTATTCGCTTGTAATGTGTACTAGCATTTTTTAATCGGGACTTGTTTACGTTACTTTTATTTAAATGGTATGATTTACGTGCTGCATGATATTTATTTCTTGCTCGTCTACATCAAATAATATTCCTCCTGTACATGATGATAAATTCTGACTATGCATGACTATGGAATGATGCTCAGTCTATACTGACGGATGACAGACACCTTCTATTATATAGAAGATTCCATAATGACCGCCGCCAGTTTGTTGGTCACGTGACCGTCCGCCATTATGGAACTGCTACAGTGCTGCGATTCCTGATTCTTGTTTCTGCAAGTCTGCGTATAATTACCCCCAAATAATTGAACATATGATTTAAACAACCTTCCCACCCTACCCAATATAACTAATAATGATCGATAATGAAAGCCTTATCGAATTGTGTTTATACACAGGGAAATCGTTTTTTATCTATTTTTGAGGCTGACTGTCTTCAACTATGTATGTACAAAATGAACGTGTAGCACGGATTCGTGCGTGTAGTTTTGATAAGTTATTAAAACGAGACATTCCTGTCGATATTATATCAGTGAAATCACAGACGAACTTAACGTATTTCAAGTGTTCGTGCTGATATTATTATGAGCATCGCAATTGACTCTTCCTCAGATATTTGATTGACAGGCCGATTGGCCAATTAGATAACGGGATTTCGAGACACCCCCAGCAGCTCGCTTACCTTAGACAAACTTTAGACAAACAGGAAGAGATTAATAGATTTCTGATAATGATAGCATTGTGATTACATGTATATAATATTATGTTAATATGTGACAATGGTGAAAGATGCAGCTACGGGTTTTATCATTTGGACAGCAAATATCCGGAGAGACTAGAAAAAATGAAATATTTATTTATATCGGCTTTACTGGGAGGGTGCAGACATTAGAAATTAATTAAAAAGTATAGCCCTAGAAGATGAAGAAACACACTATTACAACTTAAAATATGTTTGTTTTACATACTTAATGCAAGCAACAACATACTATTAAACAATTTTACACTGATTATCTAAATTCTTGCTTAATTATGTCATTCGAATCAATAATTAGAAAGCGGTGAAGGTTTATTTCGCCACACTATCCTTCTCATCTTCTGGTTTAATAAGTTGCAATTGACCTTTCTGCAGACGCTTCGTAGCCACGCCCCCCTTAGTAACAGGTTCTCGCTGTAACCACGTTAGACAAGCCATGTCCAATATGGCGTCGAACAAAGAACAATAACGTGCTGATGTAGATAGTATTCCATCGGATTTTTCTTTATTATATGATATTTCGACTTTAAACCATATCTTAACAAAATAAATATTACTTAATATAGATTTGCTTTGACTTGATTAAGAGTGTCAAGCCTTAGACTGGACATTGAAACGGGAAGATGAAATAGCCCTTAAATGCTATACCATGATCAGAAAGAAACTACAAATGTATGTAATGTTTTAGAAGACGAATTTTATTTTTTATATTAGAATGTCCTTTATATCAAATACATTTCGAACCAATTATTATGCAATGCATTTACATGAGATCATTATTATTCCATGTAAGTCCATGTTTGTAGTTTAGTGCGGGTTTACAGGGGAAGTATTTCCCCAAAAAAACATGAAACGTTATCTGTAATGTCCGTCCCCTTATGTATCATTGTATTTAGTGTGAATAAAAGTCATTTTAGTCATCAAGTTTAGGTATAGTTGTGTTTGTGTACATAAATCACCCTTATTTTGTGTGGAGATGGACATTACAAAAAGGGATGGACATTAGAATATCAGGATTATTCTCAAATCTTCAAATCCTGCAGCATACATTTCTATAAATTCCAGAAATCATACATTTAAGATACTATGATAAAATAGAAACAGAGGCAGACACAAGACCTGTATAGGTTGGACAAATTATATAATGCTATGCAATAAACAATAATGTCGCCTGTGTGCACTATCTAGATATAAATCTTATCCAGCCCCATCAGCATTTCACAGTCTGGCCCAGTGGGAGTCCAATATGCATCCAATCAGTTTTTGATGTCACCATCCGGCACATATATACAGCAACGTTGAGAAATGTAAATTATTTTTTAAAGCCTTAACTAAATGACCATTTATAAAAAATAAATGATCAGACATGTGTTGAATGTTAGAAAATAGGTTTATTTATTATATACCCATAAATGTTCTGTCCAAAATACACCCAGTATTTTTTAAACAAATACGGACCGCCGGAATAAAAATTCCGTATCACGTCAGTGTGGTTTTCAAATTCCGTATCACATAGGTATGACGTGTAACATATGCCGGACTACTTTCTGTGTATTCCAATCGTGCGTCTCCGTACATTTCCGTCACGGAATATTGGAAAACCCTGCTATTTATAGAATGGGCGGTACCAAGCGCCTATAGAATCCGATCAGAAATGTCAAAATAAATAAACGTGGAAAATGTTGTTTTTTGTTGTTTTTTCACGCCCATGAACCTCAAGAATCCTTTATTATAGTTTTTTCTATATCCTCCGGTAATTTTTTAACAGAAATCGTTTTCTTATCGCCGCGAAACGAGATTTCCGGTCCGTCTGCTACAGCGGTGTACATGAAAGGAATTCCCGTGTAAACAAAGCAGAAAATGTCAAAATACTTTGCATAACTTACCCGCCCGTACAAGCACCGTCACATCTTATACGGCTCCGACAATCGCCAGTTCAAACTGCCAAATCCAAAATCACAATGTCAGTGACATGTCCGAAACCAATCTCCTTTGCAGAGTTATCGTTCCTTACACTCACTCTCATCTCTGCAACAGGCTCAATGTCAAGATTTTTGACGAAACATCATAACTGTATTTTAAATGACTTGGTGGTCACTTGTTTAAGCACATACCCTTTATACTCTTGTATCAGGGTCTCTTTCTAACTTTGCTTACCAAAAACAGTATTTATTTAGCAAAAAGCTATGGACTACTTCTCGCGGTAGTTTACACATTGAGATTAATACATCCGGTATTGAGCGGTAAAAATCAAAAATGGAAGCCATCATAGACGACACAGTGAATTTTTATGATAAAAATATTGTCCTTCGAGAAAAACAGAGAGAAGCTTTGTTACATTTGGGTAACAGAAAGGGTAATTTAGTTGTAAGTCTACCTGTAGGTTATGGCAAAAGTATTATATTTCACGTATTGCCGAAGATTCTGGGAAAGGACAAGAAAACCCCTGTTGTTTTAGTAATTTCCCCTTTGAACGTGATACAGAAGGGTCAGTGCAAAAGCCTCAGAGACCATAACATTTCATGTTGCCGTTTAGACATAAAGGCTAATGTGGAAACACAAGTATTTGATGATGATTATTGTGACACTGACTGACTGAGGAATTATACACCTGTCAGTCCGATGTTAACTTGGAACAGGTTAAACAAGGCAAGTTTGAAATTGTTCTGTGCCATCCAGAGGCACTGTTAAACACCAGGAAAGGAAGACAGCTTCTTCAGAGTGAGTTACAGCAACACGTTGTTGCTGTTGTGATTGATGAGTGCCACATTATTGAAAAATGGTAATTATAATTTTATTGTTTATTTTTTTATTTCTTAAATTGGGACATAATGTCCATCCAAGTATTTGAGATAGAGTCATGATAGAAATATTTAAGTGTATGTAAATTATGCACATATGCTGTTTATTGTAGGAGTTTAACACTTTCTGGTCATTTTAACAAACAACTGACAACTTTCTCACTTAAAGATATATGATCAGTAGCATGGCTCAACCCCATCGTCAAACCCATCATCATTCATCCTCAATCTATGAGAGGTTACAGTGATTTCAAGTCAGTGACTCGAACCACTCGGCCACGGCAGTTGTGCACCTGGACCTATATAATATACACATACTAGTTCCGTGTAAAAGATCAAGAGAATTTCCTTGATCACAGTCTGTAATATATATGTAATCATACATTGATGCAAAGTTCTTTTTTAGATTCGAACATGATGGTTGCCCTGCTATTTTCTGAGTTTATTCATGAATATCAGATTATTTCTTATCTGTAGCCGATGTCTTTTTTTTCCGCCCTTGTAGTTCAGAAGTACAATACTCAATGTTCATACTGGAAGAGACCTGGGTTCAAATCCCAGCAGGGCTTTACTTGAAGACTAATGCCTTTGGAGACCCAACTGAAATTATGTGTCTTCATTTAAGAGAATTTATAGCTTGTACTGTCAATATCCAAATATTATATACACAATTATGGACTTAAAGGTACGCCCAATGTGGGGCTCGAACCCACAAGCCCCTAAATACTAGTACACTACAGATCTAAAGAGGCACACCCTAAAACTCATGAAAATTTAAATAACTTTAAAAACATAAAGAATATTTGAAATTATTATTATTTATCCCAATGTTTAACGTATGCTAAATGCTATATATGAGCAGGTTGACATACAGTCTGAAGAGAATAAGTCTCAGTTCTGAGCAACTCTCAAAAGTGTATTGTTATGTTATGAAATGATCGTAGTGTATTGTTATGTTATGAAATGATCGTATTGTTAACCATTTGATCTCAATGCCCTTAATATTTATGCCAAGTTACAATGTACTTTGAAATTCTTCAATACATACCAGAGTAAAATCCTTTAGTTTAATGAATACTACAGTAACAGCCCAGAGAGGAAAAATGCATACAGACTGTAAATGTGGTGAACATTTGTTCCAAGTTATTTTAAAAGTTTACAAATGCATGACAGAGTAATAGTCTGCATACAGAATGTCTACTGAAAGACAGACAGATGGACAGACAAGCCGATTCCTGTGCATGTATACCCCCATACAACTTTGTTGTGTGTGTGGGGGGGTATAATTACTACTAAATTACTGAAATACAGTGGTAAAACTGTATTTGCCCTTAAAAAAGCATTTATTTCAATCACTTATTTAAAAATGATAATTCTTTATCCCTTCATAATTTCAGGGGAGAAGAATTTAGAACGGCCTTTAAGGAGCTGAAGAATTTGAAGGCATTCTTTCCAGATACACCATTTCTGGCTTTGAGTGGAACATTGACACTGAAACAAAAGCAGGAACTCCCAAAGCAACTTAGCTTACGTAATTTTTCTATCGTAGAAAGCAGTCCAGACAAACCAAACCTATTCCTAGAAAAGTTTAAGAAAGGAAGTTCTTCAGATGTGGAGGAAGTTTATGAAAAAGTAACGCATGACATTTGTGATAAACTGTATGAAGATAAAGAAAGGTTCCCTGTAACACTGCTATTTATCCCAGTGCACTATATGAGCATAGCTTTAATGTATTTGAATAGTTTGTTCAAACCAAAGAACATTGACGATGCTCTTTATAGTGCAGTTTGTTCAGGGCAAGACCAATACATAATTGACAAAACAATGGAGGAATTAAAAAAGGAAGATCCACACATCAGGCTTGTGTTAACCACATCAATATTAGGAATGGGATTTGATCCCAAGAATGTGACCAGAGTTGTCCATGCTTGCCCTCCAAGAAATATTGCCCAGTACTTCCAAGAGATTGGTAGAGCAGGTCGTTGTGGCCAGCCTTCAAAGGCTACTTTGCATTACAATGCCAGGAACATAGCCAGAAATCTTCCTGGGATAAATGAAGATATCATTTCATATTGTACAAATGACACCTCTTGCCTAAGAAACCAACTACTTTCTGTATTTGGATATGAGAAGGACAAAAGTATTGTGGGCTGCAAATGTTGTTCCTTCTGCAAGACATCATGCACATGTGAAGAGTGTTTGTTATAAATGTGTTTAAACTGAAATTACTTTTTGAAAACAGAAATGCAAATGTTATTCAAAACCTAAGCGTTTTCATATTCAAAGCATTTAAAATCAAACAAAATGAAATGTAGTCGAGTATGTTTGATTATTCTCAATTTATATGTTTATAAATACGTAAGAATTTTATTATTAAATCTATCTTTCATGGAACACTGTACTTATACATGTAATCACTTGTTGTCAAAATGTATAATTATTTTGTCTTCTTATACCATTTGTTTTCAATGTTCAATGTTCTCATATCTTCATTTTGAAATACTGATGTATTAACATTCAAATGTCAACTTCTCTTGCATCTGTTTGTATTTCTATAACGAAACCTGTCATTTTTCACGAAACACATTTATATTGCACTGTTATGTATATAACTATATGTAAACTGAGATAGGATCTGTTCCCTTAATATTATGTTTTATCTTACAATGACCAAATATTTAATTTCCCGCCACAGATGGCATCGTATTTCTTTATACATATAATTGCCTGGGATATGAAGATGGTTTTTGTTTTCTTCAGACATTTTGTTTTCCTTACAATGGTCGAACATTTCATTGCGTTTAGAATACAAGTAAAACTATTATTAATCACCTGCTAAGGTATATAGCCCTTAAAACAATTATATATTAAATCATTAACCCTACCTTCTCCGTTTAAACTAGCCCCATCCCACCGTCCTACCCTAGTTTTAGAGTATTGGCCTCTCCGTATATTTACAAACTAAATATACAAAACTTAAACGAAGCTTCAATCATATTCTACTCATTTAATTTGAGAAGTATTGCCTGCTGTATGATATGTACATAACATTGTATTGATATTGCTGTTTTCACATTTTGCCACTATGTATTGATATGTGTCAATCTCACGGGCCTCCGGCCTACAGATATATTGAAAATAAAACGTACATATATAAAGCAAAAACCAGAAACTGTGTAATCAAACAACAAAAGTTTAAGCTATGTCAATATTTAATAATTATATCATTCTTTTATTTATTGTATTACATACAAACATACATGTACATCAAAGTATTCATAATATGATAAATTACAAGCACCAAGTATATTAAGTGACAGTGTTTTATACTGGTGGACTGTTTGTTTAATATGAAAAAGCTGTTTTGTGTAATAATTGAACAGGTATTGAAAAGGTATGTTAAGAGCATATATAGTGTGAACTGTACCTTTTTTAACATGTATGATGTTGGTTACAATGAACTCTTAGCAAAGAGAACTGAAATTATTTTTCAGTTTTATTCAAGTTATTTGAAATTCAGTTAAATTCTATTTAAAACACTTTGACATTACCAAGAAGTATGTACATGACCATATCATATAACTACCTTTCACAGAATCATGCAAATAGTTTTTATGAAAGCTGCAGTATAGTTCTAAATGTTGAAATCTATGAACATTTTTGGAAAATTTTCAAAACAAATCTTACAGGAATGTTGGGTGCAGTCAAAAAATTACAATGTTCACCTGTAACATGTTAGCATTGAACATTTCATCCTTCTAAGTATATATACAAAAGGAGATCCCACATTTTTATGTTTCTGATTTATAGTTTATGAATTACAAGAAAGTTAGCTTTATTTGGTATATGATACATTGTATTTGTTTGATATCATTTACAAAATTTCTTCCTTCACGCAAATTACTAGAAACATTTTAGATCATTGTTTCATTCTTCAATTCTTATCATTATAATTTGCTTGTTCTATAGCTGAATATCATTACTTTTTGTGCATATATGTACTACATAATCTCTTAAACATTAATGATTATTATATGTCAACACTGCTATAACATACTATTTTAGAAAAATAACATGCAGTATTGATAAATGCTACATGTATATGCAGAAACTTGACTGATACAATGTTTTGGATGAAGTTGCTCACTCACAGTATAAATTCATGTAAAGTATTTATTTATTTTTAAATAAAAACCTATGGCTTTTGAAATCCCAATAAAAATATTATGACCTTAAACCCAACATTTTGATGGATTTCCAGAGAGTGCCATATTGATTTTCACATTGATTCAAACTTTTTCTGTTACATTTTGTGTTTGAATATATATATTATTATATATTTTGGCGAGATACATTTTTTGTGAGGGAGCAGCTTTAAATAATAATCATATTTACCCCTGAAATATGATGATATTCCTTTAATAAATATTATGCCATTTATTTATAGTTCTTTTATATCTCTCAAAGCAATTACATATGAAATGAACTGTTTAGCTGTCACAAAGTGATGCTACTATGACTTTATAAGCAACAAAAGAAAGTTTCAAGGACAAAGCACATCATTCATTGAAATACTAAATCTACATGTACAAAGCACATAGAATCAGACATGCTTCTATAAACATTAATAAACACAGTATTCACATACCCAGGGCTCAACGCAACACTGTCGTAACTCCAATGTAATTATATAGGAGTTACGACAGTGTTGCGTTGAGCCCTCGACACACAGAGGTCTTGTTATAATACTGAAAGAATAAACCACTTGCTCAAAACAATTCCTAGAATTACTTATATAATATCATTATCATTTGCATCTTCCTCAACAACAACATGCAATCCTCTAGTGAGTCTCGTAATAATCTGGTTCAGTCTTTCTTTCATAATTTGAACTTGGTCTACACTGACTGGAACAGAATTAATGTTTGTGAAACCTGGACACTTTCTGCCTGGTGTGAATTGAAAAGGTCTTATTTTTCTTAATGTTTTTGAAACTAATTTTTGATCCGATTCATTCAAGGGTTTGCTATGGTGTCCACTTTTTGGTTTAATGTGAAAGCTTTCGTCTAATTTTGAGCATATGTCTGCTATTGTGTCTGCAGCACCTGTGACTCTTCTAATAGCTTTTCACTTTTATTGGCACCTAGAGATTTAATCAAAGCTTTTTGGTTACAAACAGAATGTTCTTGTGTCAGATCACTTTCAACATTCTGACCTCTACCTCCTTTGACATTGACATAAGACCCTTCAAGAACACGAATCTTATTTAAAGGAGATAACAGGAACTTACATTTCAGCAAATAGTCCATGTTTTCAACTAAATATTTACTTAGTTTTGAATGTGAATAGAAAAAAGGCAATGAATACTGGCAATTAAGAATTGTCCTGTTTAAGTCACCTTCTTTTGCTGTATCATGCAGTTCACTGATATGCAGATACCAATGGCACAATTGTAAAGAGTAGTTGTATAACTCGTCTGGTTCAAACTTGGTAGCATTAATTTGCTGAATTAGTATCTTTTGTCCCACTGACTTCAGCATATACATGGTTTTAGAAGTTCCAGTGTTGTTTGGCTTGATTTTTGCTGGGCTGTCTACCATTCCATATCCGTAGTGACCCATGAATTCCCGAACAAGTTTCATTAATTGAAGCTTTTGATCTTCCTGGGACTTTTCTGCTAGATCGTTAACCAAGTTGTGATGGGGTTGACTGTCTAAGGAATCCATCTGGAGAAATTCAAGAAACTGTTCCACCAACATGCATTCACCGACCATCATTAGCAATTCAAAATGGGGTTGAAACCGCCCTTTAACTTTTCCATTGACATCAGTCCTATGGAGAATGGTTTTAAAGTGATTCAGAGTACCAGGGCTAAGCTCTGCTTTAAACAATTTCTTGTAGCATTTCTATAAATAAAGAAGAAGACATTTCCTGTATTCATAAGGCAGTGACACAATTTACATATAAATTTTCGGCAGGCAATTACAAACAAGAGCTTAAGAAACAAAAAATAAACCAATCTTACAAATAAAGTGTCTCTTTACAGTACATGTGTAGTAGCATTTCTTGACCCAATCATAAGAAGTTGAGAACAGAAAACAAACTTATTATATCTCCAATGGACACTTTGATAGTATATCTCCAATGGACACTTTGATAGTATATCTCCAATTTCATTTTTTTAATCTTTGTCCCATCTAAATGTTGTCTAAAGCAAAAAGGCAACAAAGCCTTCTGAAACAGGACAATAATTTTTCAGATCAACAGCAGATGAAAAAGCAATGTAAGCAATTTTTTTCTTAAATTCATATTCTGTGTCATTATAAGTAATATAACATACCCATTTTTGTAATATATTTCCATAAGAATGTCATAAACATTACAGCAAACATTGACAACTAATGTTTCACTTGCAAACAGTTTTGAACAAATTACTTTTATGACATATATGTGAGGTTTCTTTTTCTTTCCCCTGCTACTGAATATAAGTAAAACCAACCTCAAGGAAGTCTTGCTTAGAATGCCACATCTCACATACAATAGGATGTAAGTCATCATATCGTTTTTCTGGTGTGACGGATAAAGTTCTCAAATTTTTAGCTTCTTGAAGTCGCACCCTTGTCAACTGGTCCCCACCGACAGGCACACCATACTTTCTGAGTATGTCGGTATTACCTAAAATAAGTTCAGTAGAGTTTGTTAACATGGATTCACAAGGTAGGCTGTAGCAAAACAAACTTTAATGTACACTTAATAAGCAATGCATTTAATGGAACTTATTTAACATTATCTTCAAATCAAAGAATGTAAAATGAAGCTGTCCAAAAACTAATTGTACTGAGGAAACACAGCTAAATGTTGTTGTTTACAAGAGCCTTATGGCTGTGTAAGGGAAAGAGGTGTCGGAGAAAACTTGAAAGGTGTGAGTCAGTATGTGTGTGCGTGCCTGCGTTGGTGGGTGCATGTGTGTCTGTGTTGGAGAGAATAAAATAATTTACCAAATGCTTGAGCATAAAGGCTAACCAGCTCCTCTTCATAGCTGTCCATGATGGCCAAACAATCTTCATGCTTGGACTCATTCTTCATCATAATCTGTAGTGGATATACAACAGACTTGCTGGACATTTTCTGACTGAATTCATGTGGCAAATGATCAGGTACCAGCTTTCTGTACTGTTCAAAAGCAGGGACTTTACAAAGGATTCTAGCCAGTAGCACACTGTACGCTTCTAAGAACTTTGCCTTTTCAATTTCAGTCATTGTGAAACTTTCACATTTCAATTTTGTGATGTCAACCTTTGGGACAGAAGTACTCATATCCACAGTAGCAACTCTGCTGAATATGATATTACTGGTGAACATGTGCAGGTCTTTGTTTCTTCTCTCTTTACTTAGGTGAGAGGTCCTGACATATATATCCAAGTTGTCTCCTGCAATCATATAAATCTAAAGTTTATATAGTGCACATTTACATGTACTTACAATTTTAAGATAATGAAGGTCATATGTTAAACTTGCAAACTGAAATAAAATACAATGGATAAGATCGTGAGAGGTTACATAAAATTCAAAGATCACAGCGGAGTGAGCCAATTTAGGAAAACATACAAAATTTTATTTACACATAAAAGCCGCCTTGTTTATGTGTAGCATGTATGCAAGATATGGTAAGAATATGTCTGTCATGTATCAAGGGATTTTAAAATAACTTGCATTATTTGTTCGGCACTTAATTTTAGTGCTTTCTTGTCTTTCCATCATACTTAGTATGAATACATAAAGTCTTACCAGTTATTTTTATCAATGGATTTTGTTTCAAATTGTCACTAATGAGTTTTTCAGACACTGTCTGAATGCTGTCCTGGAGGTTCACTCTAGCAGTCCATGATAGCATAATTCCAAGGTGGTTAAACCTTGTTTGTGCCTGAAATTTCCAAGAATCACATTAAAGTTAATTGGAATTTTATTAAATGCTCATAATACATGTTCATACTGATGTTGAATAAGAATATTTATCATGTTTGCCTTGATCAAGTAACTGTATTATATGAATCTATAATATAAAATACTGTAAATGTATTTATTCTTGCAAAATAACTAAATATAGGAACTTATACAGGTGATTATAAGATGCAACATCACTAATCCTAGGAAAGTAATACATTTTGAACAGCTCACCACAGCTTTCAAGTCTGTTGGGTTTTTTTAATGAAGTAAATGGAAACTAAAAACTATCTACCACATACATTTGACTTAAAAGCCTTCACTATAAACAGA
Source organism: Mactromeris polynyma (assembly GCA_032209605.1). Classification (NCBI taxonomy): domain Eukaryota; kingdom Metazoa; phylum Mollusca; class Bivalvia; order Venerida; family Mactridae; genus Mactromeris; species Mactromeris polynyma. The sequence continues at coordinate 11,799,700 of JASFXZ010000014.1, read as the reverse complement.
TTCTTAGTTTATAACTTTATACTAGTTCATTTTAGCTTGATTGTGAAGAAAGCTTGTAGCTCATCAAGTCACTCTCAAGTCCACTTCGTGGAAAAACTAATACTGGTGTCATATGAGGAGGTACTGTCGTGACTCCAGTTTGGCTTAAACCCTCAACCTCCAGGATGAGCAACAGACACCTTCACCTCTACACCGTAGTTCCCCAGATTCTTGTATGAGGATGCATATTTTTCTCTTATTTTTTACACATCATCTTCCTATATGCATCCAAATAATAGTCTAATCTGTACTTAAAGCCTCTTTTCTAGAAAAATCTAGGACCAAGAAGGAACCCAGATATCATTAAGTTCTGTGTGATTTGATTATGTTAATTTGTTTAAATATAAATGACTTAAGTCTCTAATAAATGTTCCTTTCTGCAAACTGTATATCCATCTCCCTACACTCTCCAGTGTCTTAATCATGATGAATAGTGTATATTATGTATAATGTTGCTATTTTGAAAGAGTTAAAAACATAAAAGACAGTAAAACAGTTTTACCACCCTGATGTTCATTTCATTTTAAATCTATGTAACTTACTTATATGTTTGTTTTCTCAGCATGGCTAAGGCCATGGCTATCCAAAACAGGTGGATGGACGGGTTTTGATATTGAAACTGGAAGAAAACTGAAATAATGAACAGCATTAAGCAAACTTTTGTATAACAGAATCAATCCGAAATATAAAATTGTAACTAAAAATTCAACAAAAACTAAAAAATAACAGTTCAATAACAAACATGCCAGATTACATGGTACCTTCCAATTTATTTCTGTATATTGAAGAAGTTTAGCATATTTATTTAAATACTAACTGTACATGCATTTGTTATTTTTACATCTAAATAATATTTCATTTGTTCTGTAGATAACTTAGAAAACAAATGCTTTAGTTCTATTTTGACAATAAAATTTCAAACTAGTCTACATTCATGACAATTATGCTGACATAATGGTATTATGACCTGGCATGTTTTGCAAATGTATGACAATAACTTCATATATTGTTGAACTCAGAGAATCAAACATGGATATCTGATGATTATTCATACATAACTTTGCATATTTGTGTCTTATTAATATATCTCATATGACAAACTGCATGTGATTTCATAAGAACATCAATATTTAGAAATGGTAATGGGCTTTATTATCAATTCAAAAAAGTATAATTTTCTTCCAATTGTTTTTGTAAGAAAATGTTTATCATCTATCTATATATATATCTATAATATTCCCAAATTTGAGATAAAGATCCTTGAAGAAAACAACATATTCTATAAATGGAGGTTTCATTAAAATGAATTGATATTTAGAATGCTATTGTCATACTACAACTAACAAATTGATAACATTTATGAACAGTAGAATTCAAACTAAACAGCATGCATTGATTCTACTTACTCTCTCATCTAAGCCACCCCTAATAGCAATGACACTTGTCAATCTATGATATGCAGACAAGTTGTCATACTTGTGCTTCATAAGAATGCTGTATGCAGAAGCAAGGACTGGAATAATGGAGGCTTTCACCTGCCCATTAGCTGGTACTGCTACAGATAGCATTACCTTCAGCAGAAAAGGGACCCTAAAATATGCCATACTACATGTTTTGTATTTTGTAATGATCAAAACATACTTTCTTCATACAAACATACACACACTCATCCGAATAAATGTCCAGTCCCCATGGGGCTGTTCAATTGTCAAAACTAATTTGGGATTTTTTAAGTCGAAACATTTTGTAAAAAAATATGAGAAAAAAGAAAGGGGGGCTTTTATATGTGAGAGGGCTATTATTAGGATGAATAGGGTATGTTGAATTGAATTAAGAAAAAGTTAAAATTGAAAGTATCAAAAAAGAGACAGGGTTGCATATATTAGAAAAGAAAGGCAAATTATTATGAAAAAAAGAAGTAGCATAATAGTCGATTCCAGTTCTTTTTCTTCTCTTCTCTCAATATTGTACACACTCCATAAGTGATCTGACTAGAGTAGTATAGCACAGCTCCTTGGTCTTTCTATGGTTATTATATTAGCATTGATCAATTTTGGTCAATTCCAGTCTGAGTCTATTCCATTTATTCCCTAAATTCCATTAAATCCTGTGGCCCATTTCTATTTTGTCACTACAGCAGGTCTGACAATGAGGCTTTAAGTAATACGTGCTACAAATCATTATAAATATGTGACTGAAACTCTTTTGATTAATTTCTATGCTTTAATAAACACTACAGTAAGTTAAACAAATTTTGTCAATTAAGAAATGTGTTTACCTCTGAATCATCTCATCAATTATTTCATCCAGTAAATGGGCTGCATTTTCTTCCAGCTTGTGAATGTCCCTGTATTTGAACAGTACAGACCCAAAAACAGCAGTTCTTGAAGTTAAAGTTGATGCCTTTAATCTTAGGTCTTGAAGGGCAGACATTTCTTTATTCATATGCTGCTTGTCATCTTTAAAGTGTATAAATTCACTAAAAATAGTTTCCAATGAACAAATTACTGGATTAGTGGCCGGCCCTTTAAGAACAATCGGTTTGCTGTATCCATGATCTGCGCAAAACTTCAAAGAACTTTCTAGCTCTATAGTTTTATCAACAGATTCTTCAATGCTAATAACCCTAGCTGAATTGTCATCTTGAACATTAAAATCTTTCTTTGGGGACTCAAGTCTTAATTGTTTTCTTGATTTGGAAATTGGTACACATGACCGAGTGTTGACGGACTTAGGGGTCAATGGAGATAGGGCACATCTCTTCACTCTTACCGACCCTCCCGCAACGTATTTTACTGCAGACGTTCTAAGCTGAACTATAAAGTCACATGTCTGTGTAATTTTAGTATAACAGTTTCGACAAACGCACGTATGATCTAATTCAGACAGCGTTGACAATAACGATACATCGTCTAACAACGTTCTTAATTTGTTACAAAACCCATCAGTCGTCGCCTTTCTACTATTCAATTTATAGCATCTAGAATTACTAACGCAACATACAAAACATATTACGTCTGTTATTTTCAACGGTGTAGAAGCCATTTTGAACGACCATGATCATGTGACTAAAAAGTCACGTGAATCCGAAAGTAGTCCGAGCCTACGACAGAGGTAAATGTAATGATAGCCGATAGTGTAAGAGAGTGGTCCGAAACAATAACATCCATGTTTTCGGGGCAAATTTTGCAGAACGCTAAACTCGTAAGTTGTCAGATAACTATCAATAACTACGAACGGTCGCCAAAACAGAAGAGAAGGCGAATTCGAGTTATAGACAGCGATAGCGAGTGAGTTTCACTCGCTAAATTGTTAAAATGTTGTTGCTGTTTAAAATGGCGCTACACTCTACACATATGTTTCACGCGCTGACAACCAAGGTACGTCATCCTATATTTGGAAACATTGTATTCATACGCCACTGTTTACCTGTTGTTGTACGTTTGGACTATTTTGTTGTCGTTTAAAACGAATAAAATTGTTATTTCTCGAAAATGTGTATATTTTTGTCGTTTGTGGGTATATAATAAAAGGAAAATTACGTTAGTGTGGTGTTCTGTGGGTTTGTATCACTTCTCGTTGCTTGTGAAAAGTCGTATCGCCACTCAACCCTTCGGTCTCGTGGCGATACGACTTTTCACAAGCAACTCGAAGTGATACAGACCCACAGATCACCACACTAACGTAATATTCCCTATTTATTTAACAAAATCAACATACTCGTAGGTGTGATATTTAGGATTTTGAAATACATGTAATGAAGAAATAAGAACTTTTCTGACATATAAATTACTTTCGAAAGAAATACTCGACAGTGAGTAACCAATACCGGTATATCACATGTATGCTTATAGCAATACATGTTTCAGTCGCATTAATTGCAATAATTATTGATTTTATAATTGATTCTGGTCATGTTTAGTTATACAAACTCAGGCTTATTACAAATTTATAAAATTATGTCCGTCCTAAGCAAAACAAAGTCCAAATACTTGCTTGAATGCTGACATAAGTCAGTTATTTTAGTTTAGAAAAATAATATTATGTTCCCTCAACATGCAGATATAACATAGTTAATTCGAAATATTTTCACATAAATAAATTGATTGGTTGGAATAACATAATATAGCAACATTTTAGCTAAAAGTATAAATTGTATAAGATTATGTTATCTCTTGGATAATTATGTGAAATAAATACATTTTAAGTTGTAAATTTGTGTTTCTTCATGTTTTAAGGCCAGACTTTTCATTAACTTGTAATGTTTGTCCCCTCCCAGTCAAACTGATATTTAAAGGTAAAAGCAACACATACCAAACTAAAAGTTATCTTTTATCAATGGGGCATATCTGTTTGCGTTAATTTTAGACGGATTTAACTCGTGATGCGGTCTGTCGCACAACTTAATCCACTGCATGCATTTGTCTTAGGTTTTGGAAAAGGTAAGAATTTCACGCCACCTATCAGTCTGGACATCTATTGTTACTATCACACAGCCCGAAGCTACACCTTTTCACCATTGTCTTAGATCAGTAATAAACACCCTGTAATTTGCTTTCCCGAAAACTATCACTCTTAGACGAATTTGTTGACAACTTGTTGTATATGCTTTTATTTATCGTCGCCACCGGTTTCCCACATGGGCGACGCCTCCGGAAGAATGTTAGTCATATTAGATTTGGAGGATAGTGCATGATACAGAAGATACCCCAGTTCCAGAAGCACCCCTGGTTCTTTTACGTGCTCGATGTAAAGCATCATACACGGGACCTCGGTTTTTAAAGTCTCGTCCGAAAGACTGTTAGTACGGTCAGTGATGGAGCGGGGAATCGAACCAGCGATCCATGGATTACAAGTCCAGCGTTTTACCACTGGACCACTGATCCGCTACATGTTGACAACTGTAGCGGTTGTCTAACAAAATGGCGTCGATAAAACAATGCCGGAGGTGTGCTCGAATACTGCAACGCGATTGGCTTACGCGAGCTGTCAATCAATATCTGCAGGTTGAATGAACAATATACAATTTTGATAACTACAATATTTGACTTTTACCAGCATTGAGGTAAGTTGGCCTATTTGGATATTTCATTTGCTTAGAAATTAGTTAAAAGGCCTAATTTGTAAAACTAAAATGCCCAGAATCAATTATAAAATCAATAATTATTGAGATTAAAAAATAGTTTAGCCATAAACATATATGCAGAAAAAATATTTTGAGTTTTGTTAATACTAGTGAAAAAATGTAAATACAGGTGATTTACTGGTATTGGATACTTACTGTTGAGTAGGACTATTTCTTTCAAACGTGATTTAAAAGAGTTAGAAAAGTTCTGATTTCTTCATTATTTCATTTACTATAGTGTTTAGAGTTTATGATAGGACAGAAATTAGTAAATCATGTTTAAATCCTCAACATCACACCTATGTTGAATTAAGTTCTTAATAATAAACACATTTTAGAACATTCAACACAGATCTCGACCTGATCAATGGTCTTTCAGTTTAAGTCTATAAAAGTACTGTATATAATGTGTCAGATGGTGACAGGAAACACTGATTGGATGTATATTGGATTCCAACAGGGGCAGACAAAGAGAAATGCTGATTAGGGGTCTGGACAAGATTGATATCTAGATAGTGCACACAGGGGACAATATTGTTTATTGCGTAATATTGTATAATTTGTCCAAGCCAAACCTTGCATTTGTTTCTTTAAGGCATAATTTCTGGAATTATTAGAAATATGTGTTGAATGATTTTTTGATGATTTGAGAAATAATCTTAATATTGTAATGTCTGTCCACTCTCTAAATTTTTTATTAAACATACTATTTTTTCAATTTCAATGCAAACATTTTCCACATGGACTTTTAACTAATATTTTTGATGTCAGATTATAATAGACATTACACAATATCCTCATAGTATCCACAAGATGTCAATTTTGTGCATTTGTTTGTGGCTGTAGTATAAAATATGTCCATTCCAATAAAACGGTTAGCTATGATGTTGATTTTCCTTTGATCATTTTTGGTCTGACACAGACGGCTTTGAGTACTAATTTCTTATCGGGAAACCAGACATGCGTAAAATGCAGAGTCAAAGTTTGATCACGAAGATGATTCAACGCAAAATCGCTCGGAAGACACATTTACATTACGTTTACGTATTATTGTCGGTGGCCATTTTGTAAAGCCCTTGCCTAACGTAGTTACAACGAGCACCAGTTGTCTGTATATAGCTCCTCACATTAAAACGTTCAATATGTCTGTATGTAGCTCCTCACATTAAAACGTTCAATATGTCTGTATATAGCTCCTCACATTAAAACGTTCAATATGTCTGTATGTAGCTCCTCACATTAAAACGTTCAATATGTCTGTATATAGCTCCTCACATTAAAACGTTCAATATGTCTGTATGTAGCTCCTCACATTAAAACGTTCAATATGTCTGTATGTAGCTCCTCACATTAAAACGTTCAATATGTCTGTATATAGCTCCTCACATTAAAACGTTCAATATGTCTGTATGTAGCTCCTCACATTAAAACGTTCAATATGTCTGTATGTAGCTCCTCACATTAAAACGTTCAATATGTCTGTATATAGCTCCTCACATTAAAACGTTCAATATGTCTGTATGTAGCTCCTCACATTAAAATGATCAATATGTCTGTATGTAGCTCCTCACATTAAAATGATCAATATGTCTGTATATAGCTCCTCACATTAAAATGATCAATATGTCTGTATATAGCTCCTCACATTAAAACGATCAATATGTCTGTATATAGCTCCTCACATTAAAACGATCAATATGTCTGTATGTAACTCCTCACATTAAAACACTCAATATGTCTGTATATAGCTCCTCACATTAAAACGCTCAATATGTCTGTATATAGCTCCTCACATTAAAACGATCAATATGTCTGTATGTAGCTCCTCACATTAAAATGATCAATATGTCTGTATATAGCTCCTCACATTAAAACGCTCAATATGTCTGTATATAGCTCCTCACATTAAAACGATCAATATGTATGTATGTAGCTCCTCACATTAAAACGTTCAATATGTCTGTATGTAGCTCCTCACATTAAAACGTTCAATATGTCTGTATGTAGCTCCTCACATTAAAACGATCAATGTGTCTGTATGTAGCTCCTTACATAAAACGTTCAATATGTCTGTATATAGCTCCTCACAATAAAACGTTCAATATGGCTGTATGTAGCTCCTCACATTAAAACGATCAATATGTCTGTATATAGCTCCTCACATTAAAACGTTCAATATGTCTGTATATAGCTCCTCACATTAAAACGATCAATATGTCTGTATATAGCTCCTCACATTAAAACGATCAATATGCCTGTATATAGCTCCTCACATTAAAACGATCAATATGTCTGTATATAGCTCCTCACATTAAAACGATCAATATGTCTGTATATAGCTCCTCACATTAAAACGTTCAATATGTCTGTATATAGCTCCTCACATTAAAACGTTCAATATGTCTGTATATAGCTCCTCACATTAAAACGTTCAATATGTCTGTATGTAGCTCCTCACATTAAAACGATCAGTATGTCTGTATATAGCTCCTCACATTAAAACGATCAATATGTCTGTATAAAGCTCCTCACATTAAAACGTTCAATATGTCTGTATACAGCTCCTCACATTAAAACGTTCAATAGGTCTGTATACAGCTCCTCACATTAAAACGATCAATATGTCTGTATATAGCTCCTCACATTAAAACGTTCAACATGTCTGTATATAGCTCCTCACATTAAAACGTTTAATATGTCTGTATATAGCTCCTCACATTAAAATGTTCAATGTGTCTATATATAGGCCTTATCATGAAATGTTCAATATGTCTGTATATAGCTCCTCACATTTTAAAACGATCAATATGTCTGTATGTAGCTCCTCACATTAAAACGATCAATATGTCTGTATATAGCTCCTCACATTAAAACGATCAATATGTCTGTATATAGCTCCTCACATTAAAACGATCAATATGTCCGTATGTAGCTCCTCACATTAAAATGTTCAATATGTCTGTATATAGCTCCTCACATTAAAACGATCAATATGTCTGTATGTAGCTCCTCACATTAAAACGATCAATATGTCTGTATATAGCTCCTCACATTAAAACGTTCAGAATGTCTGTATATAGCTCCTCACATTAAAACGTTCAATATGTCTGTATATAGCTCCTCACATTAAAACGTTCAATATGTCTGTATGTAGCTCCTCACATTAAAACGATCAGTATGTCTGTATATAGCTCCTCACATTAAAACGATCAATATGTCTGTATAAAGCTCCTCACATTAAAACGTTCAATATGTCTGTATACAGCTCCTCACATTAAAACGTTCAATAGGTCTGTATACAGCTCCTCACATTAAAACGATCAATATGTCTGTATATAGCTCCTCACATTAAAACGTTCAATATGTCTGTATATAGCTCCTCACATTAAAACGTTTAATATGTCTGTATATAGCTCCTCACATTAAAATGTTCAATGTGTCTATATATAGGCCTTATCATGAAATGTTCAATATGTCTGTATATAGCTCCTCACATTTTAAAACGATCAATATGTCTGTATGTAGCTCCTCACATTAAAACGATCAATATGTCTGTATATAGCTCCTCACATTAAAACGATCAATATGTCTGTATATAGCTCCTCACATTAAAACGATCAATATGTCCGTATGTAGCTCCTCACATTAAAATGTTCAATATGTCTGTATATAGCTCCTCACATTAAAATGTTCAATATGTCTATATATAGGCCTTATCATGAAATGTTCAATATGTCTGTATATAGCTCCTCACATTAAAACGTTCAATGTGTCTGTATGTGGGCCTCAACATAAAACGTTCAATATGTCTGTATACAGCTCCTCACATTAAAACGTTCAGCATGTCTGTATGTAGCACTCAACATAAAACGTTCAATATGTCTGTATGTAGCACTCAACATAAAACGTTCAATATGTCTGTATATAGCTCCTCACATTAAAACGTTCAATATGTCTGTATATAGCTCCTCACATTAAAACGATTAATATGTCTGTATGTAGCTCCTCACATTAAAACGATCAATATGTCTGTATATAGCTCCTCACATTAAAACGTTCAATATGTCTGTATATAGCTCCTCACATTAAAACGATTAATATGTCTGTATGTAGCTCCTCACATTAAAACGTTCAATATGTCTGTATATAGCTCCTCACATTAAAACGTTCAATACGTCTGTATGTAGCTCCTCACATTAAAACGTTCAATATGTCTGTATATAGCTCCTCACATTAAAACGTTCAATATGTCTGTATATAGCTCCTCACATTAAAACGTTCAATATGTCTGTATGTAGCTCCTCACATTAAAACGATCAATATGTCGGTATATAGCTCCTCACATTAAAACGATCAATATGTCTGTATATAGCTCCTCACATTAAAACGTTCAATATGTCTGTATACAGCTCCTCACATTAAAACGATCAATATGTCTGTATATAGCTCCTCACATTAAAACGTTCAATATGTCTGTATATAGCTCCTCACATTAAAACGATTAATATGTCTGTATGTAGCTCCTCACATTAAAACGATCAATATGTCTGTATATAGCTCCTCACATTAAAACGTTCAATATGTCTGTATACAGCTCCTCATATTAAAACGTTCAATAGGTCTGTATACAGCTCCTCACATTAAAACGATCAATATGTCTGTATATAGCTCCTCACATTAAAACGTTCAATATGTCTGTATACAGCTCCTCACATTAAAACGTTCAATATGTCTGTATACAGCTCCTCACATTAAAACGATCAATATGTCTGTATACAGCTCCTCACATTAAAACGATCAATATGTCTGTATATAGCTCCTCACATTAAAACGATCAATATGTCTGTATATAGCTCCTCACATTAAAACGTTCAATATGTCTGTATATAGCTCCTCACATTAAAACGATCAATATGTCTGTATACAGCTCCTCACATTTAAACGTTCAATATGTCTGTATACAGCTCCTCACATTAAAACGATCAATATGTCTGTATATAGCTCCTCACATTAAAACGTTCAATATGTCTGTATACAGCTCCTCACATTAAAACGTATAATATGTCTGTATACAGCTCCTCACATTAAAACGATCAATATGTCTGTATACAGCTCCTCACATTAAAACGATCAATATGTCTGTATATAGCTCCTCACATTAAAACGATCAATATGTCTGTATATAGCTCCTCACATTAAAACGTTCAATATGTCTGTATATAGCTCCTCACATTAAAACGATCAATATGTCTGTATACAGCTCCTCACATTTAAACGTTCAATATGTCTGTATATAGGCCTTAACATAAAACGTTCAATATGTCTGTATATAGCCCTCAACATAAAACGTTCAATTTGTCTGTATATAGGCCTTAACATAAACGTTCAATATGTCAGTATATAGGCCTTAACATAAAACGTTCAATATGTCTGTATATAGCCCTCAACATAAAACGTTCAATTTGTCTGTATATAGGCCTTAACATAAACGTTCAATATGTCAGTATATAGGCCTTAACATAAAACGTTCAATTTGTCTGTATATAGGCCTTAACATAAAACGTTCAATATGTCAGTATATAGGCCTTAACACAAAACGTTCAATATGTCAGTATATAGGCCTTAACATAAAACGTTCAATTTGTCTGTATATAGGCCTTAACATAAAACGTTCAATATGTCAGTATATAGGCCTTAACATAAAACGTTCAATATGTATGTATATAGCCCTCAACATAAAACGTTCAATATGTCTGTATATAGCTCCTCACATTAAAACGTTCAATATGTCTGTATACAGGCCTTAACATAAAACGTTCAATATGTCTGTATATAGGCCTTAACATAAAACGTTCAATTTGTCTGTATATAGGCCTTAACATAAAACGTTCAATATGTCAGTATGTAGGCCTTAACATAAAACGTTCAATATGTCTGTATATAGGCCTTAACATAAAACGTTCAATATGTCTGTATATAGGCCTGAACATAAAACGTTCAATATGTCTGTATATAGGCCTTAACATAAAACGTTCAATATGTCAGTATATAGGCCTTAACATAAAACGTTCAATATGTCTGTATATAGGCCTTAACATAAAACGTTCAATATGTCAGTATATAGGCCTTAACATAAAACGTTCAATATGTCAGTATATAGGCCTTAACATAAAACGTTCAATATGTCTGTATATAGGCCTTAACATAAAACGTTCAATATGTCAGTATATAGGCCTTAACATAAAACGTTCAATATGTCTGTATATAGCCCTCAACATAAAACGTTCAATATGTCTGTATATAGGCCTTAACATAAAACGTTCAATATGTCTGTATATAGCCCTCAACATAAAACGTTCAATTTGTCTGTATATAGGCCTTGACATGACACATTTCTGTCTGTTACCATGGTTCAAGCTTTCACTAATAATGTGAAAAAGGAAATGGACATATTTGATAGGATTGGTTTATTAGAGCGCCTATCTTATGACGCGTACTATAAAGCAACAACTTGGTTCATATTACAACCGTTGCTAATCACACAATCTGGACATTCCTTAGCAGATTGCAGTGACCTCAGCCATCAAAAATATTTTAACAGTATTCAGTTTTCGTTTTTTACTTTTTGATTTTATTTAATCGAAATTCTAAAATAGTTATGGTTACACAACATGACGTAACACATACAAACTCATTATCTTTGAAGCGTAGCTAGGTCTAACGGTCGTTTTATCAATGTATTGTCAAGGGAGATAACCTCAGTGAGAAATTTGATTCTGCACTCGGTACACAGATGTCAAAATTTACTCTGCAGCGGTTGAATTTCCATATTTAAGTGAATTGTATTGTGAGCCTTACGGAGTGCTACATATTCTGTGTGTTGCACTTAGTTTGAGAGTGTTAGATTATTAGTGCTGATTGCTAACAATCATTCCAATCTACGATTCACAAAAATCATTTTTCTTTAACTTCTTCAAGTGCCTTATGTTTTACGCGAAGGTCTGCGTGGGGAGGCACTGTCTTATGCATGTGGCGTACTTATTCTCTGTCTTTCAATGAGAATGGACACAAAGAATACTCATTACTCAGTAAGCATTTTTATTTACATGGCGAAAAATGACTTGAATGAATTTATAGATTTATAAGTTACTAACAAAATCTAATCTCAGACTCCGCAGAGTAGATATTGACAGCTGAGTGGTAAACGCTGTAACACGGTCATAATTCCGAGTCCTAATCTCAGACTCCGCAGAGTAGATATTGACAGCTGAGTGGTAAACGCTGTAACACGGTCATAATTCCGAGTCCTAATCTCAGACTCCGCAGAGTAGATATTGACAGCTGAGTGGTAAACGCTGTAACACGGTCATAATTCCGAGTCCTAATCTCAGACTCCGCAGAGTAGATATTGACAGCTGAGTGGTAAACGCTGTAACACGGTCATAATTCCGAGTCCTGGATACATTTAAGCTAAAGCAAAAACGTTGATAAAACGTGTGTTGTTTTATTTAATCTTAAACATGGTATGCAACATAAAGAATTCATGTGATATTTCTATCCGCTCTGGAAGTCGGTTAAAGATTTTCGTAGTCTGTTGCTAGTATGTTGTGTCTGTTCCGGCCTTGATCGAGATGTTGTATTACCACAAGTAACTAAAATGTCATAAAGGCGTTCTTTAAAGATAACCAAAATATATGTAGTACTGTCATATATACATGTATGTCCATTTGATAAAACGAGGATCTTACTATTTCATCAAAACTATTGCGAAAATTAGCAGAGAAAGGGAGACAAACGTGTATTGACTGTTTCGAGTGATAGCTGCAGCCCTACTTGTCTGTGTATCGACGTCGGTGACATCGACTCCTTTTTTGTATAAGACCTTGACTTCGAATTGAAGTTCAACAGAATTGACTTCACCGTGCGACCGTTTGAAAGTGACGTTGCTTTTCGTTGTCATATTGTTGTCATCTGTAAATGACGTCATAATTTCCCATGGCCAAGTGATTTCCATCAGAAATCTGTCTTTGTCTTGTGTTGAATGCAGTAAACCACCAATTCTGTTCATCTCGAATTTCAATGATGCATCGTTAGAAGGATTCGTAGCTACTTTCATGGTCGGAAAAAAATGGCTACCATAAACCCCAACATATTCCGCCGGAGAGGTCAAGGTCACTGAAGTTTCATCAGGCGTCGAGTTGGTCGGTTTGTGTCTCCAAAAGTCAGGAAAGTCACATGTTGTCGTTTCATTGATCCAGGCCGTCTTACCGAGCATGTAGTCAGCTAAGTGGTACAATATGGATTTCTCAGCGTTGCCAGTAAAACTTTTGAAAGCGGGACCATTGGCACTCACAAACAGTCCTGTAAACATTAAACATATTCTGTATTCGATATGTTTCCAACTTACTATCATGTTAAGGCATGTTTCACAAACATGTATATATGTCGTGTCACCTTATGCTTTTGGGATAGCTTTGCCTTTTTATTTGGCATGTCTGGCTCAACTGCATCTATCATTATTTATGAGATTGTGTTATAATTGAACTTGTACGAAGTATTTATGCTCACATGTTACTAAATGCACAAACACACAAAACCGTCGAACTATCTTTAAAAATACCTCCTATTAGAAACAGAAATATCTTTGTTCGGAGATACTGTTTGTTGTTATCTGAGAAAATAGAGGAGATGCCTGAAGAAGAAGTCTTTATTCTAAAGGGTGTCGATGGGCACCTTTAATTGTTTGGCGTTTCTCTACACTAATGTTGGATATTATTTCTGAAATTACACCGAGGTCACCGTAAAGTGGGCATTTCATGTAGTTGTTTATTAACAAACGAACGAGTGTGAAAGTGATAACAACGCCCGTTTGTTTTTATTGAAATTAGTGATGTAGTCTGTACGAACGCCATATCACTGAAGTTTCCCACTCCATGTTATTTCCCAATAATATGACAGTTCTTTTGGTCATTACTACGAGAAACTTCAAAGATTCGGCCTTTGTACTGGAGCCGTACATCGCAACGTTAGATTCGTAATCTCAATACAACACATTGTTTTTTCCTTAACACACTCCATCGTTTGTTTAAAAACAATCTACATGTGATGTCGTAAATACCGTCCTTTTCTGTAGACGATGGGGAAGGTTAATTACGTACCGACATTTACATCCGGGAACAGCCATAAGTAGGTGATATAGGAATAGAATCCACCACTATGCCATAGTCTTTCATTTCCTGAAAAGAAGTACGTGAATGTTTCGTTATTGTTGGCGTTCTGTACAAACGCTTCTCATTTATATTCCAGGTACACTTTAGATAAACATATCCGTAAAATTGTACGCATATCTAACAGCACCATGTTCACGCCACCAACGATTATCCTCCACAAAACGCAACTCAGTGTAATATATATAAACAGTTCAAATCATTGAATGTACCGTCGGTGTTGGTAAGATACCGTCCGCAGGATTTCTCAACAGAGGATTGTCTAGTCTTTCAGTTTAGTCATGGGTTGCTGTTTTTATTTGGACAATGGCAACGTTTGTCTTTAGTTTTGGAAGGATTCTAATTAAAGTCTCATTAACATTTAATAAGATCCGAATAAGTATTTGAATATTCATTATATATAAAACAACATTAACTGTACTGACCTCTGTAAGAGGAAGTAAACCACGCATAGCCGTAACCCATGGTAACGTCGGAGACTGGGAAGTCAGGTTCTGTAAGAAATGTTGCTCTTGTGGCCGTGGTAGCTGAAATGGCATTGAAGAACACGTTTTCAAATAATAACGAATCTAATCTATACAATAAAAGGTGTGTAATTACTACCGGTATATTTTATACAATTGATGCTCGATAAAATAGTAGATAGTCATTGAATGTCAATACACGCAAACAAACAAGTGCAACTGTGTGCATACACTATTTATGGGATTGTCGTCAGTCGAAGAGTATATATGGTGGCCTCAGTGGTCGAGGAGTTATGGTCGCAGACATCAAATCACCTAACCCCTCACCGCTTTTAGTTCAAGTCTCATCCTGTATGTAAGAAAATTATCCAGTTGGCTTATAGAAGGTCGTTCGTTTTACACAGGTACCCGTCTACGCCCAAAATATATTGCTTGAATGAGCATCTTGGGATCTTCCTCCATCAAACTAGCTGGGAAGGTCACTACATTACCCTGGCTTTAAATGTGACGTAAAGCCCTAGTGCAAGGAGTATATAGACAACAAAAGTTGATGAAGCAGACAAGACTACTGTTAAAGAATGGAGCTAATGCCATGAGTTAAGAAATGTTTATTTTCGTATTATTCATGAGAGTAACACTAAGTATTCACTTACTTTTCCATGCTTTTAGGAACATATCCTCATCAATAAGTTGTTTCCCGTCTTCTGTCATTCCTTTATTTAGGTAAAATCTCATGTATTTTGCCATATCTTCACCATTTGATAGAATAGCACCGGCAGGTTCGAGAGGATATAAGCTGTAAAATTGGACATTATTTGTTATGTCTGTGTTATACGCCGTTATTTCAACAGTATACTTATTGTGTACAATCAGTTGACTGCGATAGTGTTCCTGGCTTACCTACCAGTACTTCCCGCAAGCACCAGACAATTTCCTACCTCATGAAACTGGCGCCGAGGACTACGGACTTCGAATGTTTTATATACGGTCATATTGTCACACAGAACGCACGCATTACCGCTAGATGTCCATTAGATTTTCCGTCGAGCTCTCTGTCGGCTGCGATAAAGGGGTATAATGAAGATATTGAAAGGAAGACAAAATAGCGACTCATTTTCAGGAAGTAATTCTTCCAATGTACAAAAATGTTCAACATTATGATCAACTAGCACCTTCTTAATGTACTGTTTTAGTGCATTTTTAAACGGACTCGGATGTATTATACATAGTCGTACTCCCACGAAGAACGAACTCATAACCGTAAGATTGTCGGTTGAGTGCTCTGTCGACTGGGGTAACCCGGCGGAACGGAAACAAAGACTGTGTATAAAACAAAACATTGAATTATTCTGAAAATATAGTTCCGGTTTAATGCGTGAGTGTATGCATCTCAAAGATACTAAGATATGTTTGGTATTTAACATTCTCAGACGAAACACATTCACCTAGCTCTTCGAGACGAAAAACAACATGGGGAATAGTGAAATCCAGCATGATCTGTACGCAAGCAATGTAAGTGGTCCAAGAACATGCTCCATCGAAATAATCGTTTTCTAGGACGTTAGTGGTGCGATCTGGTACCAGGCTAGTGGTGCGATCTGGTACCAGGCTAAGTTATATAAGTGTTATATTCAGGAACTAATTATTCTAATGTTCTAAAACGTTCAGCATTATGATAAGACAATATGTATTTATTATGAAATAGCTGTTTCATTTCTGGTGATATATTTATTCCAAATAATTGTGCCGTAATCCAATGTAGACAATATGTATGCATTATAAAACAACTGTTTAATTTCTGGTGTTAGAAAATACGAAATGCGTTTCAACCATGCAATCTCTATTTATATATTCTGTCCATTTCAATGGTTCATTAATGTAACACCAAGACGCGTTTGTGAGTACACTTGTTCCGCATTCACATATTGGACTGTGATACAAAATTAAACCGAATTCTTCGATTTTCTTTGAGGTCTTATTACCACCCATATTGTGTTTAATGGATTTATTGAGATATTTGTATGCCTTCAACAATCTTCTATTGAGATATTGGTATGCCTTCAACAATCTTCTATTGAGATATTGGTATGCCTTCAACAATCTGCTATTGAGATATTTGTATGCCTTCAACAATCTTCTATTGAGATATTTGTATGCCTTCAACAATCTTCTATTGAGATATTGGTATGCCTTCAACAATCTTCTATTGAGATATTAGTATGCCTTCAACAATCTTCTATTGAGATATTTGTATGCCTTCAACAATCTTCTATTGAGATATTGGTATGCCTTCAACAATCTGCTATAGAGATATTGGTATGCCTTCAACACTCTTCTATTGAGATATTGGTATGCCTTCAACAATCTGCTATTGAGATATTGGTATGCCTTCAACACTCTTCTATTGAGATATTTGTATGCCTTCAACAATCTTCTATTGAGATATTTGTATGCCTTCAACAATCTTCTATTGAGATATTTGTATGCCTTCAACAATCTTCTATTGAGATATTGGTATGCCTTCAACACTCTTCTATTAAGATATTGGTATGCCTTCAACAATCTGCTATTGAGATATTGGTATGCCTTCAACACTCTTCTATTGAGATATTTGTATGCCTTCAACAATCTTCTATTGAGATATTTGTATGCCTTCAACAATCTTCTATTGAGATATTTGTATGCCTTCAACAATCTTCTATATTATCTATGTTTGCTGTAATATGGTCTCAGTGTTTGCAATTTGTTTATCTGATGTATACATCGTCGAGTCATCAGCAAAACTATCATCAATGGCATTATGTGTGTACTAAGGAATATCATTTACATAAACAATAAAAACAACGTATATGGAGCCTTGTGCTGTATTAAATACAATAATGACGCTTAGTTCCTATGTTTGGTATTTGTTAACCGATAGTGCAGCTTGCCGGATCGTGGTCGCTAAGTAATGCATATCTTGGTATGAGAAGTTCAGCCTTGACACAGCATTGTAATTTATAATTTTAAGTTATATATTTACCTATAAAGATCTAGTGTACCATTCTGATACATGCCATCTTTATAAATGATTGGATGAGCCACGTCAGGTTCCAAAACATCTGTCGGGACTTTCAGAATTCGTGATGACGTCATTCCTATCGGTTCAAATATACGTGACGTCAATAACATTTCCCATGATGCACCTCCAAGTTTTTCTGCTATGTGTGCCAACATTGTGTACATATGGTTATTGTAAAGAAATTGATCCCGAAATGTAAAAAGTTGTGGTAAGTACTTAAGCTTTCTGAAAAACAAAATTACAAAAAAACTGTCTCAGTAGGCCCAAAGGCGGAAATCTATTGCTGACATGCAATATGTGAAGTTTCGAGCCGTTGTCCACATTTTTCATTCATATAATTATAGTTTGTCTTATTGTACTATTGTGATGGCTGTGCACTTTGTATGTGACATTTCTGTCCAACTTCTTCACTTATTCTTATGCAACATAGTCTGTTCGTAAAAACTATCTTTAGGAACTGAAGATATATTAATTGTTGACATGGTTTGACAAAAATGGCAGTAGTATCGCTATCTTAACGATATGCGCGATATTAACAGTGACATTTTTAAGACTACTTTTCAATACACGTTTGTTTTAAAAAAATGTTTAAAAACAGTGAAAAAATAAGTTCATAAAATTGTAAAATACATGCACATGTTGAGCATTTCCGAGATAATTGGTCAAAATTCCTAAATTCTCCATGCTAAATGTTCTGAATTACTCCTCGTGTTAAATCTTACTTGCAATACGTTTCTCTTGTGAAATTTTCCACTGGATATCCAGCTATAATACCAAGGTCTAGTTGTGCAAGGCCAGTTCTATGTGACAGTAAGTCGCGTAAAGTTGTTTCCTGTGTACGGTACTCGTCGACAAATTCGTAATCAGGACCTAAAATCTCTCTGACTTTTGTTGACCAGCCCATACTGCAAAACAATATTTCAATGTACAGTTTTAACAGAATTCATGTTATAGATGCTCGTTTATTATTAGTGATAAAAGTGTGTAAAGCGGCAGGACAATCGTGTTCATTTTTTATTGAATTTATTTAACGAGTCTCGCTTATATCGGTTTAGAAGAAGAGTTTAATAAATTCAATAAAAACTGAACACGACTGTAAGATTCTATTTATGACATAACTGCAAATACAGCTGATTTTCGTCAAAACATTACCGTGTCGTCCTACATGCTAGCAAAGTAGGGCATGTGTACTTCGGTTTTTGGTAATGCCTAAGTCACACATTCAGGATTTTTACTGCCGTCCTTGATAGGACCATTCCCGATTAAAATGTGTCAAAAGTCTGATCAAGATCCTGTGATTCGTGGCTGGAAATTCAAACTTTTATTAAAATTTGTAAAAACATTTATTTAATCACGACAACAATCAGATATTGTTCAGGAGGCGTCCCGATCCAGCCGTTTCCAGCAGAATTCGTCCCGATTATCCCGTTCTCAATCCGATTCTGATCCGATTTGTATCTTTGTCATGGTAAAAAACGACCGAATCTGTCCCGACAGCGTCCCGATTCTCCCGAATGCGATCCGACAGAGATCAGACAGTGACCAGACAATGAACCGACGCTGACGGAAGACATCCGTTAGAAAACCGTTTCACGTGATAGTCCCGTGATGGTCCCGTCCTATAAGAATCGTGCGACGGCGGATTCTCATTCTAGCCTCAGCAGTTCTACAAGGAGCATCGCCGTCAGTTATTGGCAGATTGTCTCCATTTAAATTATAAATATTAAACCTAATTATCATAAGGTTTAAGTTACTTCACTATGCCAGCTAAGAAGAAGCCTGTGCCTGCCATGAAGAAAACTGCAAGACAACCAAGGAAAAGGAAGCCTATTTCTATTTCTCCTATGCATTCACCTGCTGAAGAGTCTGGTGGTGATGGTGAGCCAGTTGAAGAACTCCAGCAAGTCCACAGTGGTGAGACTGAGCCCATTACCATTCCTGCAGTGGTCACCACAGTTGGGACTACTGCACCTACTTCTACAGTCACGACTACTACACCTACTGCTTCTACCTTAATAGCTAATTTTGCTTCTCTGCCCAAGAAACCTCGGGGCAGTGGTTTCCTTTCTGAAGAGGATGAGGACAAGATGATAGAATGGCTCCAGGAGAACAGATTTATCTACGACATGAAATCAAAGCAGTATAAGGATAAATCAGGAAAAACTGGCCGAGCTGCTCCCTTCTGGATATTCAGGGCTTGACCCAGTATCTTCTATTTCTACCGGGTCGCAGTGCCCTTCTGTTCAAATAATAATTGGCAAACAGAAGGTCTTCTTCTTCTTCTTCCATTTCCATGAGAGCAACCTGCTGCAGAAGTCTCAGTCTACGAGCAGCATTCATGGTGGACCGGTCAAAGTACTGTCAATGAATGACACACACACACACACGTTATACTCCATACGTGAGCAGCTCAGCCGAATCTGGAAATCCACGCATCTGGAATCCTACAACTGTCGCCATATTCGGGATGATCGGGACACTGCCGGAACGCAATCCTATTACAGTCTGCTGTACCGCATTGCACACGCCTTTGTCTGGACTCAGTCGTATCGTGTTCTGTAATTGTCGTGACTCTGACGTGGGTATTATTGCCGAATTTCGTATTACAGTAAAACTTCGAAACCTCGAACTGCCGTCGGACCGAGGAATTAGTTCGAGCCATCTACCTGTTCGAGGCATCTACCGTATACGTATATATGTACGAACTGTCACCGGTGCAAGTGTACTAAGCATGCTTAACACATGGTATTTGTGTGTTGTTAGTGTTTTCATACTGAATGCACGTCGATCAATAGTCACAGCATTATTCATAATAATAATAATTTAAAAAGAAATGAAAGAAAACTAAAACATATTTAAGTAATTGATTCGTTTATTCTTACACACAAGAATAATATACAGACGAGATAGTAAACAATTACGATGTTCTATTTTTTTTCGTTGTTGTTCATTTTGATAATGATAAGGGTAATAAATGTCTGATCGTATTTATATCAATATCAACATTTGAAGGATTTTACTCAATGATGTTTGCGCTTTTGATTAAGATATTTATAAAATACGATAATTTCTGAATTTTATTCACTCGGCAATCTATAGACAATTAACAATTAAAATTTCCCGTTTGGACTTCATTAAATATTTAATAGATCCCTTAAGTGATTTGTTTGTCATATAAGTACATGTACACTGTATTGTTTATAGTGCAACAATCAAGTAATTATCACTACGTGTGAATAACACGTGTCACCAATCTTCCCTGTCAACAAAGAATAGAATATCGCTCGGTCCATAAAAGGTGTGAATTATTGTATTGTTCGACCTATCTGGGGTGAACAATGAATGAAATGGTATCTAGGGACCGCACAACCTGTTCGAGTGTTCGACCTATCTCCGTTCGAGTGATCTACTGTTCGTTAATATGAAATAAGAAGGGGTTTTGCCGGGACCTAAGAACCTGTTCGAGGTATCTACTGTGTTCGACCCAAAACTGTTCGAGGTTTCGAAGTTTTACTGTAATTACAGAACTGTTCCGGAACGGATTCGGCAAAGACGGTTCGCATTCGGCAAGATCTGGACGCAATCTGGACTCAATCGGCAAGAAACGGCAATGCAAAATTTCTCCAGATCATACCCGTTCCACAGGACACTGACCAGACAACACAGGACATTGTTACGATTTTGATCCGATACAGCAGAATCTGTCACGACATAGTCACGATTGTAATCCGACTAGACAAAATCGGCTGAGTTTCCCGAATGTTACGGGACGCACCTAACTGTCGGGAGTGCTTGGCCGACCTCTCCGGACCATTCCCGATCCGTAGGACTCTGTTACGAACATATACGACTGCGTTCAGACAATGATAGGACATTCCAGATCATTGAGGATAGTAATCCGACTTTTTCGCTTTTCGTGTCGTAGCGCTGTCTGATCTCAAACGGGAGCCATAATCGGCACTGTGTGAACGCCGCATAAACTAAAGCTTACGGGAAAAATATATTTCCGACAATTTTGCTCCCGCTATTCGTCCGTGCAAAAACGGGTTTCCGACCAATAACTTATGAAAGGATACTAGGTACATTCATATCACCTCTCATATACTGAAACACTGTTTCTACAGTATTAAGTAAGCAGACATTATTTCAAAAAAAAAATCAACTTTTCATACAATTTTTTTTCTAGATATAGTTATACGTGTATGTTATTCCTGATTCTCCATGTAAACCACTGTTTCAAAATACCGAGAACATATTGGCTTACGATCGTCAGATGCATTGTGTTAAAAAAGTTCGTTAGCAAAGTTTATTAGTTTTCTTTAATAGCTCGTTCAGTCTATGTCGCTATATACAGATAGTTTACTTCTGTGTGAGAGTTCAATATAAAACAGATATTCATGAAATAAACACCTGTTTTCATTATGTATAATTAAACCAGTGTACGCATCAGTATTTTCATTATGTATAATTAAACCAGTGTACGCATCAGTATTTTCATTATGCACAATTAAACCAGTGTACGCATCAGTATTTTCATTATGTATAATTAAACCAGTGTACGCATCAGTATTTTCATTATGCATAATTAAACCAGTGTACGCATCAGTATTTTCATTATGTATAATTAAACCAGTGTACGCATCAGTATTTTCATTATGTATAATTAAACCAGTGTACGCATCAGTATTTTCATTATGCATAATTAAACCAGTGTACGCATCAGTATTTTCATTATGTATAATTAAACCAGTGTACGCATCAGTATTTTCATTATGTATAATTAAACCAGTGTACGCATCAGTATTTTCATTATGTATAATTAAACCAGTGTACGCATCAGTATTTTCATTATGTATAATTAAACCAGTGTACGCATCAGTATTTTCATTATGCATAATTAAACCAGTGTACGCATCAGTATTTTCATTATGTATAATTAAACCAGTGTACGCATCAGTATTTTCATTATGTATAATTAAACCAGTGCACGCATCAGTATTTTCATTATGCATAATTAAACCAGTGTACGCATCAGTATTTTCATTATGTATAATTTAACCAGTGTACGCATCAGTATTTTCATTATGTATAATTAAACCAGTGTACGCATCAGTATTTCATTATGTATAATTAAACCAGTGTACGCATCAGTATTTTCATTATGTATAATTAAACCAGTGTACGCATCAGTATTTTCATTATGCATAATTAAACCAGTGTACGCATCAGTATTTTCATTATACATAATTAAACCAGTGTACGCATCAGTATTTTCATTATGCATAATTAAACCAGTGTACGCATCAGTAATTTCATTATGTATAATTAAACCAGTGTACGCATCAGTATTTTCATTATACATAATTAAACCAGTGTACGCATCAGTATTTTCATTATGTATATATAGTCGTTAAAATATCGCAATTGTTCTGAAAAAACTACCTACTTACTCGTTTTCTTCCAACAATATTCCTAAGAGCACCATGGTAAATGACTTCGTTACTGATCCTATGTTGAATAAGGTAGAGTTGTTTACCATACGTTGAGATGTTAATTCTGCGTAACCATAACCACGCATCCATGTTTCATCTCCTGAAATATATGACACACTGGCTGCATTTCATTAATTGTCAACCTGGATACATTAAAATCTAACATAAATGCTTACAACATATTTAAATACAAATCTGCTGTTTGCAGAAACATTTGTACGCCGCAATCTCTCCGAAGCGACCCTCTCTTGAGCAACAACCTCCCTTCAGACAACATTATAAGTGTACATGTATATTGTAGTAAGAATTAACTTTAAATCAAACATCACTAAAGAAACATCCTGTCAGCAAAAGGCAAAGTTGCCTCTTCCAAAGGGTGTCGTTCTGGAAATCATTGCCAAAATTAATAGATAGCCGCATTTACTTGTTCACACCTCTTCAATTCAATGTACGAAGTACTTGCATGAGCGACTATTTACTGAAGCCCGTCCTAAGCAAGTTATTGTTTGCTCTTTGACATCACGTTTGAAAGACTGTGACTGATCACGTCAGAAACCAAGCCACAACAAGATCCAGTATCTGCTTAGTACGAGTGTGACCATTGGCGTATTGTGTCAAACACCTCGTTATGGGGCCGTCACACCATAACGTTCTGTCCAGCGTTCTATGACGTTTGAGGAAACGTTGGTAATCGTCCGTGGTCGCTGGTATAGCGCCAGAAGAGCGTTGTTTGAACGCTGGTGAACGCTGGTAATCGTCGGTGATCGGCGGAGAAAGTTTTGAACATGCACAAAAGTTCTCATGAAGACCAGCGTTCTTCAACTTTTAACTTTAAACGCTGGAGAACGGTGGAGAACGTTCGTGGAACGTTGTACTAACGTTCGCCGAACGTTACACGCGTTCGGCTATTGTTAGTCAGTCGTTACCCTAGCGTTACTTGGTTGTTATTAATCGTTCACAATCTTTGCTTTGCAGTGAACGACTCACTGGTGACCTGTCAACGACCACTGAACGGACCCCTAGCGCATGCAGCGTGTGAATAACGTCAAACGAACGTCATATTGCGTCCAATGAGCGTCAATTGAGCGTTTCCCGAACGTCCATGCATGTGGGTATATAAACCGATGTTTTTTAAGCATAGCCTCATACCGGTAAGTAAATATATTATCTTAAACTGTTTACTCAATGCAAATTCATCTGCTAACAGAATCATTTAAAACATTATAACATATGCTCAAATAGTTGAATATTAATCATTTTGTCATTTTATTTGAATTTTTTGACTTAATTAGACTTAATTTGGAATTAAGCTGTTGATATATTGTTTATTTATTACTGTGAAGGACCAATGTAACGTTCAAGTCTTCGTCTGTCTCAGATCTGAGTTGTTGAGATTACAAAAACTGAAATACAATCTTCCATCTTACAGCATAGTACAGCTTTCATGTACAATGTTCAAGGGGACGATGTACTTCATTGTTCTCATTTATTCGTTATCAGCATCGTAAATACTCCGGGTATATCAAGTGGAGTTCAAAATGTCGTATGCAAGACGTATATTACAGGCTTTCAACACACAAGATAATACATACAATATGTTTGCGATGATTCGAATGGCCATCGATAATGCTCGAGTATTCACAATTTAGTATCATCGCCTCTTTAGATTATCATATCAGTTGATGGCTTAATCATAATAGGCATTCGATGGGGACTATTATGTGAATAACAGAAGTTATTTCGTTTAATGCTTGAACTCTCAACGTTTTTTTTGGATAAAGTTGACACTCTCGTGTTTGTCGTGTTTCATCGCGGGATGAACTAATATAAACAGCCCAGATTTCACAATATAACTCAACTAAGATCTGCATCAAACACTCATAGTGTCAGGAAGTTATAAGTTGATCTACAGAAAACATAGTCAATCAACATTCATGTAGTTAAACATATACACTTACTATCTCCATTTTTAAAGACTTTCTCATACCTCACACATTACTAATTAGCCGTTTATAAGTCTTAAGTTTTAGACTTCTGTGTAGTTGACTTAAAGGTAAGCCAACCATCATTGGCATACAGTCTGTGGTAACTGCAACAGTTGTTGTTTAAATGTATATAATAATGCGGATAAAGTTTGAAAACTTTATAATTCTTTACCGTTCAAAAAAAAAAGATCATTTTGCTTCTCTAGAAAAGCAAAGTCTTTAAAAAATAAACCGATTTATGGAAAGTTACATGTATTTTCTAATGTCTTCATATTTTCATAAAATGAAACCACCTGTATACTAAACAGACTTGCACATTTAGGAAGTCAGAAATATGTGAAAAGAATTAAAAACTTGTTTTGGGCCGGACATTTGTGTCACATTTAAAAATGGGAATATTTCGTTTGAACATACAAATATTGACTATGTTAGAAAACCCAAATATCAGACGGGCATCAAATTGTCTTCAATGTAATTTATTTGTAACATCATGAACTATATCCAAATATCAGAGACATTTGCCGCCTAGTTTTTGCAAAATTTCATTTTGAACAGATGCTGCCAAAATTTTACCAACGCTTGATGAAACTAGAATTTGCAATGTTGCTGATTTGTTTCAAAAGTATGATTTATTTATCGCAAATGCAGTTCATTGTAGTTGTAAAACATTGAGATTGTCGCCGAATTATGTCACTTCTAAGTCATAACTATATATATTTTTATAACATAGGCAAATCTGTTGGACAAGGCGTTTGTAAAGTAAACATACTAAGTCGATTTAGATGAGTCTTAAAATGTTTAAAGGTAAGACTAAGTATGAACAAGTCTGAATTAATTGCGTAATACACATGTATACTGGTGTATATAATAGGTATTCAGTTACAGTCGTAAACATGATAGTAATGTAATATGTCTCGGTATACATATGGAAGATACATATTATACATTAAATTAATAAGTCTTACCTTTCACTATGGATAATGTAAGGCCTGGTACATGCCTGCAGTCCATTGTCAGTTCCACAAACCGAGACAAATCCTCCTCAAAACTTGACTCTAATATTTCCATTCTACCTAGGGAAAATATCCCAAACATTATCAGAATTCCCACAAAGCTGTGTATTAACGCCATCGTGGACACTATTCACTGTGGACTGATGACTTAGTTCCTTATACACACCTATCCGTCAAGTTAGGTGGTTCACAAGAAAAATAAATCTAAGTTTAATCACGTATATATTTGGAGTATTCAGTGTCTCCGAATTCTCATGAATAATTTAAAGATATGGGTCAAAGTTAACTTTCAACGATATTTACTTTGTTATAAATCATAAATTCTGTATCAAGTGCTTGTTAAGTACGGTGTGTTCCTTAAAACACCAGTAATTAATCAAGTTTATTGTTATATATAATCTGATCAGTTGTCTCCAGGTAAATCCAATATTTGCATTATCAATTTATTTTTGCTTTGTATATCTATTGTAGATTAAAAACTAAATGTAATACATGTTATCAAATTGTCGCATAAGTGTAGCTCTATGTGTTTGTGGTATGTTTTAAATTGTAAATATAGCGATACAGAAATGTGAGTAGTTGTCATAATTATCTGATTTGTTAAAATAGGTTTGGTATAATTTGGTTATATGGCCAAATATTTGTTCAGGCATGGTGGGACAAGGCATATCCGTATATTGTGCAGACATGGTGGGACAAGGCATATCCGTATATTGTGCAGTTAACGGGTTTACTCATCGATGGAGGGCAAATCATTCATCTTAATCAACTTGTTATGGAGAACATGTTCCTTTACTGTGTATTATGTTAGGATTCATAAACAAGTCCGTGTTTTGTATGCGTTTTATTTACTTTACTTGCCATTTTAAGATAAGTTTTGTTATTTCGCAATCGCCTATAAGTTTACGGAACTAGCCTCATTATGATCTACCGATGAGAACCTCTGCTATTGTCGTCAATTTGTTATAGAGAGGATCTCTCCCCGGGTCTAAATCCTTTAAACCTCTAAATTATCCATCGAGAGCTCTACCTACCGAGTGAACTTGGCGAGCTTTTAAGACGACCCTCATATTGCATAGTTGCTACATATAATCTGAGGGTAAGAACTTTAAAGTTATATAGTCTTGTTTTTGTCAATTGTGCTTAGTTATAAATAGAGATAAACGGGGATAAATGCCTTCAACTCTGCCAAATCGCTTTTCTTACATCTTTCCAAAAATCAAATCAAGACCGATACAGGTATTGCTGATCCTGACCTACGCGCCAACTTAGCGCTATCATAGCAACTATCTGTATCATAGCAACTATCTGTATCATAGCAACATTCTGTATCATAGCAACTATCTGTATCATAGCAACCATCTGTATCATAGGAACTATCTGTATCATAGGAACTATCTGTATCATAGCAACTATCTGTATCAAAGCAACTATCTGTATCATAGCAACTATCTGTAACATAGCAACTATCTGTACCATAGCAACTATCTGTATCATAGCAACTATCTGTATCATAGCAACCATCTGTATCATAGCAACTATCTGTATCATAGCAACTATCTGTATCAAAGCAACTATCTGTATCATAGCAACTATCTGTATCATAGCAACTATCTGTATCATAGCAACTATCTGTATCATAGCAACTATCTGTATCATAGCAACTATCTGTATCATAGCAACTATCTGTATCATAGCAACTATATGTATCATAGCAACTATCTGTATCATAGCAACTATCTGTATCATAGCACTATCTGTATCATAGCAACTATCTGTATTGGACTTTAAAAACTTTAAAGTTGGAACCGCATGACAATACTAACACAGAGCAACTTTGCAAACGTTGTTAGTTAAACATCTCGAGAAGAGGAACGCTCTGGAGAGGATGCGCTTCATACGTTGGCATTTATTCTCGATAATTCATAGCTGTTCCTCTTCTCGAGATGTTTAACTTGCGTTGCTATGGAGAGGTTTAATTTAGGGATGTTAACGAATGGCTATTTTGGTATTCGAATATTTGGTCAAACTTTCGAACGAATATACGAACATTCGACCTTCTTATTTAATAATAATACATTTGAAATTCGAAGTTCAAATTTATGCTAATCTATTTTGTGTTTTAAACTGATCACTCAAGTTTCAAAAATCCCCGTGTCATCACCAGTGTGTTATATCTCTCTTGCCCCCTAATATACAACATGACATGCCAATTAACACTTGTAGATATTATTTTCACCGGTAACATGCAATGAGATGATGCCCAACATTGAAATTTAATATACATTCAGCTTTGATATTAAAAATATATATATTATCGAATATTCGAATGCCGAATCAGTATTCGAATATTCGTTGATATCCCTAGTTAAATTGCTTGAAAATTCTTACTACATGAAAAATACATGTACTGTTATTGTAGAGAGATAATTGCTCAAAATATGTCTGCTCTGGTGAGGTTTCACTGCATTACAAAACTAATCCTGTATGTAAACAAAAGTGATTTAGAATCTTTTTTATATCTCGAACGTATATTTATATACACAATAAGGCATGTCGCTTTTAACTTGAATATGATCAATGAATACATTTGAACGACTACATATATATAGAGGGAGATGCCCTATGTATTCTAACGTAAATAACAATACATGTATCGACAAAACAGTTATAGCATGAGGATATCTAATTTAGTCGAGTGATTGTGAAATTGAAAACCCTCAGAAGTTTAACCAATATAATAAACGTAGCATGCACCAAAACAAGAAAATAACTACAGGTATGTATGAGGTGGATACTCAAGTTGGAATGATATTTCTATCCGCTTCGTGAGCCAGTTAAATCTCACGATTATACTGTGTCTATATATAGCTGTCCCTACGATTTCATCAGAATAATTGTGGAAGTTATCACAGAAAGGGAGACAAACGCGTAATACACAGATTTGTACATGCCTGGTTATTGTTTACCCAACTTTCATGTCGTTGTGGTCCGACCAACTAACTATAGCATTATAGCAGGAAATTATCTTCAAACCGTGATAAATCAAAATATGTTAAAAGTATATTTCGTGCACAAACAAATATTAGTGATCAAACCTTCTTCTATATGATGGTGTAAATATAATGCTGATGTGATGCCTACATCGCTGTCCTTTTTGAGATCACTTTTTTCAAATCGAAATGGCTAAAGCAATATCTTTGAATTTAAATACTTTCCTATAGAGGTAGATACTGTTCAGAGATAACAATCAATCTTGTTTTAAGAGACCACCAAAGGTCAGACAAAAAGTGGTCTCTTAATGAAACGGTCTTTTAATACAAAGCTTGATTCCAGATAAGATATAGGGTTTCAATATTTTCTAGTCTGCTACTATATTTAATATACACACATTTGTACTTAAAATGTGCTTCAACATGTTAAAAATACGATGTACAAAACAGTCAGTTTTATTCTTTTATTTCTTAAACAAATATTCACCAGATCTTATGAAATAATTCTTCTAATAAAATATACATGCACACAATTAATCATTAAAATTAATTTGCGGTCGTTTAAAAGAAAAAGAGGACGGAAAAAACCCGACTTGAGTGACCGCTGGTCGCGTAAAACAAAATTCGCTTAGCAAAACGTAAATATATAGCGAAAATTGTAGGGAGGTTTTCAAAGCGGTCGCATAAGATACATGGTCGCATAGGCAAGATTGACTTATTAGTTCAAAATCTGTACTTTTGAACGCGCTGTTTAAGATTGAACGAAGGTGCTCTATTATGTTGTCCTTTTTAACGATTTTTGTTTTAAAAAATGTCCGTTTTTCTGCGCAGCCGTACTAACATGGTTTTGCTGTTTGCATATTCAGTGTTTTGTAAACCAATCAAATCTTACGTTAACCACCAAGGCAATTTCGCGCAATATCTCTTTAATTTAAAAATATGTGTAACCTTGAAGCAGATTGGTGAATTACGTACCGACATTTACATCCGGGAACAGCCATGCGTAAGTGATATAGGAAAACATGGTGATGAAGTGATGTAGTGATTCGACATAAAATTGCGTGTATTATATAAAGTATAATGGTTATAATTATGTATTACATGTATATTCAACTTTTTTTCAAATCATTGCGACATTCTATGGATAATGTACCGCGAAGATGACGTCATCAGAATTTCTCAAGAAGGGGATTGCTTTAATTTTATGACATACTTTTTACTCATGGTCTGCAGTGTTTATTTGGACAATGATGTTTTGGTTCGGAAGCATTCTAATGAAAGTTTCATTAACATAACTAGTATCGTGTACCAAATCAGATAAGATCCGAATAAGGGTTTGAACATGTATAATATATAAAACAACAATAACTGTACCGACCTCTGTAAGAGGAAGTATACCACGCATAGCCGTAACCCATGGTAACGTGGGAGACTGGGAAATCAGGTTCTGTAAGAAATGACGTTCTTAAAAAGGAATCGGTGGATGTGACCGAGGTAGCTGAAATGACATTGAAGAACACGTTAATCTAGACAATAACACGTGTGCACTGATTACCGATACATTTCATGCAATTAATGCTCGAAAAAACAGTAGATAGCCATTGAATGTAAATACACCCGAACAAACACGTGCGACTGTGTGTGTATACAATTTATATGATTGCCGTCGGTCGAAGAGTATATATGAGGCCTCCGTGGTCGAGGAGTTAGAGTCGTTGACTTCAAACCACTTGCATTTCACCGCTTTAGGATCGAGTCTAATTCTATATGAAAGATAACTGTACAGTTGGCTTTTGGAACGTCGGTGGTTCTACTTGGGTAACCACCTATGACCCAATTATGCTAGAAGCAGCACATTGTGATCTTCCTCCATCCAATTAGCTGAAAAGGTCACCACATACCCTGGCTTTTAAGGTGACTTAAAGCCCTGGAATCGCAAAGAGTATCTAGACAACCTTAATGATGACTTCGTAACTGATCCTATGATGAATAAGGTAGAGTTGTTTACCATACGCTAAATGCTAAATCTGCGTAACCATAACCACGCGACCAGGTTTCAATTCCTGAAATATATGACCATTTCTAACCTGGATACTTAGTTACGTGTCATTATTAATAGACCGCTGTATTTTAGTTTAACTTTTTCACATATCTTAGAACATTTAATCTACAAAGTGCTTGCATTCAACAACTATTTACTGAAGCACAGATGTTTTGTTTCCTCTTTGTAAGATTGAGAATGATCACGTCAGAAACCAAGCCGCAACAAGATGCAGTATCTACTAAGTACGAATATACCATTGGCGTATTGTATCAAATACTTCGTTTTCAAATAATATGAACTATTCATTCGGGAATGTATTTGTATGGCGTATTATAACGTTATAAACGTGCTGGATAAATTAATTCAGTCAACGTCCTACGATACTTGGGACAGAGGCTAATCTGAAAATTGAAACAAGTTTTACCTTTTCACTGTTTTCATCATGCCACGTCTGAAGTTGAAAGAAATCAGGCTTTTGGAATGCTTCAGGCGGGAATGACAGCCAGTGCCGTCGCCCGCAGGTTTGGCTGCTGTCTGAAGACCATACAGAGGCTTGCGACCCGGTACCAACAGACTGGGACAGTTCGCGATCGTCCCCGCCCTGGTCACCCCCGTATCACCACCACCAGAACTGATCGCTACATCACGCTAACGCACGTTGCCAGTCACCGTAACGGCTAGGAGATACGGTGTGTCATCGCAGACCATTCGTAATCGCTTGCGATGCAACGCTCAGCCAATCAGAGCACGACGCCCATATATCGGTCAAATAATGACGCGACGTCACCGTGGTGCTAGGGTATTGTGGTCACGACATCATTTGAATTGGAGGCGGGCTGATTGGAACCGAGTTCTCTTTACTGACGAATCTCGGTTCACACTCAGCCATGCAGATGGTAGGCTATGCATCTACAGGCGTAAAAACGAGAGATTCGCATATTGTTGTGTTGTTGAGGGGGACATGTTCGGTGATGGGAGTGTAATGGTATGGGGTGGGATCATGGGTAACCGTAAGACTGAGCTAGTAGTCATACAGGGCAACCTAAATGCACAGCGTTACATTACTGGTGTGCTAACTCCTTATGCAATGCTTTTCATTCGCCGCCACGGCCCTGGTGTAACACTGCAGCAAGACAATGCTCGCCCGTACACAGCCAGACTCACAACTCAATACCTGGCTCGAAACAATGTCGCCGTACTTCCATGGCCTGCGGTTTCCCCTGATCTCAACCCGAGAGAGCACATCTGGGATGAGCTGGGTCGTAAGGCGAGGGCCAACCACCAAATTGACAACATTCGAGATCTGACACAGGATTTACAGCAAGAGTGGAGGAATCTGCCTAACGCACTAATTGTGCGTTACGTCACGTCCATGCGCCGTAGAATTATGGCGTGTATTCGTGCAAATGGTGGCCACACACGATATTTTATTTTGACCCCTACCGACTTTGCCATTATCTCAATCGAACACTTTTCATCCCAGCAAAATTAGGTCAACTGATATGGATTCACAAATGAATACACTTCATTTTCTGTATAGGTATTTTTGCTGACAGTTCCAAGGCTGTAATTCGCTATATGATTGTTGTTTCTGTTTGTGTTATGAAAGTGTTTTGTATTTCCCTTTCCCCTTATGTCACTTTATACAGTGTTCAGATTGTTTCCTGCCCATTTTTGGCCTATTGCGACCAGTTGTCTTGACTTGTCCTGTGATCTTTTCCATCCATTAATTCCCCCCTCCCCCTCCCTTC
The DNA here is from genome assembly GCA_032209605.1 of Mactromeris polynyma. Classification (NCBI taxonomy): domain Eukaryota; kingdom Metazoa; phylum Mollusca; class Bivalvia; order Venerida; family Mactridae; genus Mactromeris; species Mactromeris polynyma. The sequence goes on along the minus strand of JASFXZ010000014.1, from coordinate 11,766,506 downwards.
ACTGTCCAATTTGATTCTTCTAGTTATTCCTTGTGGTCTGCCGGGCCATTCCTTGTGCCTCTGTTCCTTAATATGTGTACCGTTTGACTTCCTTAAGTGCCTTATGTTTTGTGGATTGTTGTTTTTCCGGAGGTCTGCTTGGGGAGGCACTGTCTTGTGTATGTGGTGTTCCCTGTAGTTACGTATTCTCTCTGTTTTAGTACCACCACCCTTATAAATTTCAAACGCAGATATCCCACAAATCATTTCCACAAGTATTCCAATTAGCATATTGTTCTTTGTTATAGAATCAACTGGAGTGTGTGAATTATTCACAGACTGTTTACAACTGAATATTTACCAATATTTACAAGTATAGGGTAATGGACATAATTGGTTGCTTAAATATATATTTGTTAAAGCAAACAATTAATGTATATCAATGGGACAATGAAAGGTTTCCTCTTTTTATCAAATTTGATGTGAAGTCGATCTGTATCTGTCATAGTTTATAACTCTTCTCATTATTTCCAGATTTTATCCTGCATTCCAAAGCCCTTATAGGAGGCATCCAAGGTGGAATGGACACCGATGGTAAGCATGTTTGCATTTCATGTGAAAGTAGAAACAAACTTGTCTGACTGTTAAATCTATATATTTGTTAACTTTAATATGGTCCGGGCAAGTAGGTATAAGGGCTAGTAGGTATATACTTGCCCTGATATGGTCAATAAAACAATATTTAATAAATTCTGTTATCAATATTTACATTTCTGAAAATTCTTATACGAATAGTTCTATATTTCTTCACAGACATTACAGATGAATTACATGATGGGTTGGACATTAGTGACAACAGTATCAGCATAGACAGCTTAGACATTGGTCAGTTCAAAAATGAAGCTGTAAAAAGATAACTTAAAACATTTACATCATTATTAGAATCAAAATGTTCATATAACAATAATAAGAATTAGAAGGGTAATGCTAATGAATACTTGTAAACTTTAAATAAAAAATATTTTGATATTTCATAACTATAACTGTAAAATGCATCATTATAGGTGCAACATCTTTTATAATTTACTACAAATAACAAGAATAGTATTAACGCTGTGAACAAACGTTTAATCTTGCACGACACAGATTATTTGTTTTTTAAATATAAATACTGTAACCAATAACAATCATATCAATGTGTATTATTTTCATTATTTCAGACTATGTGAGTCCACCAATAATTCCAAGTAGTAGCCATGTCGGCCACGTGGAAGCTCCAGTGGTCCATGTTGTCCAATCTGAGGCTGGCATTTCTGTAAATAAGAAAGACAAACAGAAAGGTATTGGTCAATACACTAATTTCAATGAGACGAAGTGCTTAGTACAAGTATAACAATGAGTGTACGCAAAAACAGAACTCTCAACTAACTTTGAATCGACAGTTGTTAATGTTCTAGTACTTATAAACAACACACAACACGGATATATATATAGACATAAGGATCTTATGTGACAGATGAAACCCTCACAACACGTTTAGTAGACAATGTTAGCTCAAAAATACAAGCGGTAGACGTATCCCTCAGCACACTGTCGTAACATTGTTTTGTGTTATTTACAGGACGTCGTGAGTATTGCCGTTATCTTCACACAGATGGCGTAAAGGCCGGAATGTGGGCGCCTTCGTATTGTCCCGAGTACGTTCAAGATTTCGAAAGCTATCTATACGAAAAAATTAAGAATATTCTACGAAAAGTTAAACGGGGATTAAAGAGGAAGGCCATGGATGAGTCATTCCAAATTGCTGCCGAGGTTATTCAAAAACTTCAGTGAAACTGTTTTCAGAGCCTCTGTACTCATAGACACCCATATTGTGAATAGTGATAGTGTTATGGAGCTTCTGAACTCATAGACACTCAGATAAATGTGAATGAGCCTCTGAACTCATAGACACTCAGATTGTGAATAGTGATAGTGTTATGGAGCCTCTGAACTCATAGACACCCAGATTGTGAATAGCGATAGTGTTATGGAGCCTCTGAACTCATATTGTGAATAGTGATAGTGTTATGGAGCTTCTGAACTCATAGACACTCAGATTGTGAATAGTGCTACTTTATCACGGAGCAAAATATTATATTCGAGAAATGACTGTACTAAATGTCTATTGCATTAAATGGCTACGTATCCAATTATAAACGTACATGTTAATCGCTGTCACAAAGCCTACGGCAATTTCTGAAATATAATATTTTGCATAATACACATAACTGACTTTATGACTTGAACAAGTGTAACTGTAAATAAGTATCATATAAAACGTTCAACTCAATGTGTGACGCCCAATCTTTAGATTATGCTTTTAATGACCACTATTAAGCAAGGGTACGTATCATAAATCCAAAGAGAACATTGACATTGTTTTTATTTCATGTTCAACTAGCTACATTTATACGGTTCATGTTTTTCTTGTTTTCCAATTAAAGTGAGTCAAACGTGGCACGACTTACATTTCTCCAATTTTATTCAGCGATTTAAATAACATGTTTACACTGATTTTCTAATCTGGCGGGTTTTGGTGATTCTGCAGTTTTCTGCCGCTCGCAGAATACTGCGAGAGGGTTTGGCTTTGGGTATAAAAGCACAGGGTTTGGCAAAATTGGCAAAACTGTAAAATCATTTTGTTTGGGATTCTTCATTTATTTTTTTCAAAATTGGTTTCAAGCATTTTTACTACATGTGTAGCCAGGTTATTAACCTTTCACAAAGTTTGTAAGTACATTGGCTGGGAATATATACAGGTGTAGATAGGAATTTACTTAGTACGCCTGAGGTTAATTCAACGCAAATACATGATCTTTTCCCTGAGTCAGGATCTCTGACACATTGGGTTATCCGTTAGAAACAGGATATAATTACGCATCACGTCAGTTAATTAGTGAGTGACGTGTTTGGCGAATAAGGTTATGGCTTTCGGGATTGGTCAGAATCACCCGAAATACAGTAAGAAAGATACTGATAATATCCGCGCACGAAGGAATAAGGAGAGTCGGTCTTGGGAGCTCTGAGACACCAGTCATGTTAACATCAAGAAGTTATAGAAAAACAGTAAGATTAAAGTTTGAGATTGAAGTTGGGAACTTATTAATAGGTGTGGACTTTTACTTACCGTAGTTATCAATAGTATTAACTCTGTGGTACGTTGTAATTGGATTATACGTATGTATGTAATAAAAGTGTGTAAACCTATTGGACTTGGTCATTTACTATTAAGTGTGAACAACGCAAGATATACATATTACCTAAACTCGGAATTCCGGAACCTTAATTCCCTACAGATTGTCTTTACGGCACAACCACAACAGAGAACAATATCTAAGAATATACTCAAGGTAATATCTGTTGCAGAATCGGTATTCACAAGGTAATACATGTATGAGATTTTACCTTGAATACTGAATCATGGTAAATAGTTGATTTTATGCATTTATAGTAAAGTATCTACATAAGATTATTCTGAATGAATTATGTCAAGATGTATTTAGAAATTTGATAGTTGAAGTTATTGAAGGATTAAAAGTTCTTAATCCGCTTATTTGTGTTTTGTAATGTCAGTTTGATAAATACTGGAATGCATCCAATACGCTACCAAATAACGTTTATACCATCAACATGTAGATATCGCTTCAAATGATGCGGTGGATACATACAAATGTAGTATCTAAGTATCCTCTGAAATGATATTTATTTTCCAAAAATAATTTTACTTTTGTAGCTAGAATTGAAGTAAAAGTCCTCAGAGCGCCCTAAAGTAAAATGCAAATACATGTAAAATAATTCTTTAACTACTTCAGATATAGCTCTTTCAGTGTTAAGGAGGATCTGCCAGAATAGGTATGTACATGTAACAATGCCATTGGCCAATCAGTGTGCAATACTGGTCAAGCAAATATTTGTCTCAACTATAATACAGTATTTGCCAAACAAAGCCAGGCTTCACAAAATCGCAGAAACTGCTTTAGTGTTTACAGCAGAATTTCCATTCTTTTCTTTGTATGACTGAAGGATACTTTGCTCACATGTAAGAGAGAGAATAAGTTGCTACAGGGAACGCCACATACATAAGACAGCGCCTCCCCACACATACCTCTGGGAAAACAACAATCTATAAAACATAAAGCACTTGAGGAGGTTAAAAATTACATACGTTAGGTCACAGATGCGCAAGGAATGGCCTGGCAGACCATAAAGAATAACTAGGTGAATCAAAGAGGACAAACAATGAAGGGGAAGGATAAATAGATGGAAAAGATCACAGGTGGCAAACCGTAGGCCGAAAGTGGGCAGAAAATAACCTGAACATTATTTAAAGTGAAAGAACCGCACAGGGGAAAGGGAAGTATAACATACATTCAAAACACAAAAAGATAAGCAAACAACGAATCACCGCCTTTGAATTGTCAGTAAAAATATTGGGGGTTAAACGGATGTAACAGCTAGCTAACCTTAATAATTCAGATACATTTGGATAACCCAGTAAAGTATTATTTACAAGTATTACCGGAACAACAACTCTCTTAAACAACATTTAATGTTCATCCAATGCAATTTTAACATAAAATTCCCTCCCAGGATCGACAACTCTGCAACGACACTCGAAACTCCGTAACGACACTAAAATTACCTCTCTTGACCGGTCTTGGTCGAATCTATTAACTGATTTATGAATATGTCATGAAGTGCCGTAAAACGTGCGCCGATGATGTGTGAACAGCATATCATGACTAGGTGTTGGATCCTTTGTAACTGGAGATGGTCCCATCCCCCAACAAAAAAAATATTTTTCCACATTGAAATGCATTTCCCCCGAGGCCAAAACAAAACTGAAAAAATACTATTGTTTAACATAGAAAAACTGTAGGCCAAGATCATAATTTGAGGTCAACAGTAAAAAATGGGTATAGTAGATATGCACTGTATAGCATTAATAGGGCTCGACATGTTGTCCTTGGGCATTTGTTTTGTAATTTTTGTTTCACTCTAATTGACTTGATTATAACAAGCATTATATACTTCAGTAATATTCAATACGGAGTTCCTTTATATATTTATCGACAGGAGTGGGCGAAATTTAGCCTCAGTGAATGACGGTATGATTGGGTTGAGCGACATTCCCCACAATGCTGGATTTCACTGGGCAAAATCTTTGGACAACATCTGGCCGTAGGACTGGAGACAGAAAGCATGGCTGTGGTTACATCACAATCAGGGGCGTAGGCTGACTTCCAATGTCTCGAGGTTAGTATATTACAGGATTATATTGATCAATAAATATATTATAACTACAGTCTAAACCCTCTACAGCTGTCAGCATTTGGACTGAAAATAAAGTGACCTCTATTGACAGGTGAATATTACATACAAGTTGACATGGATCATGGTAATGTTTTGTTAACTACCTAATATGTCAATATATAAACAGACATGTATTCTTTCAGTTCTTCAAAAGAGTCAAGAGTTAAGAAACAGACTAGAACGGAAACTATCAGTAGCAGCAAGATAAACAATTGTCAGAGAAATGGAAGAAAGAAGGTTTGATAATACACTGTGAAAGTCAATTTTGTTTGATATTGTTTAATAGTATATATGTTGGTCTACTAGATTTCATTTTGGCAAACTCTTTTCTTTTAGGATGAATTTGATAAGAAAATTGGAAAGATATTCTATCAGTCCAAGTTTTCACCGTCTTCTTTTGTACTTTCAATCATAGGACCACGCTCATGGCAATCTGTCCAATCAGCGGCACCTATTTCAACTGTCCAAATCGATATATACAATGGTCCGTCGTTCACGTGGTCTAAGTCAGATATTGTTAATAGTTTGTAATTTACTTGACCTCGCATCACATTGATTCAAGGTTTCATACCTATGTTTGAACAATAGATAATTGTCTGTATAATTGCTTACAGGAATACATCAGTCACTACCAGCCAGATAACCAACATGTTGGTTTCGTTGTTACAATAGACATATATTCATATGCTATCTTAAGGAGCTCAGAGAGTCAATATTCAGTATTTGACTCCCATGGTCATCTTCGCTTACATCAAAAGACCCTTGTTAACAGGGGCACGGTAATTGCCTTGCCGACACTGATGACATCGATTGGCATGCTACAAAACATGTTTGGGATATATTCACTGTGCGACATAGCACCAGTAGCATGCCAGGACCTGGACGCGAGACCAAATACGGAGTGGACGATACGACAAAGGAACAACCGAGACAGTTACTGACACAACATACCAAAATCAACGACTCGTCACATAAATACAGAGCCTGAAACCCAATTATAAACACAGACATGACAGACAACACCCTACCAACAAATGTCAACACTGAACAAGACTTACACAAATCACCAATAAACTTTAAAAAGATAAACCATCGCTAACACTGGTATACTAGGTAATAAAGAAACAACCAGGCCAGACAAACAGACCAGTAGACGAGAGACAATAATGAAGCAAACAAAGCAAGCAGATAGAAGACCGACAACCCGAAACCCAAATCAACAACGATAGAGCAGAACCAACGCTTATGAAACATAAGCAAATCAGAGACAATTCACAAAAAGAGAAGAAAAGCAATAGAAGAACACGAACAAAAACCATCAAACTGATGAGGGAAACATTCCAGTAAATACACCATCCAACCACAGGTGGCGGTATCGGTGTAAAAAAATCTACCACCACTAATACTATTGTTTATAGAAGGTATAAAGCCTGCTCTACGTTCCTTTCCCAAACATTGTGGAACACTCGATATCGTCGTTCTTGCAAATCTGGCCCTTTACTGCGGTAAATCTCTACATTATTCAATCAAATAATTAAAAAGGAACGTCAATCGAACGGCATACCTTACTGACATTCAACGAAGTCTTCAATTCTATCGAAATTGTTCATTTCACGGTCATTTCGACTCGGCGGACGCCATATTTCTCATCGCACATTCGGAACACCTCGAGAAAAAACAGTTGTAACGCGCGATCTGATTGGATGAATTTGGTTCCCGGAGAGTGGGACAAAATATAGAAGGTAAGCAGGGACCAGCTTTATTTACTAATCTGAATTGCGGTGAAATCAACCGCGGAAACTTAGCAGACAGTTTATAACAGTGTCAGGGCAAACTATATAATAATCATTATGGGTGTTATCAACTGGTAAGCAAATATGCAAATATACTAAATTTAGTTACTGCATATAATTATATGATCAATTTTGTTAGATATAACTCGCTTAAAGGTTGTCTACAGTAACACAGTGAAGTAGAGCTCTCTACATGCATTTAGTCAAACCTGCCTGTGGTCACCTCTACCAATGGGCAAGCTGTAGCCTGTACTAAACTGTCACTGACCTTATTCCAAAATAAGTATAGTAAAATCACCTCAATTAAGCAGCCACCTGCTGTAAGCAGCCACTTTTATAGTAAAATCACCTCAATTAAGCAGCCACCTGCTGTAAGCAGCCACTATTATAGTAAAATCACCTCAATTAAGCAGCCACCTGCTGTAAGCAGCCACTATTATAGTAAAACCACCTCAATTAAGCAGCCACCTGCTGTAAGCAGCCACTATTATAGTAAAATCACCTCGATTAAGCAGCCACCTGCTGTAAGCAGCCACTATTCTGGTAAAATCACCTCAATTAAGCAGCCACCTGCTGTAAGCAGCCACTATTATAGTAAAATCACATCAATTAAGCAGCCACCTGCTGTAAGCAGCCACTATTATAGTAAAATCACCTCAATTAAGCAGCCACCTGCTGTAAGCAGCCACTATTACAGTAAAATCACCTCAATTAAGCAGCCACCTGCTGTTAGCAGCCACTATTTATGCCGATTCAAAAACCGGGCTTAAGCCGGCCAAGCGAATGAAATTGCCTCAATGTGCTGTGTTATGTTAAAAAGAATCTCGACATTTCCTATTGAATTGCGACTTGCATTGTCTAAGAAATGTTCTCATAATAGGTACTGGTCATTCATTTTTTTATCTAGCCAAGAAAATTTCAACATTTATGGGAATCAGTGGTCTATCATAAGTATAGTTAAGGTCGTTGACATGTAATCCATTTTCCTCACCGACCGATTACGGTTAATTTTTTTCTTGAGCTTCCAGAAACATAAGTTATCGGCTCAAAATAGAAACAAATGAAATGCTGAAAGAAAAGACAAAAAGCAGAACAAGTGATCAGTTAATTTTGTCTTTATTTTTGCACTTGTCCAATAAACAGAATAAGAAGAGCATTGACAAATACAGGATAACATATTTATAACAAACATCTTTTAAAATGGAAACATATATCTAGGTGTATATGATTCATTGAGAACATTTAGTGGTCATGAACAGGGACTATATCCATAAAGTATCTTGGGAAAAAATCAATTTGGTTTATACTGTTTTCAATATATAACAAAGAAAGGTTTGTAATTCAAAATGCCAGAGAACTGATTTTTGGTAATGATACCTTGTATATGAAAATCCTTAAACTAAGAATTTTACTAAGATTCTTCATGGACTCAGCCCTGGCTTATTATGAAATGTCAAGACAAATTATCAGAAGTACATTGGACTTCATATGTTGCTGGCTTGTTTGCATCTATACTGACCTTAAACATATAAAAAAATATCATGATGTGAGAGGTAATTGGTTTACCTTTAATACCAGTAAGAAAGATATTTTTAAATGAAGCATTTTCAGCAATTGAAAATTCACACAATGAATTACACTAATCATTATCAGTCATAAATGTGTATAGGAATCAAAAAGCATAACCCTAGCTACATAACATGGATGTACAGATTGGTATTCACTGCAATAAATACATACTTATGCCAATTTTGCAGTAATTATTTGCTTATACACATTCAGTACAGAAGAAATCAATCCCCTCTGTAGAATATTTAAGCCACTTCTTCTTGACCCTCAAACCTGCACAGTTTCTATGATACCATTTCAAACATGAGCTGCATTGTATCCATTGTACACCATCATTTCCAACTTTGTGACATTTCTCACATAGGTCTGATGCAGTATCTAATACTGATTCATCTTGTTGTCTTTCTTCCGAACTGACTGATGAAATTACTTCAGGCATTGTTGGCGCCTGACTTTCCTGAGGCTGAGGAGAAATGTCTGAGCTTGTACCAGCACTTGAAGTAGATGGGTTAGGAGTATTTTTATCTTTGGTTCTGCCTTCTAACACCATACTGCCAGATATTGATGGCTCTTGAATATCCTTGGAGGCAGACAGTGTTTCACAGTCAGCTTCAGACATAAGAACTCTGTAATTTGGCATACAGTCAGAACTCAACATTGCTCTTTTAAGAGAGTCAGCTAATACTCCCTTTTTTTCCCCACTTCTAATGTTCATATCATAAGCTTTACAGAGTATGCAAATCTGCTTCTTGTTCATTGTACTAAAAACATCTACGCCACTCAACAACATACCTTTCAACAAAGTGTGGGACATCTCTTTTTTAGCGGTTAAATCATTAAGCACTGTTGCAAAGGAAACTGACTTTGTTGCCAAAGATTGCTTTTGCTTTTTAGCTTGAATTTGCTTCCTATGGGCCATGGTTTTAGACACTTTAAATGATTCTAAAAGATCTTTTCTGAATTGGCTAAGCATGACTAATAGAAATTTCTCTATTATTTCCTTGTATAAGGAATTTGCATTTTCTACTTTAGAAACAGTGTCATTTAGTAAGGAATTTACAATAGAGTCTACAGATTGTAAGATTGTAATTGTACCAAACTCATCAAACTGCTGCCTGTTTGCTGATATCAGATGAACAAAGTCTTCAAATAATTTACTGTTGTTTAACATTTCTTTAAGACAAAAAGAATGCAAATATTCTCCATATGAATTAAAGTTTTTGTCTATGATAATTTGTATTGCAACATGACATGCTTCACAGAAGAACTTGTACACACCATCATTAATATTCAGAAGACCATGTGTCATATACTGCCGCCTTTCAGTGTCTATGAGAGACTGCTTATCTTCTGATGTTTGTTGCAAAATGTCCTCTCGTTCAATAAAAGAATTTAAGATATTTAAGCATTCTTCTGCTGTCTGATAATTTGATTGTCCGTCAACGGACGTGCTATACATAGCAGATCTGTGTTGAGAAGTGTACTTTTTCCTTACTGCATGAATGCAATAACCTCCTACATAACGGATACGTGCTTTCGATGGATCTGTGACTGTCCTATCTGATATCTGACGTTCACTGACTTGGAACATTTGTGCTTTTGCATCCAGTAAGTACTGTCTCACCGCACCAGTGACTTTTGTGCATATGTGAGAATGTGCTTTTGACATGGGTGGGAAATTTTGCAGAAATAACATACATGATAATTTGTAGTCATCACTAGTTTGATACTTATGACATTCTGCATAGAATTTGTTCAACTTTTCTGCTTTGACAGCTGTGTTTTCTTTGATATTTATGTCATTTACAATCTTTGAAATATGCTCAAATTGCTGCTTACAAAATCTTCTAGCATTGTTAAGGTCACCTGCAACAATATTTCTTACTAATTGATTCACTTCATTCTGAATTGGTGTTACTGGAGATTCCAAAATGCAGTCCCCCAAAACCTTACAAATATCAAAGTCCAATGGAATTTCAACACCTGAGGAGTCTCCAAGGTCAAGCTGAGATAAAATCTCGTCAAATTGTTCATCAAAGTCTTCCTCAGGCTCATTTTCAAATACCGGATCATCTTCAATCCAAAAATCTTCATTTACAAATGTGTCAATTCTGAAAATACATATAATATAACTGTGATGAGTGCTAAATTGCCCAATATTTCTTGTCTTATGGAAATAAACAGAGATCTTATAATGATCAGAATGTACATAAATGCCGACTCAGTCGCTTTTTAATGCATTTCCATCTAGTAATGGGTAAAATTATAAAAGCAAATTGTATAACTGCAACCCAATTATATTCACATCAACCTGCATCTTTGATAACTATCATTCAGATTAATATTATTAGACTTCCATATTAATCATCTGCTTCTCTAATGTTCCTTTCAGGCTGATATCAAGATGCTCGACAAGTGAGAAAGGAAAGCTTGAAATGAAAGATTTGTATGTTGCATATGAGTTGGAATGTAAGGACAGTGGTGAAGACCCTACATGTACCATAAGAGAGTTTTCGGAAACATTCATACAAGTCTACCCTAATGTCAGAAGAAGAAAGGAGAGAAAGGGAAACAAAACTATTAATGTGTATTGTGGTCTTCAATTAAATCAATTAGGTCCACTGAAGGCAAAACAGACTGGGAATGCTAACATATCTGAAATACCTAGTTACATTCCGAAGCAGTTCAAACAAATATATATTGACGATAAAACAGCAGAATATGAATGTGCAACCGACTATATGTCAAATGGTCATGAAGTAAAAAAGAAAGTAATATTTAAAAGTGACTTTTCATTTGAACTGAATATTGGTGATAAGGCAGTAAACCTAAAATTCATTGGCGTAAATCCTTACTACCATCTCAGCGAAGAAGGAATTTCCGTGGTGTGTACAATTATCACCAAAATTAGACTTTGCAAAGGTGTAGATATATCAAAGGACACAGTTTGCTCTCGACTCCACACAATTGAGCACTGGAAAAACAAATCTAATGACACTTCTTCAAGACAACTAAGATCCATAATGTGCAGTAGAGCTGTGAAGTTCACCTGTAGATCCAACACATGTGCTACATGCCAACAAATGACATTACAAAAAAAGTTGCACCCTGACAAAGAAAATTCAAAACCAAATCCTACTGATACAAAGCCAACTAAAGAATACTTCAAGAAATTAATACCAAACGCATCTGCAGAAATGTTAGAGCTGTTTATGAGTCAGATCAATAATGCGAACAAAACTCCAAGTATGAGGCGATGGAGCAAAGAAATGATAACAACATGTCTCCAAATTTATACACGTTCTCCACATGTATACAAAATGATGAGGGACAGTGAACTTCTGATTCTACCATCTCCATATTTGCTTGTTTCGTATAAAAGTAAAGTCAAGCATGACATTGGATTTTCTGATCAGATATTCAGGTAAGTTGACAATACATAATTATCTGCAACTCTATTAACTGTTTACATGCTAAGATATTCAAATGGACTAGCTCAACTTTGAATATTGACAAATCCATTGTAAAAAGTAAGAGAAATCTGGGTAAAAATGAAAACTTTAGCAGCTAACACATTTGCTGGTGGAAAAGCCTGGTAATATCAGCCGCTAGCACACAAAGGGATGAGCATCTAACCTGCCTGAAGGAGTCAATTACCTTACTCCGAAGTAGTAATTTCTCTCAATTGAACAGTGACATGATTTAACCAGTCTTGCTTGGCCGGAATGCTTAATGTATGTTCTACTTATACTGTTACTAGTTTCCTACATGAATTAGTTTCCTGCATGAAATTTTGATTGATATAGTGAACAGCAAATGTATGAATCGACAAAAAAGTACACATATAAAGGCTGATATAGATTAGTACAGGTAAAAGTTGCATATAACTACCACTTTATCTCGAAATGGCTTAACAAGTATGCAAATTATATTTTCAGATGGATGCATGCAGAAGCATGTAGATTGAAGCTGCCAGAAGAAGGTTGGATAGGTGGGATCATAATGGACGAAATGGCCATTCAGCAGGATTTGCAGATATGCAAAAATGGTGATGTTGTGAGGTTGGTGGGTGTTGAAGATGTTGGGAAGGAGGGCAACACATGCTCCACACTGAGAAAAGGGAAGCTGGAACAAACACTTGGAACACACATTCTTCAATTTATGTTTGTAGGACTCAGTGGTTTCCGGTTCCCTTTTGCGCATTTTACAACAACCAACGTCCAAGCATATGAATTGCAAGTGTTATTTTGGGAAGCAATTGAATATCTGACACTTTATGGGTTCAATGTAGTTTATGTGAGTATGGACGGTGCACAAAGTAACAGAACATTTATGAACACTAATTTAGGAAAAGACACAAAAACAATGATATGTAAAAACCCATCCCCATTTAATGATCCTGTTGTATTTATCATGGATCCATCTCATATGATTAAAAAAATACGTAATAATATTATAAAAAGTGGTTTCTCTAAAGGTTGCACGAGAAATTTAACTCTGTCAAATGGTGATAGTATCTTGTGGCAAATGTGGATTGAGTCATATAAGTGGGATCAATGTAATGCACTTAAAATTCACAGGAAATTGACTAATGAACATATTTTCCCAACATCTCAGGGTAAAATGAGAAACCATCTTGCTTCAGATGCTCTTAATAGAGAAATGTTAAATTTATTTGAACAATATCAGTCTACATTGTCCAATGGTGATGTTCTAAACGGACCTATTGAATTGCTGAAACAAACTTCCAGCATTATTGATATATTCAGTGACAACCGCCCAATACTATCTTCAGAGGACTACAGATTATCCGATATATTTAATGCTTATCAGTGGTTTGTCAACTGGGAAGAATATTTTTCAATGGATATAAACAAATCAAAGAAACTCATGTCTGCCCAGTGTATGGAAGACATAAAATCGTGCCTCCTTGGATTCTATGAACTGTGTAGGCACCTGTTAACAAAGAAAAGTATCCATATCATTCCATCCATGATCAATTCTGACATCATTGAAAACCATTTTTGTCAACAAAGGTCAACTTTTAATGGAGCTAACAGTAACCCCACAGTTCTGCAATATCAGAAGAATTTAAACTCAATAATCATCAGTCAGAATCTAGTTTCACAGAAGGCCAATGCTGGAAAATCTTCAATTAAATCTCCTTCTCTGACATTTACAACTGCAACTAAAAAAGCTAAAAAGCGTTCCAATGTCCATTCTGTATCGGATGAAAAATTTAATAAGATAAAAGTGATAAGATTGTGAGCCTTTAGTTTCAAAATCAAACACCTGTGCCCCTATTATAGCATCTATACATCGAGGTTGTTAATGTGTGAAAGTTTGAAGAAATTCCACCCAACAGTTTGTGAGGAGTTCAACACACAAGAATTTTCATAATGGGGTATATAGTAAACGTGACAAAGGGCCATAATTCTGGTAAAAAATGATGCAGCGAAAATTCCATCCTTTACGGTCATCTATACATCGAGGTTGTTAATGTGTGAAAGTTTGAAGAAATTCCACCCAACAGTTTGTGAGGAGTTCATCACACAATAATTTTCATAGTGGGGTATATAGTAAACGTAACAAAGGGCCATAATTCTGGTAAACATTGACGCAGACAAAATTCCATGCTTTACGGTCATCTATACATCGAGGTTGTTAATGTGTGAAAGTTTGAAGAAATTCCACCCAACAGTTTGTGAGGAGTTCATCACACAAGAATTTTCATAATGGGGTATATAGTAAACGTAACAAAGGGCCATAATTCTGGTAAACATTGACGCAGCCAAAATTCCATCCCTTACGGTCATCTATACATCGAGGTTGTTAATGTGTGAACGTTTGAAGAAATTCCACCCAACAGTTTGTGAGGAGTTCAACACACAGGATTGGCGTTACCTACGGACGGACAGCACCAACACTATATGGAATATAACTGGTGCTTTAATTTTGAAATCTCACATAAACTACATTGAACTTTATGACTTCATTGACGCAGCCAAAATTCCATGCTTTACGGTCATCTATACATCGAGGTTGTTAATGTGTGAAAGTTTGAAGAAATTCCACCCAACAATTTGTGAGGAGTTCATCACACATGAATTTTCATAATGGGGTATATAGTAAACGTAACAAAGGGCCATAATTCTGGTAAACATTGACGCAGCCAAAATTCCATCTTTTACGGTCATCTATACATCGAGGTTGTTAATGTGTGAAAGTGTGAAGAAATTCCACCCAACAGTTTGTGAGGAGTTCATCACACAAGAATTTTCATAATGGGGTATATAGTAAACGTAACAAAGGGCCATAATTCTGGTAAACATTGACGCAGCCAAAATTCCATCCTTTACGGTCATCTATACATCGAGGTTGTTAATGTGTGAACGTTTGAAGAAATTCCACCCAACAGTTTGTGAGGAGTTCAACACACAGGATTGGCGTTACGTACGGACGGACAGCACCAACACTATATGGAATATAACTGGTGCTTTAATTTTGAAAGCTCACATAAACTACATTGAACTTTATGACTTCAAGTAATAACAACAAAAGTACCTGTTACTTATTCTGCAGCAGGACAGATTGTCACAAACAGCAATGGGATTTTCTGCTTGAAATACTGCTATATCTTCTGGTTGTGGAAAACAAACTTTTGGACTGAAGTTGAGAATTTGTAAACCCTCTGCGCTGCGCACTCTTCCAATAGCCACTCCGAGTTGCCCTGGTTGAAATATTTCTCTGCAGTCGACCTGAACACTGTGAATATATGATATTGAGAAGAGTAAGTCATTATCTTATTTTTATACAACCAGATTTGTAATTATGAACAACTTGCAAAGAAGTAAGAAATGCATTCAAAACTTCTGTAGTGGTCACCTCCATTAAGCAGTCAACCTGTATTAAGCAGCCACTTATCTTGCTCCCAAATGAAATTTTTACTATTTAATGTAACTCTGTTAAGCAGCCACCTGCAGTTAGAAGCCACTTTTCTTGTCTCTCTCAGCTTGTTATACAATTGATATAAAATCTACATGTATTTATTTCTAACTTATTAAGTAATACATTGTATCATCTTTTACCAAAAGAATGTTTTGCTAATGCACCGAACATTTGTCATCTTTAAGATGTTAAAGAAAAAGAAAGATAATCAAATACTAGTAACTTTTTAACTTTATTTGTACCTAGTAAAGTATGAATTTGAAATTTTCATTTGAATAATGCATTATATTTCGAGAAAAGTAGGCTGAAAATACCTGTCTAGGGTCATTCCCTGTGATTTATGTATTGTCAGCGCATATGATAAGATCAGAGGAATCTGTTCTCTGTTGGCGACCGTCAGATTCTTTTGTTGACTGAAAACTAAGAAAGAATGACAAAAAGTTAATATCATATGTTAAAATGTTTTGCTATATATAATATTAGGTAAAATATACAAATATAGAGGGAGTCAAACAGTGTAAATCCTGATCGGACAGCATGGCTGTAATGATAATAATAACAATAATAAAGACTTTATTTTAAGAGGCAGCTGTGTCTGCTGGTTTTGATCTACATTGGTAGTAGGTGGATAAAAATACATGTTTGAGTGGTAATGACATAAAAAAGTAAGGATTTATTACCTGAGAAAGCAACCTTTGTTATCTTCAAAGTCTGATTAAGCTTTTGAAAATGTACTACTGGACCATCTGGTTCACATGAAACAATCCGTCCTTGTTGTCCATTTACTAGTGTTGAAGACAGATTCCGGATTAAGATGACTGGGCAGTTTGGTTTAATCCAAAGAATTTCTTGAGCCTTAATATTCGAAAGCTTTCTGCGGTCCCCAGTGTCTGTAGATCTATATTCGTAGATGTCTCCCGGTTGACTCATTAGTAACTTTCTGTTGTATCTATTTACAAGTTCATTTTTAGAAAACAATTTCACACTTTCTTTATCTGGAATTGGTCTTTGAAAAGACTTGATGTATGAACACAATTCTTCAGTAATGTTAACACCCGTTGAAACACTTCGGATCATACTGACAAACTGCTTCTCTTTCTGTCTTACGACTGTGTTTAATGTCAATTTATGCATGTTTTTAAAATGTTCACTTTTGAAGCAAAACTGCCCATCATCATTATAAGCTTTATTTGGTGTTGGGGGGAGTTGATTAAAGTCACCAGCTAGAATAATTTGCATACCGCCCCATGGTTTCTTTTCATCTTTTAGTGAGCATATGCTGTGCAGCTGGTCGAACAATTTCTTACTCAGCATAGAAATTTCGTCTACTATAAGAGTGTCCGTTTGTAACAGCCTGGACATTGTTAATTCATTACTTGAGACCAATCGAATTACTTCTGATGCAATATAACGCCCATCACGCAACCCTGACCATTTATGTACAGTGGTAGCATTCATTTGGGGCTCAAAATTCATGCATGCAATCCCAGTTGTGCAGGTAATGGCTACCTTGTTTCCGTTACTGACGAGGCTCTTGTAAATTTGTTTTAATAGATGCGTTTTGCCTGTGCCAGCATACCCATTAATAAAAAGATGATGGCCCTTTAATGCTAGTGTCAATACATAGTTCTGATCTTCGTTTAAACTTAAAGAAGTCATATCAGCAGTTAGGTGGCAAACAACAGTCTCTAAAATGGAATTACACCCAAATCTGAAATAAACAAATAATTCACACCATAAACAACAATGTAAAGTTTCAAAAATACAAACATAAACAGAGAGTAAATATACTGCACACCATGTACTTTCATAAACCTGATGCAATTAATCTTAAATTCGTGATGACTTTTTTAAACAAATAATTTACCTAATTAGAGTTGAAATGATGCACTTTTCATCAAAATGCACTTCCTGGCCACAATGAGACAGAAGTTTGGAAATAAATGTATCATAGAACAAAGCGACAAGGAATATTTAAATCCCCCCCCCCCCCCGCCCGACACAGAATATTCCCAGAATATAGCCATTTTCAGGCTCTGTAAGTTTCTAAGACCTTTATTCAGACACATTTTGGTCATAAATAAACTTTCACTTCCAAGTTGTGTTAAATAACACACATAAAACATCTTTCAGTGCTGACATTTGGTCATGGGGTGAAATTATCTAAAAAAAATATTTCCAATTAGCAAAATTACCTTTCCTGTTTGAGATCAATTTGTCACCAGAAATGTTCAAACAATAACTGTTAATTAGCCGCACTGGCTCACTGAAACATCATATAGTTCATGAACTATCATGAAGAAACATACTTAAGTCTTTAATAACATGCGAAAATGTTTATTATTATTTGTAAAAACGCGTGTATTTGTTTATTTACCTTTTACTGGTTTCTGTGCGCTAACAGTGTAACTGCAATTTTGTCCCACTCTCCGGGAACCAAATTCATCCAATCAGATCGCGCGTTACAACTGTTTTTTCTCGAGGTGTTCCGAATGTGCGATGAGAAATATGGCGTCCGCCGAGTCGAAATGACCGTGAAATGAACAATTTCGATAGAATTGAAGACTTCGTTGAATGTCAGTAAGGTATGCCGTTCGATTGACATTCCTTTTTAATTATTTGATTGAATAATGTAGAGATTTACCGCAGTAAAGGGCCAGATTTGCAAGAACGACGATATCGAGTGTTCCACAATGTTTGGGAAAGGAACGTAGAGCAGGCTTTATACCTTCTATAAACAATAGTATTAGTGGTGGTAGATTTTTTTTTAAGAGAGTGTTTTGACGTATTTTTTTTTCAGGGTTGTAGCAGGGGTCTTGGGGTGCAGTTAGGGGAGTACCAAACACCGATACCGCCACCTGTGCATCCAACAACAGCCTAAATATATATATACTCTTAAATACTGGTCCAGGGAAAGGGAATTATAGAAATACAATTGTATAGAAAGCTATACTTATACTGAGAAAACGAAACAAATTTATGACTTAACTGAATGAGGAGTAAGTTGTGTTTATAATACAGCAAAACATCGAGAAAAAAATATTTTAACACTTAAATGACGTCATATGAAGTAAATGACGTCATATTTATTAAATGACGTCATAATTTAAAAGAAATAAGCTTGATAGAAATGTCTCAATGATAGTACGTTATGCATAGAGAAACGGAGGACAGTTGAATAAAACTCAAGTTGGCCAATCTAATTAATGCTCTGACACACATGCACAAACAACGGACAGCACTACGTAAAACAAGGACAAACATCAAAATACTTGAAACATTAGGCACCACAATTTCAAAAAGGGTAGGGTTATAGTTTAAGATACTCCGTAGAGCCCGTTCTGTTAGTTACACGGCTAATTACGGAAACACTTGGACAAACAATGGACAACACAACGTGAAACAACGCCATACATCAATATTTCAACCTAAAACACGAGACCCCCACAGTACAACACAGTTTCAAAAGGGTTGGGTAATAGCTAGATCTATACGATACTCATGGAACCCGTTATGTTAGTCCCAGAGCAAACTTGAATGCCTACCAAGTCTCGAACGTAATCCGAAAAGACATTTTAATCTGCCATATCACTTTGACTTACATTTAGTCTTAAAACATAAGTGTCCCAGGTGCAGATCTTTAAAAAAGATCCGAAAACTGTTGATTTATATAAATAATGCAGGTGGTAGGATCTAGACTTCTCATCATGTCAGAACACTACTTACGAATATCAGTTTAGCAAATGACTAAAAAACAAAAAAAGTAACTGAAAAATAAAATATGAAAATCTTTCGTCTCAAGATGTCCTTAACTATTTGAATGACGTCATCACATAAACAAGTATATGACGTCATTAAGTATACACATGTTCAGTGAGTCCATTCCATATATCTGACACGAATCGCTACTAAATATGCGGAATTTAATTTACTTTGATTGATCTAGCGATGAGCTCCTTGAATAAAGATAAATTGTTAAATGTTCCTCTGTACATATAAAATGTGTTGATGTCGTCTGAAACACGAATCGATCGTTTAAATGGAATAAACTTGCTGCACGAGTAGTTTGGTATACTTTTTTTGGACTCAGTTGATGTGTCTAAACTTGAATGTTAACAATAAACGTTAGATGTAGATCTTTTTTTTTCCTGCAATGTTCATGTGCATTCTTATTGGAAAGTCTCACAGTTAGCCATGTGTATATTTTAATAAACAATCATTTTGTTAAGTGTTAAAAGTAACGTAGAGATTCCGCACAATATACATTGCACATAATATGCACACTGTGCCAAGTGTTTCCATGGCATTGTAGAAACACGCAAGGCTACGTGATAGCTCTAGATTCTAAAGTAAAACTCTTCTTGAATTCATGCATAATCAACAGTGCACAGACTAGCTTCAACTTGTACATGTTCATGTCTCAGTGGTCTTGTGGGTGACTGTGTGCATTGTGACATTTCCTGCTCGGCTTCTTCATTGTTACGGAGTCCTTGACACCAGTGACCCCTATTCTCCGTCTTTTGTCTAATTCGATGCTACCATTCAAAAACAGTGAATTTTCCTTCTAACCCCTCGAGCAATTTCAGTTTCATGCAAATGCTTCAGTCATACCTCAAATTACTAAGGATAAACCAGTACAGTACTATGACGCCATTGTTCCCATTTATATTCCACAAATGTATCCCCATATGTTCTTCATCCTTAGTTAACCGCAAGTTGGCGGACAAGACACAGAACATAGGTAAAAACAAAGTGTACCGTATTGGACCGGTCCTGTATGACGGTGCGTCAGAAACGTCACGATGACTGGGGTCAAACTGGTGGGTTTAAGGGTACGCCCGTCTTGTCACTTAGCTTATTTTTTTATTTTCCCTTCATATGTCGAGTTTTATATAGAAGTTATTTCCAAAAATACTTTGTAAATATGTAGCTTACATGAAGATAAAGGACGTAGAAGCTTGTTGGGTCACACTATCAGTTTCCGCCTTGTGGTTACAAATGAGTAAATCATTCTTCAAATTAAACGGTGGCGTTAATATTCATATTTAGTGATTGATTAAGTTTAGAAAATAACGTTTGAGAATAAAATATAATTATTTCTTCCGAATGTCATCATGCTGACGCGGACAATGTTTAGTTGCTTTATTAGTGACGTGGAGTATGTTTGTGCGGAAACGCTGAAGCCAGTTTTATCTTACATTGCAGTCATTCTGCCATAAAATCCGCATGAGACACGTAAATCTTGGGGAACATTGAACAAATGTCAGTAGAAAATATATTGAAATAATCATCTCACGGAAAAGGAGTAGATAATCCATTTGTTTATCATATGTAAGGCACATGGAGCCAATAAAATATATGGCTTCTTGTGAAGCGTTAGCAAACAGCGAGAAACAATATTAGGTCATTGTATTGTTGTGTTTGGAGAGATATTTTACTGTCACTCACATAATGTTCTTTGTACGCAGTTGTGACATATAACATTCGGCACGTACGTTCGTCCGTCCGTTCACGGATTCTGCAAACATCACCAGTTTGTTATTTTTCTAAATAATGATATACCCTCGATGTTTTGGTTTTGAAGTATGACACATGATATTCCCTCGATGTTTTGGTTTTGAAGTATGACACATGATATACCATCGATGTTTTGGTTTTGAAGTATGACACATGATATACCCTCGATGTTTTGGTTTTGAAGTATGACACATGATATTCCCTCGATGTTTTGGTTTTGAAGTATGACACATGATATACCCTCGATGTTTTGGTTTTGAAGTATGACACATGCTATACCATCGATGTTTTGGTTATGAAGTATGATACATGATAATCCCTCGAAGTTTTGGTTTTGAAGTATGATACATAATATTCCCTCAATGTTTTGGTTTTGAAGTATGACACATGCTATACCATCGATGTTTTGGTTTTGAAGTATGATACATGCTATACCATCGATGTTTTGGTTTTGAAGTATGACACATGCTATACCATCGATGTTTTGGTTTTGAAGTATGACACATAATATTCCCTCGATGTTTTGGCTTTGAAGTATGACACATGATAATCCCTCGATGTTTTGGTTTTGAAGTATGACACATGCTATACCATCGATGTTTTGGTTTTGAAGTATGACACATAATATTCCCTCGATGTTTTGGCTTTGAAGTATGACACATGATAATCCCTCGATGTTTTGGTTTTGAAGTATGACACATGCTATACCATCGATGTTTTGGTTTTGAAGTATGACACATGATAATCCCTCGATGTTTTGGTTTTGAAGTATGATACATGATATTCCCTCGATGTTTCGGTTTTGAAGTATGACACATGCTATACCATCGATGTTTTGGTTTTGAAGTATGATACATTATAATCCCTCGATGTCTTGGTTTTGAAGTATGACACATGCTATACCATCGATGTTTTGGTTTTGAAGTATGACACATAATATTCCCTCGATGTTTTGGTTTTGAAGTATGATACATAATATTCCCTCGATGTTTTGGTTTTGAAGTATGATACATAATATTCCCTCGATGTTTTGGTTTTGAAGTATGATACATAATATTCCCTCGATGTTTTGGTTTTGAAGTATGATACATAATATTCCCTCGATGTTTTGGTTTTGAAGTATGATACATAATATTCCCTCGAAGTTTTGGTTTTGAAGTATGATACATAATATTCCCTCGATGTTTTGGTTTTGAAGTATGACACATAATATTCCCTCGATGTTTTGGTTTTGAAGTATGAAACATGCTATACCCTCGATGTTTTGGTTTTGAAGTATGACACATGATATACCATCGATGTTTTGGTTTTGAAGTATGACACATAATATTCCCTCGATGTTTTGGTTTTGAAGTATGACACATAATATTCCCTCGATGTTTTGGTTTTGAAGTATGAAACATGCTATACCCTCGATGTTTTGGTTTTGAAGTATGAAACATGCTATACCCTCGATGTTTTGGTTTTGAAGTATGAAACATGATATACCCTCGATGTTTTGGTTTTGAAGTATGAAACATGCTATACCCTCGATGTTTTTGTTTTGAAGTATGAAACATGATATTCCCTCGATGTTTTGGTTTTGAAGTATGAAACATGATATTCCCTCGATGTTTTGGTTTTGAAGTATGACACATGATATTCCCTCGATGTTTTGGTTTTGAAGTATGACACATGATATTCCCTCGATGTTTTGGTTTTGAAGTATGACACATGATATTCCCTCGATGTTTTGGTTTTGAAGTATTACACATAATATTCCCTCGATGTTTTGGTTTTGAAGTATGAAACATGCTATACCCTCGATGTTTTGGTTTTGAAGTATGACACATGATATTCCCTCGATGTTGTTCACATAATAACCCTGCATATGGTAAGAACGGTGCAGTCTTGTCTTGTTTCCTTCACAGTCACCCATTCACATACACGGAGGGAGATAAGTGAATTTGGGTATACTTGCTACCAGTACCATGTTTGGTATTATGCGACACTACCAATTGTTCTTTTTAGGCTTAGTATATATTAAATACGTATTTCCTCAGAATATAAATGATTTGGTTTGGTAAGTTTGTTTTAAATTCTACATCAAATATTCTCGTTCAGACCATGTGAATGATCCCTACAATATCAGATTTATACCATGTTTCTTTATTTCGTACTTTTTTGTTGCTATGGAAGCATGTATTCTAACTTTGTGGTGACTAGGTGTGCACATATTACAATCATAGGGTTTCATGTTACATCCGGTCTAGTCTGACTTTATCGAATTCCACAGATTACTGTACGTTACATTCATTGTGTTTGACTGATATATCAAAGTATATAGTTATTTCGTATCTAGACACAACGTATTTCTAATGTTTGTAATTTTCTGCCATAATTACAGTATGTCTCGATGCCTCGTCTGTCACACACATCTGTTGTACACATTATTACCAGAAGATGTTTCTTATATGGAATAAAACGTGTATTTTGCCAGCACATGCAGCATCAAAATTAATTCTGTTATAAAATATTTTCACCACATTCAATTTTAAACTATTAATCTGAGCAAGTAGCCGTCTTGAACAAACCACATTAAATCTCTACCGTATACCATCTATAACAGTGTTTTGGTATCCCGACAGAGCAAAGCAATTGGTCCAGGTCTTTGGGTGATCATTTTGCAGGTTTATTTCTGTGCCTATAAAACTATTTAAATAAACTCGACCATATTCGGAATCTCCAAAGCCTGGTAGATAGTGACATCGCCAATAAACATTTGAAGGTTTTCGTATGAATTCATGTTAACATATCGACTTAAATGTAAAACATGGAATATCTGTAAAAAGATGATCGGCGCAAAGTGAAATAAGCGAATATATCGGTGTCGTATTTGTTACGATATTGAGCTACAGCACAAACACGTGTTAACAGAATCACCCAGTGCTAACACCGTATAATCAGAAGCGTAACTTAACGATAAAATGTGTGTAAAATATGTTTGACTATCACAACTATAAAAACATAATTATTACTGCTGACTTTGTCTGATTAACTTAACATTGTTTTATTTTGATGAATAAAGTACATACAAATGCGGCAATACTTCGTCAGTAGTTCAAGTTCTAGTTACTGTCAGTAAGGATGAATATATACTACATAAATACTAGTACTATGTCTTCATATAGTTACTGTCAGTAAGGATGAATATATACTACATAAATACTAGTACTATGTCTTCATATAGTTACCGACAGTAAGGATGAATATATACTACATAAATACTAGTACTATGTCTTCATATAGTTACTGTCAGTAAGGATAAATATATACTACATAAATACTAGTACTATGTCTTCATATAGTTACTGTCAGTAAGGATGAATATATACTACATAAATACTAGTACTATGTCTTCATATAGTTACTGTCAGTAAGGATGAATATATACTACATAAATACTAGTACTATGTCTTCATATAGTTACTGTCAGTAAGAATGAATATATACTACATAAATACTAGTACTATGTCTTCATATAGTTACTGTCAGTAAGGATGAATATATACTACATAAATACTAGTACTATGTCTTCATATAATAACTGTCAGTAAGAATGAATATATACTACATAAATACTAGTACTATGTCTTCATATAGTTACTGTCAGTAAGAATGAATATATACTACATAAATACGTGTACTATGTCTTCATATATTACTGTCAGTAAGGATGAATATATACTACATAAATACGTGTACTATGTCTTCATATAGTTACTGTCAGTAAGAATGAATATATACTACATAAATACGTGTACTATGTCTTCATATAGTTACTGTCAGTAAGGATGAATATATACTACATAAATACGTGTACTATGTCTTCATATAGTTACTGTCAGTAAGAATGAATATCTACTACATAAATACGTGTACTGTGTCTTCATATAGTTACTGTCAGTAAGGATGAATATATACTCGTAAATACTAGTACTATGTCTTCATATAGTTACTGTCAGTAAGGATGAATATATACTACATAAATACTAGCACTATGTCTTCATATAGTTACTGTCAGTAAGGATGAATATATACTACATAAATACGTGTACTATGTCTTCATATAGTTACTGTCAGTAAGAATGAATATATACTACATAAATACTAGTACTATGTCTTCATATAGTTACTGTCAGTAAGGATGAATATATACTACATAAATACTAGTACTATGTCTTCATATAGTTACTGTCAGTAAGAATGAATATATGCTACATAAATACTAGTACTATGTCTTCATATAGTTACTGTCAGTAAGAATGAATATATACTACATATATACTAGTACTATGTCTTCATATAGTTACTGTCAGTAAGGATGAATATCTACTACATAAATACGTGTACTATGTCTTCATATAGTTACTGTCAGTAAGGATGAATATATACTACATAAATACGTGTACTATGTCTTCATATAGTTACTGTCAGTAAGGATGAATATATACTACATAAATACGTGTACTATGTCTTCATATAGTTACTGTCAGTAAGAATGAATATATACTACATAAATACTAGTACTATGTCTTCATATAGTTACTGTCAGTAAGGATGAATATATACTACATAAATACTAGTACTATGTCTTCATATAGTTACTGTCAGTAAGGATGAATATATACTACATAAATACGTGTACTATGTCTTCATATAGTTACTGTCAGTAAGGATGAATATATACTACATAAATACGTGTACTATGTCTTCATATAGTTACTGTCAGTAAGGATGAATATATACTACATAAATACGTGTACTATGTCTTCATATAGTTACTGTCAGTAAGGATGAATATATACTACATAAATACGTGTACTATGTCTTCATATAGTTACTGTCAGTAAGGATGAATATATACTCGTAAATACGTGTACTATGTCTTCATATAGTTACTGTCAGTAAGGATGAATATATACTCGTAAATACGTGTACTATGTCTTCATATAGTTACTGTCAGTAAGAATGAATATATACCTCATAAATACGTGTACTATGTCTTCATATAGTTACTGTCAGTAAGATGAATATATACTACATAAATACGTGTACTATGTCTTCATATAAACCTTAATATAAGAAAGACTAATTTGTTAATTCCAGTTCAGCGTTTACAACGTGCTGATTTTAACAAATCAGCGTCCAGTTTACGAACGAAGTTCGGCAGTTAAAAATTTGCTTTTACTTTTAACATAAGTTTCAATTGGTTCACACGCCTCTGTGACTCAAATAGCAAAGGCAAGCATAATACGGCTGCGATGAAAAATGTTAAGTTTCATCTCGTGTTGTTTTTCTGTACTGTATCTTGGTATGATGTGTTCCTATTCTGTACTGTATCTTGGTATGATGTGTTCCTATTCTGTACTGTATCTTGGTATGATGTGTTCCTATTCTGTACTGTATCTTGGTATGATGTGTTCCTATTCTGTACTGTAGCTTGGTATGATGTGTTCCTATTCTGTACTGTAGCTTGGTATGATGTGTTCCTATTCTGTACTGTAGCTTGGTATGATGTGTTCCTATTCTGTACTGTAGCTTGGTATGATGTGCTCCTATTCTGTACTGTATCTTGGTATGATGTGTTCCTATTCTGTACTGTATCTTGGTATGATGTGCTCCTATTCTGTACTGTATCTTGGTATGATGTGCTCCTATTCTGTACTGTAGCTTGGTATGATGTGTTCCTATTCTGTACTGTATCTTGGTATGATGTGCTCCTATTCTGTACTGTATCTTGGTATGATGTGTTCCTATTCTGTACTGTATCTTGGTATGATGTGCTCCTATTCTGTACTGTATCTTGGTATGATGTGCTCCTATTCTGTACTGTAGCTTGGTATGATGTGTTCCTATTCTGTACTGTATCTTGGTATGATGTGTTCCTATTCTGTACTGTATCTTGGTATGATGTGTTCCTATTCTGTACTGTATCTTGGTATGATGTGCTCCTATTCTGTACTGTATCTTGGTATGATGTGCTCCTATTCTGTACTGTATCTTGGTATGATGTGTTCCTATTCTGTACTGTATCTTGGTATGATGTGCTCCTATTCTGTACTGTATCTTGGTATGATGTGCTCCTATTCTGTACTGTATCTTGGTATGATGTGTTCCTATTCTGTACTGTATCTTGGTATGATGTGTTCCTATTCTGTACTGTATCTTGGTATGATGTGCTCCTATTCTGTACTGTATCTTGGTATGATGTGCTCCTATTCTGTACTGTAGCTTGGTATGATGTGTTCCTATTCTGTACTGTATCTTGGTATGATGTGTTCCTATTCTGTACTGTATCTTGGTATGATGTGCTCCTATTCTGTACTGTATCTTGGTATGATGTGTTCCTATTCTGTACTGTAGCTTGGTATGATGTGCTCCTATTCTGTACTGTATCTTGGTATGATGTGCTCCTATTCTGTACTGTATCTTGGTATGATGTGCTCCTATTCTGTACTGTATCTTGGTATGATGTGTTCCTATTCTGTACTGTATCTTGGTATGATGTGCTCCTATTCTGTACTGTATCTTGGTATGATGTGCTCCTATTCTGTACTGTATCTTGGTATGATGTGCTCCTATTCTGTACTGTATCTTGGTATGATGTGCTCCTATTCTGTACTGTATCTTGGTATGATGTGTTCCTATTCTGTACTGTATCTTGGTATGATGTGCTCCTATTCTGTACTGTATCTTGGTATGATGTGTTCCTATTCTGTACTGTATCTTGGTATGATGTGCTCCTATTCTGTACTGTATCTTGGTATGATGTGCTCCTATTCTGTACTGTATCTTGGTATGATGTGCTCCTATTCTGTACTGTATCTTGGTATGATGTGTTCCTATTCTGTACTGTAGCTTGGTATGATGTGCTCCTATTCTGTACTGTATCTTGGTATGATGTGTTCCTATTCTGTACTGTAGCTTGGTATGATGTGTTCCTATTCTGTACTGTATCTTGGTATGATGTGCTCCTATTCTGTACTGTATCTTGGTATGATGTGTTCCTATTCTGTACTGTAGCTTGGTATGATGTGCTCCTATTCTGTACTGTATCTTGGTATGATGTGCTCCTATTCTGTACTGTATCTTGGTATGATGTGTTCCTATTCTGTACTGTAGCTTGGTATGATGTGTTCCTATTCTGTACTGTATCTTGGTATGATGTGCTCCTATTCTGTACTGTATCTTGGTATGATGTGTTCCTATTCTGTACTGTAGCTTGGTATGATGTGCTCCTATTCTGTACTGTATCTTGGTATGATGTGCTCCTATTCTGTACTGTAGCTTGGTATGATGTGTTCCTATTCTGTACTGTATCTTGGTATGATGTGCTCCTATTCTGTACTGTATCTTGGTATGATGTGTTCCTATTCTGTACTGTATCTTGGTATGATGTGCTCCTATTCTGTACTGTATCTTGGTATGATGTGCTCCTATTCTGTACTGTATCTTGGTATGATGTGCTCCTATTCTGTACTGTAGCTTGGTATGATGTGCTCCTATTCTGTACTGTATCTTGGTATGATGTGCTCCTATTCTGTACTGTATCTTGGTATGATGTGTTCCTATTGGACGTTATTTTCCAATGTTTATCACTCTGATAAAACAACGAGAAATGACAGTATCGTTAATTCCGATATTCAACTCGTCAGAATATGAAGATGTCAGAAACATTTGTTTGTATTATTACAAAATGTTAGCAGGGAATTGGATGTTAACTTCTTACAGTTCGGAAACACAGATACAGAGATTTCTTCATCGCAAAGATTTATCGCATCAAATTGATTTTTGAGACCTCTGCGCCAATAAACGTAGTTATGTATCGTAACGGAATCACTTACCATAAAACCAAGCTTTCCCATGAGTTATACTTATATACATAACATGACACGAGAAACCTACTTTAATCACACAGTTGCCGTATTTATCTAACTCTGAAAGGCAATAAATGTACACATTTAATAAACAGTTCAAGTATCTATAGCTGTTTTTGTTCAAATAGCGACATCTATTTCGACAATTTTCATCAGATTTTCAACCCGTCACTTCTGTTAGCTTCGTGTTATAACTTAGTGCGTGTGCTAATTTGTGAATATTGTATTGAATGTTTTTTAGCCGAATTTCTCCGCCAGACGCAATTATGTCCCATCATGGTATAATAATAATAAATCATGTTGTGCGACTCAGAAAGAATTTATCAAAAACGAAACTAACGTGAGCCTTCGTCAAACAAAAATGTCAAAAGTAAGAACTAATTGCTAATTGTCCTGCAACAAGCATTAAATCATTAGATATACAGTAAACTAGTGGTATAGTGAATCCCTTAGTACATACAAAATGTTCGTTATAGCCGGAGTGTGTAATGAACAGCGAAGACATTAGTATGTATGCAACGAACTGATGTTATATAGCAAACAGTTAGTAAGATATTGAACGGTCGCCTCCTTGGTGAAGATCTGCTTACATGTACAGACAAGGAGGTGAAGATCTGCTTACATGTACAGACACGGAGTTGAAGATCTGCTTACATGTATAGACAAGGAGGTGAAGATCTGCTTACATGTACAGACATGGAGGTGAAGATCTGCTTACATGTATAGACAAGGTGAAGATCTGCTTACATGTATAGACACGGAGTTGAAGATCTGCTTACATGTATAGACAAGGAGGTGAAGATCTGCTTAAATGTATAGACAAGGAGGTGAAGATCTGCTTACATGTACAGACAAGGAGGGGAAGATTTGCTTACATGTATAGACAAAGAGGTGAAGATCTGCTTACATGTACAGACAAGGAGGTGAAGATTTGCTTACATGTACATACATGGAGGTGAAGATCTGCTTACATGTACAGACATGGAGGTGAAGATCTGCTTACATGTACAGACATGGAGGTGAAGATCTGCTTACATGTACAGACAAGGAGGTGAAGATTTGCTTACATGTACAGACATGGAGGTGAAGATCTGCTTACATGTACAGACATGGAGGTGAAGATCTGCTTACATGTATAGACAAGGTGAAGATCTGCTTACATGTATAGACAAGGTGAAGATCTGCTTACATGTACAGACATGGAGGTGAAGATCTGCTTACATGTACAGACATGGAGGTGAAGATCTGCTTACATGTACAGACACGGAGTTGAAGATCTGCTTACATGTATAGACAAGGAGGTGAAGATCTGCTTACATGTACAGACATGGAGGTGAAGATCTGCTTACATGTATAGACAAGGTGAAGATCTGCTTACATGTATAGACACGGACTTGAAGATCTGCTTACATGTATAGACAAGGAGGTGAAGATCTGCTTAAATGTATAGACAAGGAGGTGAAGATCTGCTTACATGTACAGACAAGGAGGGGAAGATTTGCTTACATGTATAGACAAAGAGGTGAAGATCTGCTTACATGTACAGACAAGGAGGTGAAGATTTGCTTACATGTACATACATGGAGGTGAAGATCTGCTTACATGTACAGACATGGAGGTGAAGATCTGCTTACATGTACAGACATGGAGGTGAAGATCTGCTTACATGTACAGACAAGGAGGTGAAGATTTGCTTACATGTACAGACATGGAGGTGAAGATCTGCTTACATGTACAGACATGGAGGTGAAGATCTGCTTACATGTATAGACAAGGTGAAGATCTGCTTACATGTATAGACAAGGTGAAGATCTGCTTACATGTACAGACATGGAGGTGAAGATCTGCTTACATGTACAGACATGGAGGTGAAGATCTGCTTACATGTACAGACAAGGAGGTGAAGATTTGCTTACATGTATAGACAAGGAGGTGAAGATCTGCTTACATGTACACACAAGGAGGTGAAGATTTGCTTACATGTACAGACATGGAGGTGAAGATCTGCTTACATGTACAGACATGGAGGTGAAGATCTGCTTACATGTACAGACATGGAGGTGAAGATCTGCTTACATGTACAGACAAGGAGGTGAAGATTTGCTTACATGTATAGACATGGAGGTGAAGATCTGCTTACATGTAGAGACATGGAGGTGAAGATCTGCTTACATGTATAAACAAGGTGAAGATCTGCTTACATGTATAGACAAGGTGAAGATCTGCTTACATGTACAGACATGGAGGTGAAGATCTGCTTACATGTATAGACAAGGGGGTGAAGATCTGCTTACATGTACAGACAAGGAGGTGAAGATCTGCTTACATGTATAGACAAGGAGGTGAAGATCTGCTTACATGTATATACAAGGAGGTGAAGATCTGCTTACATGTACAGACAAGGGGGTGAAGATCTGCTTACATGTACAGATAAGGAGGTGAAGACCTGCTTACATGTACAGACAAGGAGGTGAAGATCTGCTTACATGTATAGACAAGGGGGTGAAGATCTGCTTACATGTATAGACAAGGAGGTGAAGATCTGCTTACATGTATAGACAAGGGGGTGAAGATCTGCTTACATGTATAGACAAGGGGGTGAAGATCTGCTTAAATGTACAGACATGGAGATGAAGATCTGCCTAAAAAAATAACCCTAACCCTGTCTTTCCGTCTATTTAATTTATAATGTGGTAAGATAAACGGCTGTATTTTTACATGTAAACCTAAATGTAAGTACAAAGGTATAACAATTCTTAAATTTATTCCATTGTTTCGTTCATTTTCCACTTTTATGTTTATTCGAATCTGAACCATGTAATTACTTGAAGCGTGGATGATGTAATCCTCAATGTATTTCGTTTTACTGAATGAAATAACAAGGCATCAATGATGTGCGTGTGTTTGTATGTTATAGTGATGGCGTGATCAACGATAATAAATTGAAAAATTGTTGCTACGCATCCGACATCGGTGACAATCGATTATGAACTACAATAATCGAATATAGTCGGAAATTTTGTCTATCTATTTCTTCAAGCTATAGATCAAATGTTTTGTAACATCCATACTAGTCCTAATATGTACAGAGAAAATAAATACAATTGTCTTCAATTTATTCAGTCAAATACAAATATACAAAGTAAACATACAAAAACAAAATTAATTTATTGAATGACAAAATGTTCTTATGGTATAAGAGAAATGTAAAACCACTTAGATGTTAAATGCAGTTACAAAGAGATAAATAAACTTGCATAAATTAACTTTAATACTGTCAGCATTATATGTTTACTAAAAAAACTATATTTCGATTATTTCCGATTCGATTATCGATTATGAGTTTTCAAACCGATCCGATTATCGATTATGATTTTTTTCCGATTATCCATCACTAGTTTTTTTATTTTTTTATTCTTTGATGGTAACCATAAAATCCCCAATTATGGTCAGAAATTATCACCAGATTCACTAAAATATCAACGTACATGTTTATGTCTGGTTCTCCGATACCCAATACAGCAGCATACTGTAGGGGGGGACTGGAAGAATCGTGTCGTGATAACAGAAACATTGAGAGTAATGGTAGTGAGTGAGGGTCGACCATATTGTACAAGACTATGTGATTGCACGGAAATCGTTGTGCGCGCAAATTAAATTAATTATGTACGCTTGTTTCCGATTGTGAATAGACAAGTTTGATTTTTACATGGAAGCTATTAACTTGAATGTTGTTTCTGTGACATGTGGGCAAGTTAATGATTAGAAGATTTTGAAGCGAGCGGCTATTAGTTTTGGATAGTAGGTAAATATAAAAGATTGTCAAGATTTTTAATCTATTGAATTAAAATGCGTGATCTTTCAGGTGAACAATATTATTGTTTTATAAACCATGACGGTGGTACATTCCGTATTTATTTTATTTAAGCCTTATCAATATACAATCATAAAGTATATATACAATATAAACTATGACAATAAATGTATATTGTTACTTCATACTGGAGTTACAAGATATTATTCAACAATCAATTTATTCACATACATGTGTATATACAAAATCAAACACACTAAAGCTGAAAATATATCTGCTAATCTTGACTTAAAAGTTGGAATAAACGATAAATGTTGTCAGGTTGTGGGATAGGGTAACATGCTACTTAGATACAGGCCGTCAACCAATTCCTATATTCCTATATTTTCCTATATTTTAAAAGATTTCCGTTTTTTATTATCAAAAACCTATAGTTTGCATATTTCCCCTCTATTTTTCCTGAGAAATGTTGTCGATAGCTCTTCAAAAGCTTGTTTTGAATTGATACTGCATTTATATACTATTTATTTACAGTTTAAAGCTCTCCTTTATCCTTCAAACCATCACCATCTTGCAGAAGATTGCTGTTCACTCATGCGTCTTCTAAACGGACACCTATGATGGGATGGATGTTCAACTTTTAATCTTAAAAGGTGTCCATTTAGATGATCACATGGGTGCTACGGCTGCTTTTTAAGATGTTGCTGGAATGTTTTGGTAAACTTATATAGAAAGTGATAAGAAGCTGAACAAATAAGTTAACATAACATGATGTACTCCTTACGTCGACAAAATAATTGCTAACCATTCCTTCATAGGTTTATGAATTAATGTTCTGTCTGTCAGAAACTGGTAGCATTTGTATTGTTAACTGTTACATGGTATGTCCCCCCCCGCTCCCTTAATTGTCCTTAGCTGTTTTTATGGTCGCCCGGAACCTTCCTTGTGCCTCCTTCCCATACCTGTTTCCCCTTGCACCTCCTCAGTGCCTAATATTTTGTAGACTGTTGTTTCCCGGGTATGTGTGTAGGGAACCACTGTCTTGTGTATGTTGCATTCCCTATAACTACATAATCCCTCTTTAAGTGCTTGTTTGGGATGATATATTTTGTCAATGAAGGCCATATAAGGTATATACACTTACCAAAAGTTATAAGTGTGCAGATGAAACTATGACAGTATCTCGGTCAATATTAGTCTGATCTTGGTGATATTTTCAACAACAATAGCGTGGATGCATGACCTAATATTTTGTTTATTTCATGTCCTAAATATACAGATTGAACATATAAAACCAATATGTGATGAGGCGAAAAAAGTACTGTAGCTCCCACTTAAAGATGATCTGGTTGATTGGAAATAGTCTAATACAATACAATACAATACAATATCATTTATTGCATAAAACATATTACAATGTTTATAGCAGACAATAATCTATTCTATACAACATGTAGAAGAAATACGTGGATTTTCAAAGAGCATACAAATTTTACATCATTTTCATACATTTGTTTGATTTCTACATAAATTGGCAAAGTAAATAAATTTCGCAAGATTACAGGTAGTTTTTGGATTTCCGCACATAAGATTCGTAAATTTCTGTATATTTGGCCAGGTGTAATAATAGCGTTTTAAGTATTGAATTCTAAGATTTCTGTATTTTGGACAGATAAGTAAGAAGTGATATTCATTTTCTATCATATTTAAGTTACAATAATTACAAATTCTTTCATTTTTAGGTTGATTTTGATATCTTCCGCGTTCAATTTCCAAGTCATGAGAAGAAGTTCGAAATTTGGTTAGAGCTATTCTGAATTTTTTGTTTTTAATGAAGTTAAAATATAGTTCCAACGAAAATGAATGTTTAAATAAACAGTATGTATTTAAGCGTCCTGAGTTATTAATTGATGAGTACCAACCTAGATAATACATATCTAATATTCTTTGTTTTAATTGGTTATAATTAATTGATATTTCATATTGGTTTAGCCATATAAATGATAACCCACATTCATCAATAATACGTTTTACTTGAAACGCCCAATTATTATATACACAATATATAATAGTGTGTGTGCTCACCCGGGCTCGACGAATCGTGTTCTTTAAACTGGTAAATTCGACCAAAGAATCGTGATCTTCGATCTCGTACACGTAGCCAATAGCAAATATACAAAATATCGTGTAGAAATGTTAATCAATAAAAAAGTTATTCGACATCAAAAAAGTGCACACTTATGGCACCTTCAGTAAATAATTTATCATTATTATCATTATTATTTTTTGTCATTATTATTAGTATTATCATTATTTTTATCATTGGTATTATTATCTTTATTATTATGTTATGGAACAAAAATGATAATTACTACTCTATTTTCTTTCTAGATTTTACTGGGAATAGATACTCAGTATTAAGTACAAATCAAAATTTATTTCAGTAGAAAACGCGAGAAATCTAATATTCTGATGCATCTTATGTTTATACTCAGTAGAGTTTTATTTATTATGGTGGCATATTTCTGCCACCAGTTAACTACTTAATGAACTAGAGAAGTATTATCTAGTTAGTTAAGTAGTTATCTAGTTTCTATAACGTGATAACCACATAAGTATCAAGTTAATTAAGTAGTTATCTAGTTTCTCTAACGTGATAACCACATAATTATCAAGTTAATTAAGTAGTTATCTAGTTTCTCTCACTTGATAACCACATAAGTGTCTAGTTAATTAAGTAGTTATCTAGTTTGTCTCACTTGATAACCACATAAGTATCTAGTTAATTAAGTAGTTATCTAGTTTGTCTCACTTGATAACCACTTAAGTATCTAGTTAATTAAGTAGTTATTTAGTTTGTCTCACTTGATAACCACATAAGTATCTAGTTAATTAAGTAGTTATCTAGTTTCTCTCACTTGATAACCACATAATTATCTAGTTAATTAAGTAGTTATTTAGTTTGTCTCACTTGATAACCACATAAGTATCTTGTTAATTAAGTAGTTATCTAGTTTGTCTCACTTGATAACCACATAAGTATCTAGTTAATTAAGTAGTTATTTAGTTTGTCTCACTTGATAACCACATAAGTATTTGTTAATTAAGTAGTTATCTAGTTTGTCTCACTTGATAACCACATAAGTATCTAGTTAATTAAGTAGTTATCTAGTTTCTCTCACTTGATAACCACATAATTATCTAGTTAATTAAGTAGTTATCTAGTTTGTCTCACTTGATAAACACATAAGTATCTAGTTAATTAAGTAGTTATCTAGTTTCGCTCACTTGATAACCACATAATTATCTAGTCAATTAAGTTGTTATCTAGTTTCTCTAACGTGATAACCACATAATAATCTAGTTAATTAAGTAGTTATCGAGTTTCTCTAACGTGATAACCACATAATTATCTAGTTAATTAAGTAGTTATCGAGTTTCTCTAACGTGATAACCACATAATTATCTAGTTAATTAAGTAGTTATCTAGTTTCTCTCACTTGATAACCACATAAGTATCTAGTTAATTAAGTAGTTGACTGGTGGCAGAAATATGACACCATAATTAATTAGTGAATGAACTGTTAACGGTAGACATGTATTGTGGTTCATGTGAGGTTTCATGCCGACAAGATTGGATATTTTCTCAGTAGGTTCGAATAATCGTAATAACTATGTCATTTTAAGATATCGGGAGACAACATTGTTATCAAACTGCGTATGGCTGATACTCATAAAATGTTGTGTACGAACATAGTTTGTATAATTGTGTTTGCATTCAAGCCGCCGATTTTATGAGAATTCATGTGGCGCGTAATTTCCTACCTAATTAGATCAATGTTTAACGTTGCCATTATTCCACGAGACGAACCAATCAGACAAGAAAAAAACACTCGAAGTGTCGACAGAAAACACATTTTTCTGTTAAACCCACGTCAGATTTCATGATACAAAGGCAACTACAGAATAATAGTTTACAAAACCGCGCAAATAGCGAGGCACACACTCTGATTTATTATACAATGACAACAAAAACAACAGTGAGCCTCTGTGTTGTATACGTCACAATATGGTCACTTCGTTTTCATATTGCCATATGGGGCAAATATTGCTTACTGTCAGTACACGGTGACGTCACATATGACGTTTTCTAGAAATCGTACAGCGGCGCTCAATTATGATGATTCTGAATTTATAGAAATAATGTGTTACAAGTCCACCGTAAAGCTTTGTGAGTGTCGGGTAATACATTGAAACATATCTACATTTAAAAGCTTATACCACATTAGCAAGTAAAAGTTAACATTGCAGTCGGAAAGACTTGGGTGTTTTAAACAAATGTCTAGTTACTGAATATGTTAACATTGCCTTGTACATTAATCGTGTAGTAGATGCGTGTAGTAGATGCGTGTAGTAGATGCGTGTAGTAGATGCGTGTAGTAGATGCGTGTAGTAGATGCGTGTAGTAGATGCGTGTAGTAGATGCGTGTAGTAGATGCGTGTAGTAGATGCGTGTAGTAGATGCGTGTAGTAGATGCGTGTAGTAGATGCGATTCCTTCCTTAAAATCGGTCTATGATGTTTGTTATTATCTATTCAATGTAATACACGGGTCGCTTTTTAGTGATTTTGAACACGAATACATTTTGTACATAGATCTACATCTAATTTAAATAAAAGAACATTAATGCATGTTGCTTGGTGAAATTTAACGCTTAAATATACAAAGCACGATTTCAGTATGACTTTTCAAAACAAATCAGTGATTTTGAGCAAAAATATATCTCAAAATGATGTTTCGGTAGTTCTTTGATACCATACATGTATATTACCGTATTACATGCCCCCCCCCCCCCCCCATTCACAATGTAGGAGCATGGATCGCCTCTCATATGTCTTGTGTCGTAAACTACATACAGTACAAAAGAAACACAAAAAATAATATCAGGAGTTATTTAGTTTTTGCAGGGATCTTGATGATTGTGTTTAAACTTTTGGTATTCAGTGATTGCAATCCTTACAGATGACTTTCTTGTGATGCTTATCTATGCAATCCTTACAGATGACTTTCTTGTGATGCTTATCTATGCAATCCTTACAGATGACTTTCTTGTGATGCTTATCTATGCAATCCTTACAGATGACTTTCTTGTGATGCTTATCTATGCAATCCTTACAGATGACTTTCTTGTGATGCTTATCTATGCAATCCTTACAGATGACTTTCTTGTGATGCTTGTCTATGCAATCCTTACAGATGACTTTCTTGTGATGCTTATCTATGCAATCCTTACAGATGACTTTCTTGTGATGCTTGTCTATGCAATCCTTACAGATGACTTTCTTGTGATGCTTGTCTATGCAATCCTTACAGATGACTTTCTTGTGATGCTTATCTATGCAATCCTTACAGATGACTTTCTTGTGATGCTTATCTATGCAATCCTTACAGATGACTTTCTTGTGATGCTTATCTATGCAATCCTTACAGATGACTTTCTTGTGATGCTTGTCTATGCAATCCTTACAGATGACTTTCTTGTGATGCTTATCTAAGGATAAATCTAATTTTGCGTGTTTATGTAATTTCTTTGCGTCGTACAAAAGCGGAGTAAGTTAGGTTTATATATCAGGTGCGTTTTCTGTATCGGTCGTACATTTCTTACAAATGTAAATGTAATGTTAACACTAACCAGCATAGTGTAGGTGGATAGGTATGTAATTATTGGTAGGCCATTCAAGTTTCTATTTTTAATAGGGGACATTTTCAGGAGTGGGTAGGGTCATATCAAACGAACATATTCTAAGGACAGACTAAATGATAGACACGTTGTAATAATTGTGTTTTTCTCTTGTAGGTTTACAAAAACGAAGATTCAGTATTGTACTTGTGTATTGTACAGCGGACGACGAACTATTTACCACAATTCTACAGAAATTATATCCGCTATAAATCTACAGACATCTGTTATTACATGTATGCTGGAGGTGAAACTTGTCTTTATGACCACAGATAATTAATCTGTCATTAAAAAAGAGGAGAATTCGCGTAAGGTAAAACATATGTAATATTATATCACATTTATTGCAATGAAAATTCAATAAGATTGCAAGATGTGAACACTGCGGCAAGATGATGCATTGAAATAATCTAAAATGTTGGACATGATACCAGAATGCTTGTATCGATAGATTGTAGACGGCACATACTGTAGTTTGGAGTGTCTGCCATCACAATGCGAGGAACGATACTGATATTATATGTCAGCATGTTTTTAGGGACTCGAGGAAATGTGACGTTTACTGGTTCGGAAACTACTCCGGAATCAGATTGTAATTTACAAATTGTTGACCCTGAGATAGGAGAACGTGACACGGTATCTGTGAGCGTGACTAACTGCACATCGGCTTCCTTCCAACATGTCCTGTGTCAAATATGTGAATTCCATCAAAGTGTAACGGTGAACGTGTCTTGGAATAATATTAAGCAGCTAAGAAATGTTGAATGTAATTGTTCCGGGATTCTTGAGATAGATCTGTCTAATAATCACCTCACCCTGCTTGGAGCCAAGTCATTAATATTCCTCCAATCAGCGCGCCGCATTGTCCTGGCAGGAAATAATATTTATCAACTGAAGGAACGAGCTTTCGCTGGCTTGGAAATGTTAGAATTGCTTGATTTATCGAGAAATTTGCTTCAAGGCGTTCCATTAAACTCGTTTGATGGCGCATTAAATCTTAGAGAACTGAATTTGTCGTTTAATGAGTTGAACAATATCGCTAAGGATGTTTTTCAGACACTGCATAATTTAGAAATGATAGATTTATCATTTAACAGAATCTCATTTATTGATAATCTTGCCTTCCAAAATCTTGGCAATTTGAACAGCATCAATCTATCAGGAAATAAGTTATCTCAGCCCAATCTGGGCTTTGTAAATTCAGCATTAAATTTGACCGAACTTAACTTAAGCGAAAATCTATATTCGCAGTTTCAAACAGATACATTAAATAATTTTAACGTCAGAACATTGACCATGTCTAGACTAGCATCGTTAAGATATATTCTTAAAGGTGCTTTCAGAAACAGTGATTATCTCCAAGAAGTAGACTTAAGCGATAACATTAATTTAATATTCATAGAAGACAGAGCTTTTCAGAAGACACCGCGCTTAAAACATATAGATGTCAGTTATACAAAGTTGAAAGCTTTCCCAGTGCTGGACAGTTCAGTGGAAATATATTCGCACAATGTCAGCTTCAGGCTAAATGACAGTCAACTTTGTGACAACTTGATTGAATCTCAATTTACATCGACGAATTATTCTCTTTTCAAAGACAATGCAACATCTGATAATGCTAGATATGTCTCTAAATGTTTTCCAAGAATCATATCTGATTTCGAACCCGTATACACCACGTATGTCGGACAGAGGATACTGCTGGAATGCTTTGCTGTAAGTTCTCCAAAACCTCACGTTTACTGGGAGCGTGTTTTGTCGCACCAGGGTAGTCCGCCATTTTTACCGGAAGTCATATCTAACGGTTACTTCATGAATTTAGCCATCAGATCGCTTAGCATGTCAGGACAATACAGATGTGTTGCCGAGAGAAATAATCACACTGACTTTAAAACGTTCAATGTTGCGGTAAAGCACACACACATTGGTATAAAAGTCTTGACGAGCAATTCTCACTCCGTGTTATTA
This sequence comes from Mactromeris polynyma, assembly GCA_032209605.1. NCBI lineage: Eukaryota > Metazoa > Mollusca > Bivalvia > Venerida > Mactridae > Mactromeris > Mactromeris polynyma. The sequence goes on along the minus strand of JASFXZ010000014.1, from coordinate 11,725,904 downwards.
ACATGGAACCGAACACATCACTTGTCGCGTTATGTCGTGATGCATCGAGCGTATGAAACCATATCTAGTTACATAAAACAAAATATCAACGGGTATTGGAAAGTGTTCCTAGTAAGTTCATTGAAACCTTCCACGGAATATGAAATATGTATCGCGACATTTACAGACGATAGTGACAGAACATGCATACGAACTAAGACAAAGAAACAGACGACAGAGAGCCGGGGTATCCATCACAACACTCTCATCATCACGGCATTATCTATCACCGGCTTTCTTGTCGTTGTGTTCGTCTTCACTACAGTATATCGCTGTGCAGACAAGGTCAGGGTCATAAGAAAACAGCACGTGTTTATTGTTGGAAGCGAGTCACGTGAGTGTTTTGCTGACGTCAGTGGTGACTCAAACAATACGTTCGAGAATCACCATACCGATCTTCTCATTGATTCAATGCAGAAAACTGAACTTTAAAGTGTTTGAAAATTTTAAGATTGAACCTAACAATCGAAACATTGATTGAACCCCGTACCAGTGTGGAAAAAATAGACTCACCACGTTTTACTGCTCTATATCCGATATCAGGAAGTATTTTCTGTCACGTGTTTGCAGATTTAGGAATTTCCCTATGAAATAAAGTTCTGTAAGCAATAAAGTATATTGACTGCAACACGCTCGTGTGAAAGAAAAACGTGGAACCAAAATCGTAGTATCGCCAAACATGGCGGGTTTGTATATTTATGTCAAGATACATGTATATTTATTGTGAATAAAAGGTTGAACAGTTATGAATTTTGATGCACATACATGTATAGTAATTACGCATCAGCCTGTATGCAGTCGGCTAACATTAAATAGAAGTTTTATATACATTGGTATGGTACAAATACTGACGGTGTTTTATTTTCACACGAGACAGAACTTGGTTGTAATGTGTACTATTCTAGAGTGAAAACATTGAGAATAATTGATTGGAGAACACGGTATCAAGTCAGTGTTTTAGCGTATGAAACCATATCTAGTTACGTAAAACAAAATCTCAGCGGTTATTGGAAAGTGTTCCTAGTAAGTTCATTGAAACCTTCCAAATATTTATTGCGACATTTACAGACAATAGTGACAGTACATACATACGAACTAAGACAAAGAAGGTTATTAAAACCGTGTTTGTTGGCCAATATATTTACAAGAATACCTCTCTTACTGATTCGATGCTGTCAGTATGTCACGTGTCAAATATAGCAAAGGTCCACTAGTGTAGCTACATGTACACAAAATACACAGTTGCGTACACATATATAACCAACACATAGTAACAACACGACATGCCTAACAGAGACATTTATAACCAACACATAGTAACAACACGACATGCCTAACAGAGACATTTATAACCAACACATTGAAACAACACGACATGCCAAACAGAGACATTTATAACCAACATGTAACAACACGACATGCCTAACAGAGACATTTATAACCAACACATAGTAACAACACGACATGCCTAACAGAGACATTTATAACCAACACATTCTAACAACACGACATGCCTAACAGAGACATATATAACCAACACATAGTAACAACACGACATGCCTAACAGAGACATATCTAATTAACATATCGTAACAACACGACATGCCTAACAGAGACATATATAACCAACACATAGTAACAACACGACATGCCTAACAGAGACATATATAACCAACACATTGTAACAACACGACATGCCTAACAGAGACATATATAACCAACACATCGTAACAACACGACATGCCTAACAGAGACATTTATAACCAACACATAGTAACAACACGACATGCCTAACAGAGACATATATAACCAACACATCGTAACAACACGACATGCCTAACAGAGACATTTATAACCAACACATCGTAGTTACAACACGACATGACTAACAGAGACATTTATAACCAGCACATAGTAACAACACGTCATGCCTAACAGAGACATTTATAACCAACACATCGTAACAACACGACATGCCTAACAGAGACATTTATAACCAACACATAGTAACAACACGACATGCCTAACAGAGACATTTATAACCAACACATAGTAACAACACGACATGCCTAACAGAGACATTTATAACCAACATATCGTAACAACACGACATGCCTAACAGAGACATATCTAACCAACATATCGTAACAACACGACATGCCTAACAGAGACATATATAACCAACACATAGTAACAACACGACATGCCTAACAGAGACATATATGACCAACACATAGTAACAACACGACATGCCTAACAGAGACATCTATGACCAACACATTGTAACAACACGACATGCCTAACAGAGACATATATAACCAACACATCGTAACAACACGACATGCCTAACAGAGACATTTATAACCAACACATCGTAGTTACAACACGACATGACTAACAGAGACATTTATAACCAACACATCGTAGTTACAACACGACATGACTAACAGAGACATTTATAACCAACACATAGTAACAACACGACATGCCTAACAGAGACATTTATAGCCAACACATCGTAACAACACGACATGCCTAACAGAGACATTTATAACCAACACATAGTAACAACACGACATGCCTAACAGAGACATTTATAACCAACACATAGTAACAACACGACATGCCTAACAGAGACATTTATAACCAACATATCGTAACAACACGACATGCCTAACAGAGACATATATAACCAACACATAGTAACAACACGACATGCCTAACAGAGACATTTATAACCAACACATAGTAACAACACGACATGCCTAACAGAGACATATATAACCAACACATCGTAACAACACGACATGCCTAACAGAGACATTTATAACCAACACATCGTAGTTACAACACGACATGACTAACAGAGACATTTATAACCAACACATAGTAACAACACGTCATGCCTAACAGAGACATTTATAACCAACACATAGTAATAACACGACATGCCTAACAGAGACATATCTAACCAACATATCGTAACAACACGACATGCCTAACAGAGACATTTATAACCAACATATCGTAACAACACGACATGCTAACAGAGACATTTATAACCAACACATCGTAACAACACGACATGCTAACAGAGACATTTATAACCAACACATCGTAACAACACGACATGCCTAACAGAGACATTTATAACCAACATATCGTAACAACACGACATGCTAACAGAGACATTTATAACCAACACATCGTAACAACACCACATGCCTAACAGAGACATATATAACCAACACATCGTAACAACACGACATGCCTAACAGAGACATTTATAACCAACATATCGTAACAACACGACATGCTCGTTGGACAGTCACAGCAGTAAACATATGACAACCCAGAGCCAGGACTAGCGCTCGTTGGACAGTCACAGCAGTAAACATCGGACAACCCAGAGCCAGGACTAGCGCTCGTTGGACAGTCACAGCAGTAAACATCGGACAACCCAGAGCCAGGACTAGCGCTCGTTGGACAGTCACATCAGTAAACATAGGACAACCCACAGCCAGGGCTAGCGCTCGTTGGACAGTCACATCAGTAAACATAGGACAACCCACAGCCGGGGCTAGCGCTCGTTGGACAGTCACAGCAGTAAACATAGGACAACCCACAGCCTGGACTATCGCTCGTTGGACAGTCACATCAGTAAACATAGGACAACCCACAGCCAGGGCTAGCGCTCGTTGGACAGTCACATCAGTAAACATCGGACAACCCACAGCCAGGGCTAGCGCTCGTTGGACAGTCACATCAGTAAACATCGGACAACCCACAGCCAGGGCTAGCGCTCGTTGGACAGTCACATCAGTAAACATCGGACAACCCACAGCCTAGGCTAGCGCTCGTTGGACAGTCACAGCAGTAAACATCGGACAGCCCACAGCCAGGGCTAGCGCTCGTTGGACAGTCACATCAGTAAACATCGGACAACCCACAGCCAGGGCTAGCGCTCGTTGGACAGTCACATCAGTAAACATCGGACAGCCCACAGCCAGGGCTAGCGCTCGTTGGACAGTCACATCAGTAAACATAGGACAACCCACAGCCAGGGCTAGCGCTCGTTGGACAGTCACAGCAGTAAACATCGGACAACCCACAGCCAGGGCTAGCGCTCGTTGGACAGTCACATCAGTAAACATCGGACAACCCACAGCCAGGGCTAGCGCTCGTTGGACAGTCACATCAGTAAACATCGGACAGCCCACAGCCAGGGCTAGCGCTCGTTGGACAGTCACATCAGTAAACATAGGACAACCCACAGCCAGGGCTAGCGCTCGTTGGACAGTCACAGCAGTAAACATCGGACAGCCCACAGCCAGGGCTAGCGCTCGTTGGACAGTCACATCAGTAAACATCGGACAACCCACAGCCAGGGCTAGCGCTCGTTGGACAGTCACATCAGTAAACATCGGACAACCCACAGCCAGGGCTAGCGCTCGTTGGACAGTCACATCAGTAAACATCGGACAACCCACAGCCAGGGCTAGCGCTCGTTGGACAGTCACAGCAGTAAACATAGGACAACCCACAGCCAGGGCTAGCGCTCGTTGGACAGTCACATCAGTAAACATCGGACAACCCACAGCCTGGACTAGCGCTCGTTGGACAGTCACATCAGTAAACAGACACATTGCTCAACTTGATGTGACCTGTTTTATTACAAAATGAAATAAAAGTTTCACTATTTATGCCCAGTACTAGTATATAAAACAACATCCTTTATGACAATTAATTCAAACTCTTTAAGGGCCGCTCCCGAACATTCTTAATCCCCTCGTTAGAGAACTCTCAAATTTTACTTGGTTTGCATAAAATCGTATTGAACGGATGCTGTCGTCTTTTCTTGTACAAACATCAGAAGAGCTAGAAAATAATATGTATGATACAAAACATGACAAGTCGACCAAACCAATCAATCATTTTACTCATACAATACATACATGTATTTGTTTTCCTGCTATGATAAATCGTACATCATCATATGACAACATTTTAACATTGTATAACAGTTCTGTTCAACTATATCCTCATATGTCCGTGTCCTCAGGTTATACAGAACACTAAACATCCCCAGTATGGCCCAACATTTGCAACATGTCTGTACAGCAACAATGTACACGTAATGATGATATGATAGTTCAAAATCCAATCAGCCTAGCGGCACATGAGGACAGCATATTTACAAAAAATGTATATACAGGATAATTCAAACATATAAAGTTGCGGAGAAGATTTACATTAAATTTAACATGTGTGTTGATCAAAAAGACTATTTTTATAGAAGCATCAACTGTTTACAAAAGTTACAATAATGCAGAAAAAAAAAACCAAGCTTGTTTCCTGTCGAAACGAAATACAGGAAACTGTCGGTAAAAAGTAAGAATTTTACCACATGCCAATAATCGAAACAAGATATAAAACGGTAATTACTCGCGGTGTGCTAATTTACATTTACATGTAATAATATGTATACTTGTACTTGTAAATCCTTTATAAGTAAAACATGCAAATTTACGTAAAGTAAATAATTTTCGCAAGTTAACAATTTAATAATTTTTTCCATGCATGGTTTTTTCCATATATACGTATTGCATTGAAGCATTTACATACAATAAAGACTTATGTATAAACTAACTTCCAGTTTCCATGCATGGTTTCTTCCATATATACGTATTGCATTGAAGCATTTACATACAATAAAGACTTATGTATAAACTAACTTCCAGTTTCCATGCATGGTTTCTTCCATATATACGTATTCCATTGAAGCATTTACATACAATAAAGACTTATGTATAAACTAACTTCCAGTTTCCATGCATGGTTTCTTCCATATATACGTATTGCATTGAAATATTTACATACAATAAAGACTTATGTATAAACTAACTTCCAGTTTCCATGCATGGTTTCTTCCATATATACGTATTGCATTGAAGCATTTACATACAATAAAGACTTATGTATAAACTAACTTTCAGTTTCCATGCATGGTTTCTTCCATATATACGTATTGCATTGAAGTATTTACATACAATAAAGACTTATGTATAAACTAACTTCCAGTTTCCATGCATGGTTTCTTCCATATATACGTATTGCATTGAAATATTTACATACAATAAAGACTTATGTATAAACTAACTTCCAGTTTCCATGCATGGTTTCTTCCATATATACGTATTGCATTGAAGTATTTACATACAATAAAGACTTATGTATAAACTAACTTCCAGTTTCCATGCATGGTTTCTTCCATATATACGTATTGCATTGAAGTATTTACATACAATAAAGACTTATGTATAAACTAACTTCCAGTTTCCATGCATGGTTTCTTCCATATATACGTATTGCATTGAAACATTTACATACAATAAAGACTTATGTATAAACTAACTTCCAGTTTCCATGCATGGTTTCTTCCATATATACGTATTGCATTGAAGCATTTACATACAATAAAGACTTATGTATAAACTAACTTCCAGTTTCCATGCATGGTTTCTTCCATATATACGTATTGCATTGAAGTATTTACATACAATAAAGACTTATGTATAAACTAACTTCCAGTTTCCATGCATGGTTTCTTCCATATATACGTATTGCATTGAAGCATTTACATACAATAAAGACTTATGTATAAACTAACTTCCAGTTTCCATGCATGGTTTCTTCCATATATACGTATTGCATTGAAGCATTTACATACAATAAAGACTTATGTATAAACTAACTTCCAGTTTCCATGCATGGTTTCTTCCATATATACGTATTGCATTGAAGTATTTACATACAATAAAGACTTATGTATAAACTAACTTCCAGTTTCCATGCATGGTTTCTTCCATATATACGTATTGCATTGAAATATTTACATACAATAAAGACTTATGTATAAACTAACTTCCAGTTTCCATGCATGGTTTCTTCCATATATACGTATTGCATTGAAGCATTTACATACAATAAAGACTTATGTATAAACTAACTTCCAGTTTCCATGCATGGTTTCTTCCATATATACGTATTGCATTGAAATATTTACATACAATAAAGACTTATGTATAAACTAACTTCCAGTTTCCATGCATGGTTTCTTCCATATATACGTATTGCATTGAAGCATTTACATACAATAAAGACTTATGTATAAACTAACTTTCAGTTTCCATGCATGGTTTCTTCCATATATACGTATTGCATTGAAGTATTTACATACAATAAAGACTTATGTATAAACTAACTTCCAGTTTCCATGCATGGTTTCTTCCATATATACGTATTGCATTGAAATATTTACATACAATAAAGACTTATGTATAAACTAACTTCCAGTTTCCATGCATGGTTTCTTCCATATATACGTATTGCATTGAAGCATTTACATACAATAAAGACTTATGTATAAACTAACTTCCAGTTTCCATGCATGGTTTCTTCCATATATACGTATTGCATTGAAATATTTACATACAATAAAGACTTATGTATAAACTAACTTCCAGTTTCCATGCATGGTTTCTTCCATATATACGTATTGCATTGAAACATTTACATACAATAAAGACTTATGTATAAACTAACTTCCAGTTTCCATGCATGGTTTCTTCCATATATACGTATTGCATTGAAGCATTTACATACAATAAAGACTTATGTATAAACTAACTTCCAGTTTCCATGCATGGTTTCTTCCATATATACGTATTGCATTGAAGCATTTACATACAATAAAGACTTATGTATAAACTAACTTCCAGTTTCCATGCATGGTTTCTTCCATATATACGTATTGCATTGAAGCATTTACATACAATAAAGACTTATGTATAAACTAACTTCCAGTTTCCATGCATGGTTTCTTCCATATATACGTATTGCATTGAAGCATTTACATACAATAAAGACTTATGTATAAACTAACTTCCAGTTTCCATGCATGGTTTCTTCCATATATACGTATTGCATTGAAGTATTTACATACAATAAAGACTTATGTATAAACTAACTTCCAGTTTCCATGCATGGTTTCTTCCATATATACGTATTGCATTGAAACATTTACATACAATAAAGACTTATGTATAAACTAACTTCCAGTTTCCATGCATGGTTTCTTCCATATATACGTATTCCATTGAAATATTTACATACAATAAAGACTTATGTATAAACTAACTTCCAGTTTCCATGCATGGTTTCTTCCATATATACGTATTCCATTGAAATATTTACATACAATAAAGACTTATGTATAAACTAACTTCCAGTTTCCATGCATGGTTTCTTCCATATATACGTATTCCATTGAAGCATTTACATACAATAAAGACTTATGTATAAACTAACTTCCAGTTTCCATGCATGGTTTCTTCCATATATACGTATTGCATTGAAATATTTACATACAATAAAGACTTATGTATAAACTAACTTCCAGTTTCCATGTATGGTTTCTTCCATATATACGTATTGCATTGAAGTATTTACATACAATAAAGACTTATGTATAAACTAACTTCCAGTTTCCATGCATGGTTTCTTCCATATATACGTATTGCATTGAAGTATTTACATACAATAAAGACTTATGTATAAACTAACTTCCAGTTTCCATGCATGGTTTCTTCCATATATACGTATTGCATTGAAGCATTTACATACAATAAAGACTTATGTATAAACTAACTTCCAGTTTCCAGATATATAGTTTCATAAGTAAACAGTATGTTGGCGAACAAGACCCTTGAATATCCTAATGGAGAAAGTTACCATGTGGTGAAACCTTTAGGAAAAAGTTGAACTGTGATAAAATATTTAAGTGCTATCTAATATAAGTGATCATGTTTTATATTAAACAAATTGTTCAGCATGATATAATGCGAGACTTTGTCGAGGTACTATAGTCTATCGTCGTTCCTGGGGTGCGTTTCATCAAATATTAGCGATGCGATGTCGTAAAGCCGCACTTTAATGAAACGCGATTTGCGATTTTTGTCTGCGATTTTGCGATAATCAGCTGCGATTTGCGATGCGACCGTTGATGAAACACCCCCTGTTGTGTAGCGCCAAGTAATTGTATGGTAATATCTTACAGCGATTGTATTACTTTTCCTCTGAGTGTTCGACAGGACGTATGAACGAAGTGATCAGGGCTTATTTGCATTAATAAATGAATGCCCCATGAGCGAATGATGAGACACAGAACACGACATATAATGGCTACCATACCGTACGGAGTGTGGTTAAATATGTCCTCGTTGGAAGTTTCGATCACCAGATGGTATCGATGGTTTCTGTACAGTCATATACGATGTGCGACATTTTCATTGCCTATGAAAATAAATACATTTTATTGAACGATTCCAATAAACCGGACACAATTGTCATATGACGTAGTGTCTCGTATGCTCCATTGTGCTGGCCATATTGTGATATGACGTAGTGTCCCGTATGCTACGTGTGCTGGCCATATTGTCATATGACGTAGTGTCCCGTATGCTACGTGTGCTGGTCATATTGTCATATGACGTAGTGGCATGTATGCTACATTGTGTTGGCAATATTGTCATATGACGTAGTGTCCCGTATGCTACATTGTGCTGGCCATATTGTGATATGACGTAGTGTCATGTATGCTACATTGTGCTGGCCATATTGTCATATGACGTAGTGGCATGTATGCTACATTGTGCTGGCCATATTGTCATATGACGTAGTGGCATGTATGCTACATTGTGCTGGCCATATTGTCATATGACGTAGTGGCATGTATGCTACATTGTGCTGGCCATATTGTCATATGACATAGTGTCATGTATGCTACATTCTGTTGGCAATATTGTCATAAGACGTAGTGTCATGTATGCTACATTGTGTTGGCAATATTGTCATATGACGTAGTGTCATGAATGCTACATTGTGTTGGCAATATTGTCATATGACGTAGTGTCATGTATGCTACATTGTGTTGGCAATATTGTCATATGACGTAGTGTCCCGTATGCTACGTGTGCTGGTCATATTGTCATATGACGTAGTGTCATGTATGCTACATTGTGTCGGCAATATTGTCATATGACGTAGTGTCTCGTATGCTCCATTGTGCTGAAAAATTGTCATATGACGTAGTGTCCCGTATGCTACATTGTGTTGGCAATATTGTGATATGACGTAGTGTCCCGTATGCTACATTGTGCTGGAAAATTGTGATATGACGTAGTGTCCCGTATGCTACATTGTGCTTGACATATTGTTATATGACGTAGTAACCCGTATGCTACATTGTGCTGGACATATTGCCATATGATGTAGTCTCCCGTATGTTGCATTGTTCTGGACATATTGTCATATGACGTAGTGACTCGTATGTTGCATTGTGCTGGACATATTGCCATATGACGTAGTGTCCCGTATGTTGCACTGTTCTGGACATATTGTCATATGACGTAGTGACTCGTATGCTCCATTGTTCTGGACATATTGTCATATGACGTAGTGTTTCGTATGCTACATTGTGCTGGCTATATTGTCATATGACGTAGTGTTCCGTATGCTACATTGTGCTGGCTATATTGTCATATGACGTAGTGTTCCGTATGGTGCATTGTGCTGGATATATTGTCATATGACGTAGTGTTCCGTATGCTACATTGAGCTTGACATATTGCCATATGACGTAGTGTTTCGTATGCTACATTGTGCTGGTTATATTGTGATATGACGTAGTGTCCCGTATGCTGCATTGTGCTGGATATATTGTCATATGACGTAGTGTTCCGTATGTTACCTTGTGCTGGTTTTATTGTGATATGACGTAGTGTTCCGTATGCTCCATTGTGCTGGATATATTGTGATATGACGTAGTGTTCCGTATGCTACATTGTGCTGGCTATATTGTGATATGACGTAGTGTTCCGTATGCTACATTGTGCTGGTTATATTGTGATATGACGAAGTGTCCCGTATGCTACATTGTGCTGGCTATATTGTGATATGACGTAGTGTTCCGTATGCTACATTGTGCTGGTTATATTGTGATATGACATAGTGTCCCGTATGCTACATTGTGCTGGTTATATTGTGATATGACGTAGTGTTCCGTATGCTACATTGTGCTGGCTATATTGTGATATGACGTAGTGTCCCGTATGCTACATTGTGCTGGCTATATTGTGATATGACGTAGTGTTCCGTATGCTACATTGTGCTGGTTATATTGTGATATGACGTAGTGTCCCGTATGCTACATTGTGCTGGTTATATTGTGATATGACGTAGTGTTCCGTATGCTACATTGTGCTGGCTATATTGTGATATGACGTAGTGTCCCGTATGCTACATTGTGCTGGCTATATTGTGATATGACGTAGTGTCCCGTATGCTACATGGTGCTGGCTATATTGTGATATGACGTAGTGTTCCGTATGCTACATTGTGCTGGTTATATTGTGATATGACGTAGTGTCCCGTATGCTGCATTGTGCTGGATATATTGTCATATGACGTAATGTTCCGTATGTTACATTGTGCTGGTTATATTGTGATATGACGTAGTGTTCCGTATGCTCCATTGTGCTGGATATATTGTGATATGACGTAGTGTCCCGTATGCTGCATTGTGCTGGCTATATTGTGATATGACGTAGTGTTCTGTATGCTACATTGTGCTGGTTATATTGTGATATGACGTAGTGTCCCGTATGCTGCATTGTGCTGGATATATTGTCATATGACGTAGTGTTCCGTATGTTACATTGTGCTGGTTATATTGTGATATGACGTAGTGTTCCGTATGTTACATTGTGCTGGTTATATTGTCATATGACGTAGTGTTCCGTATGCTACATTGTGCTGGTTATATTGTGATATGACGTAGTGTTCCGTATGTTACATTGTGCTGGTTATATTGTGATATGACGTAGTGTTCCGTATGCTACATTGTGCTGGTTATATTGTCATATGAAGTAGTGTTCCGTATGCTACATTGTGCTGGTTATATTGTGATATGACGTAGTGTCTCGTATGCTACATTGTGTTGAACCTGACTTTATATTTCCACTTCGCGGTTAAGATAACACTTATCGTTCAGCTTAAGCGATACTTTCTATTGATGGTATAATTTGTCCTCGCGATACATTGGCAGATTTGGTTTGGCAAGTTTGTGTTCTTCGTGTATTTTCTATCATAAGAACTAATTACTTAATTGACATGTACTACAGAATATCCGCACCATCTATCCATATACTGGAAATGTTGGTAGTTCTAGAAAACGAATAGTAACGCAGAAAAACGCAACCAAATGTTACGTGTATTGTTGAAATGGCGACAAAACATGTACATTAGTTTCTATATATAATCAATAAATATACGCTTTCTAATTGGTCCAGAGCAAATGTTTTGAAGTAAAATGCGATATTCACCAATTTTCAGTTCGCTATCGCCTCGATGAATTACGATTTACGGTACATCGGTGTCTTTTTTAAAATACACACGCGATCGTCATCCCAAGCTGTGTATTTGAAAAAAACAAAACTTTCTTCACGGCGTTAGTAATGTTATAGTAAATGTTCTCAGTAGTGATGACACACGCGCCGCCATTATAGAACCGTCTGAAGAACCGTACGTTCTTGTCTCCCCTTTCTCTTCTTTCGCTTTGTAGCTGTTTATATGTTCATGTCTCGTGGTGCATTGTGGGTAGCTGTGCACTTTTAACGTGCCATTAAATGCTTGACTGTTTTAGTTATGTTCATGTCGCTTGTTAGATACCATAATGTGTTACCATATACACACTGTTGTAATCAACATCGAAACTAACTCCTCGCAATGGATAAATCCTCACCAATCCAATTTGTTTGTGATTCATTGAAGCTTTCCAGTCATTGAGTCAGTGATGTTTGTGGATAATGTGCGTTGTTCAAGCAATGGTTGTATCCGGTGTCTCTGGCAATCTCAATCACATTATGTTCGAAAATACGCTACACTAGATCACTCGATATGTGGAAGATTGCGTATTGTTGTCAGAACGTGTCTTTGGTGGTCAGACAATTATTACAATGACTTAGTTTATGATTAGAAATGAAAAGGTTCTATAACAACTTATGTATTAGTTTTGATATTAACATTTCCCTTGAGTTTACTGCAAAAATAGCAAGAAAACGTCTGTAAAACTTCCATTCAGACTTATAATTAAAAATGATATTGACACAGTCAATAAATTGTTACAATAATGGAGTAGTATTACTCTATCACTGTCAGAAGGTTATAGCAGAACCACAAATACTTTTGATACATATTAAAAACATGTTGCTCTCACAATGTAATTTGTCGTAATATCTGAGAAAATATCAGATGGCAGTATTTAATACACAGATATGAATCACACTTCTAGTATCAGTGCCAGTATAGTTCTCACGAACGTTATATTGGTTGCGTCAGTGTTAAAAATCTACGTATGTAGTGCCACATACAGTCCGTGCCGCATACAGTCCGTGCCACATATAGTCCGTGCCGCATATAGTCTGTGCCGCATATAGTCCGTGCCGCATATAGTCCTCTCCGCATATAGTCAGTGCCACATATAGTCCATACCACATATTGTCCGTGCCGCATATAGTATTTGCCACATATAGTCCGTGCCAAATATAATCCGTGCCGCATATAGTCCTTGCCGAATATAGTCAGTGCCAAATATAGTCCTTGTCGCATATAGTCAGTGCCACATATAGTCCGTGCCACATATAGTCAGTGTCACATATAGTCAGTGCCACATATAGTCCATGCCACATATAGTCCGTGCCGCATATAGTCTGTGCCACATATAGTCCGTGCCAAATATAGTCCATGTCACATATAGTCCGTGCCGCATATAGTCTGTGCCACATATAGTCCGTGCCAAATATAGTCCGTGCCGTATATAGTCCGTGCCGCATATAGTCCGTGCCGCATATAGTCCTTGCCGCATTTAGTTAGTGCAACATATAGTCAGTGCCACATTTAGTCAGTGCCACATATAGTCAGTGCCAAATATAGTCCGTGCCGCATATAGTCAGTGCCAAATATAGTCCGTGCCGCATATAGTCCGTGCCAAATATAGTCCGTGTCACATATAGTCCGTGCCGCATATAGTCAGTGCCAAATTTAGTCCGTGCCACATATAGTCAATGCCAAATATAGTCCGTGCCACATATAGTCCGTGCCAATTATAATCCGTGCCGCATATAGTCATTGCCAAATATAGTCAGTGCCGCATATAGTCAGTGCCACATATAGTCCGTGCCGCTGTCTCACTAAACGCCGCAATTAGCTCACTTGATATATTTGAATAAGATAACAGTATCAAAAGAGTTAAATTTGAAAAGGAGATAAACTGACTAATGTACCATAACCAATGCTTATTAACCAGTGTCGGTCAAATGATTGTCTCATGAGGTATGACAGTATAATGGGCATATAGGTGTTGTCAGCGCGTTGCCTGCTGAATGTATGACATTATAATGGGCATATAGGTGTTGTCAGCGCGTTGCCTGCTGAATGTATGACATTATAATGGGCATATAGGTGTTTGTCAGTGCGTTGCCTGCTGAATGTATGACATTATAATGGACATATAGGTGTAGTCAGCGCGTTGCCTGCTGAATGTATGACATTATAATGGGCATATAGGTGTTGTCAGCGCGTTGCCTGCTGAATGTATGACATTATAATGGGCATATAGGTGTTGTCAGCGCGTTGCCTGTTGAATGTATGACATTATAATGGGCATATAGGTGTTTGTCAGCGCGTTGCCTGTTGAATGTATGACATTATAATGGGCATATAGGTGTTGTCAGCGCGTTGCCTGTTGAATGTATGACATTATAATGGGCATATAGGTGTTGTCAGCGCGTTGCCTGCTGAATGTATGACATTATAATGGGCATATAGGTGTTTGTCAGCGCGTTGCCTGTTGAATGTATGATCATTTTGTGGATTTATCGAAACCTCACAGAAATAAACACATTTTTAAACACATTTGTTTTGCATTCATTGCGACAAAAGCATGTACACTGCTAACGCACATTGGAGTTATGTGTTGAAATGATGATGATGATAAATATAATGGATCATTAATCGCCGTATAGCGTAGTCGGTATCGCTCTAAATTACCAGTCCGAAAGTCGCGGGTTTCATCCCGGGTCCAACCGTCTACAGTTTTGGCGATGTGATCAAATAATATGATATTCTACGTGTTATTAAAGTATTACGAATAAGCACGTGGTATACTGTAAACAACGTAAAGGGCCGAGAATGCACGAGCTACTCGCGGGCACGTGGTATACTGTAAACAACGTAAAGGGCCGAGAATGCACGAGCTACTCGCGGGCACGTGGTATACTGTAAACAACGTAAAGGGCCGAGAATGCACGAGCTACTCGCGGGCACGTGGTATACTGTAAACAACGTAAAGGGCCGAGAATGCACGAGCTACTCGCGGGCACGTGGTATACTGTAAACAACGTAAAGGGCCGAGAATGCACGAGCTACTCGCGGGCACGTGGTATACTGTAAACAACGTAAAGGGCCGAGAATGCACGAGCTACTCGCGGGCACGTGGTATACTGTAAACAACGTAAAGGGCCGAGAATGCACGAGCTACTCGCGGGCACGTGGTATACTGTAAACAACGTAAAGGGCCGAGAATGCACGAGCTACTCGCGGGCACGTGGTATACTGTAAACAACGTAAAGGGCCGAGAATGCACGAGCTACTCGCGGGCACGTGGTATACTGTAAACAACGTAAAGGGCCGAGAATGCACGAGCTACTCGCGGGCACGTGGTATACTGTAAACAACGTAAAGGGCCGAGAATGCACGAGCTACTCGCGGGCACGTGGTATACTGTAAACAACGTAAAGGGCCGAGAATGCACGAGCTACTCGCGGACATTGATATAATAGTTTATACCGAAATATAAGACATTCTGCCCAAGATTTCACATACAAATCAATGCATGAAATATTATACATTGGTCAATGGTAATAATAACATATTGACGTACACAATGGTATGGTTGATATAATATAACTCATCATCATGTACACATATTATTGTCATTGAAACATTATGGAACATACATGTAATCAAATAGTAAGGAGAAAATACAAATGTATCGCTTATTAGTGATACATTTTATATTCTGCGTAACTGCCTTGTAATATAGTAATGAATAAAGGTCAGGATCACGTGAGTTTTACAAGCTATGCTATATAAGACACTGTACGTTCCAACATGTTGTTATATGACCATAGTTCAGAGCTATAGATAAACGATTCATTCAAGTTGCGTCGCACACTTTGCATAACAGAGAAACACTTCATTGAAATGATAGGTTGTAAAAGTTGCGTTAAGTTTAATCCTGCCTGTCTTGAAGTCTAAAACTAGATTAATAATTCTATAATGTTCTCAGATCCATAAACTGCAGAACACATATCGATTACCAATACCAAGGTGTATAGTAAGCCATTCATAGGATGTACCAATACCAAGTTGTATAGTAAGCCATTGACAGGATGTACCAATACTAAGGTGTATAGTAGGCCATTTACAGGACGTGCCAATACCAAGGTATATAGAACGCCATTCACAGGACGTGCCAATACTAAGGTGTATAGTAAGCCATTTACAGGACGTGCCAATACCAAGGTACACAGAATGCCATTCATAGGACGTGCCAATACCAAGGTACATAGAATGCCATTCACAGGACGTGCCAATACCAAGGTACATAGAATGCCATTCATAGGACGTGCCAATACCAAGGTGTATAGTAAGCCATTCACAGGACGTGCCATTACCAAGGTACACAGAATGCCATTCACAGGACGTGCCAATACCAAGGTACACAGAATGCCATTCACAGGACGTACCAATACCAAGGTACACAGAATGCCATTCACAGGACGTGCCAATACCAAGGTACACAGAATGCCATTCACAGGACGTGCCAATACCAAGGTACACAGAATGCCATTCACAGGACGTGCCAATACCAAGGTACAGAGAATGCCATTCATAGGACGTGCCAATACCAAAGTACACATAGCGCCATTCACAGGACGTACCAATACCAAGGTGTATAGTAAGCCATTCACAGGATGTACCGATACCAAGGTGTATAGTAAGCCATTGACAGGACGTGCCAAAACTAATGTATATAGCAAGCCATTGACAGGACGTGCCAAAACTAAGGCATATAGTAAGCCATTGACATGACGTGCTAAAACTAAGGTATATAGTAAGCATTTGCAAGACGTGCTAATACTAAGGTATATAGTAAGCCATTGACAGGACGTGCCAAAACTAAGGTATTTAGTAAGCCATTGACAGGACGTGCCAATACTAATGTATATAGTAAGCCATTGACATGACGTGCCAATACTAATGTATATAGTAAGCCATTGACAGAACGTGCCAATACTAATGTATATAGTAAGCCATTGACATGACGTGCCAATACTAATGTATATAGTAAGCCATTGACAGAACGTGCCAATACTAATGTATATAGTAAGCCATTGACATGACGTGCCAATACTAATGTATATAGTAAGCCATTGACATGACGTGCCAATACTAATGTATATAGTAAGCCATTGCCAGGACGTGCCAATACTAATGTATATAGTAAGCCATTGACAGGACGTGCCAATACTAATGTATATAGTAAGCCATTGACAGGACGTGCCAATACTAATGTATATAGTAAGCCATTGACAGGACGTGCCAATACTAATGTATATAGTAAGCCATTGACAGTTCGTGCCAATACTAATGTATATAGTAAGCCATTGACATGACGTGCCAATACTAAGGAATATAGTAAGCCATTGACAGGACGTGCCAATACTAATGTATATAGTAAGCCATTGACAGGACGTGCCAATACTAATGTATATAGTAAGCCATTGACAGGACGTGCCAATACTAATGTATATAGTAAGCCATTGACAGGACGTGCCAATACTAATGTATATAGTAAGCCATTGACAGTTCGTGCCAATACTAATGTATATAGTAAGCCATTGACATGACGTGCCAATACTAAGGAATATAGTAAGCCATTGACAGGACGTGCCAATACTAATGTATATAGTAAGCCATTGACAGGACGTGCCAATACTTATGTATATAGTAAGCCATTGACATGACGTGCCAATACTAATGTATATAGTAAGCCATTGACAGGACGTGCCAATACTAAGGTATTTAGTAAGCCATTGACAGGACGTGCCAATACTAATGTATATAGTAAGCCATTGACATGACGTGCCAATACTAATGAATATAGTAAGCCAGTGACATGACGTGCTAAAACTAAGGTATTTAGTAAGCCATTGACAGGACATGCCAATACTAATGTATATAGTAAGCCATTGACAGGACGTGCCAATACTAATGTATATAGTAAGCCATTGACATGACGTGCTAAAACTAAGGTATTTAGTAAGCCATTGACAGGACGGGTCAATACTAATGTATATAGTAAGCCATTGACAGGACGTGCCAATACTAATGTATATAGTAAGCCATTGACATGACGTGCCAATACTAATGCATATAGTAAGCCATTGACATGACGTGCCAATACTAATATATTTAGTAAGCCATTGACAGGACGTGCCAATACTAATGTATATAGTAAGCCATTGACAGGACGTGCCAATACTAAGGTATATAGTAAGCCATTGACATGACGTGCCAATACTAATGTATTTAGTAAGCCATTGACAGGACGTGCCAATACTAATGTATATAGTAAGCCATTGACAGGACGTGCCAATACTAAGGAATATAGTAAGCCATTGACAGGACGTGCCTATACTAATGTATATAGTAAGCCATTGACAGGACGTGCCAATACTAAGGAATATAGTAAGCCATTGACATGACGTGCCAATACTAAGGAATATAGTAAGCCATTGACAGGACGTGCCAATACTAAGGAATATAGTAAGCCATTGACAGGACGTGCCAATACTAAGGAATATAGTAAGCCATTGACAGGACGTGCCAATACTAAGGAATATCGTAAGCCATTGACAGGACGTGCCAATACTAAGGAATATAGTAAGCCATTGACAGGACGTGCCAATACTAAGGAATATAGTAAGCCATTGACAGGACGTGCCAATCCTAAGGAATATCGTAAGCCATTGACAGGACGTGCCAATACTAAGGAATATAGTAAGCCATTGACAGGACGTGCCAATACTAAGGAATATCGTACAGTTTTGTCCTCCACAAAATGTGCTCAAGTATTGGTAATAGCGTATGTAATGTATAGTACTGTAATATTTAAATCTTTCTGACGTTCAGATAAGATTTGGATTGCGAGTGTGGCCTTCCACGCGCTGCCATTTTCCCCTTTCATTCACCTGCTAATCAGCTTTTGCCTATGTAATGGCTTACCACAAACTGTGTACTGTCCAAACGTATCATACTAAGCAGGGTTGACATATCTATGATGTTTTGTAATTTTGGCTTCGCACGTTTTACGATCGTGTTACGTACTCCATAACAACTTGACTGAAGGTCATTCGTCCTCCACATCCGGTCACGTGGGGGAAGTTTTCAGTTTCTTTCAGAAGAACAGGTTGGTTCCTGTTGGTAACCGAGGGACTGATCATCCTGTTGAAAAACGGCTTAAAACATCAACCCGTGTTTTGTTATTCCTAATTGACCGGTTATTTCTGTCCTGCGTTCAGTAAAGGTGTTTGCGGCTTACGTTACGTCACGTTTGCAGGTTGGTTCCCCATGTGCAGTGAATGTGATACGGTGGAACAGGGATACAAACAAAACAGTTTCGTAACGTTCGCAATTGTTAGCCGTAACTAAACCCAGGGCTGGTACGATGTTCATTTATTCTGCATCAAGATGGTATGCAGATCGAATATAAATAACTTTTAATTGCCATTCCTTAATGAGCAAGTTGTATAAATCAGCCAAACACAATATGTTCTCTACAGTGTCTTAAATCTGAACAAGACGAGAAAGCCATAAATGTGTGACTGCTGTTACAATAATCTCTGCTGTCTCCTTCCTTACATCAGGCAATCCAGGAGAAATCCGTGGCAATATTTCCGTTCTAAATGTTACATTGTCACGGTAACGGGTAATAAATCGTCTCGCAAGGTTTTAAATCCCTATAAAAGTGTCAAACAAAAAGGCAGCTTGTTACGGATGAAGCAAATTTCATTCCCGAGAAATGCGTGGTTTTAAAACTTTATTTTTACGATATTTCACCTATTTCAAGATTTTTTGTATGTGTGCTAAATATTGAAAATAAAAGGTTTTATCTACCTTAATTTTGAGTTACATTTATTTGTTTATACGTGTATTTTGTGCACATGTTTGTAAGGAGATACATCTGGGCTCTAAACAAATCATTCTCCTGTTGCATCAACTTTGACAACACTACGCACATTGTGTACTTCCGCACGAGGTATGCATGGAAGGAATTCCTGGCACGCTTTAGCAAATGTACATCGACTTTTATCCATCGTTAAATTCATTTAAATCATAAATATTATATTTTACTTTAATCAAAAGCGACAGAAATTGTACTTAGTGGGGTTTGTTTATAAATTATCACATAGCACCGGCGGTCAGCACATTGACACACTGACACACTGACACACTGACACACTGACACACTGACACACTGACACACTGACACACTGACACACTGACACACTGACACACTGACACACTGACACACTGACACACTGACACACTGACACACTGACACACTGACACACTGACACACTGACACACTGACACACTGACACACTGACACACTGACACACTGACACACTGACACACTGACAGTGATATTATTCGGATATTACAAACATGCTATACAACTCCATGGTAACAGGAATGGTTTGTATTAACTGAAATAGTTTATTTCTCATCAATTACTGTGTTTTCGGGAGGCCTTATGACCTACATGGGATGAAGAGGATAAGTAAATAAGTTCTGTGATTTCGACACTTGTACACATTTTTCGGCTAACATCAACTGCTTCACTGATACGGACACCAACATATTGTTATGTTTGTAATTGTTCACTTGTATGTGTGGATGTCATACCGCCTTGTGTTGATGCGATGACTGTGGATGTCATACCGCCTTGTGTTGTTGCGATGACTGTGGATGTCATACCGCCTTGTGTTGTTGCGGTGACTATAGATGTCATACCGCCTTGTGTTGTTGCGATGACCGTGGATGTCATACCGCCTTGTGTTGTTGCGATGACCGTGGATGTCATACCGCCTTGTGTTGTTGCGATGACTGTGGATGTCATACCGCCTTGTGTTGTTGCGAAGACTGTGGATGTCATACCGCCTTGTGTTGTTGCGGTGACTGTGTATGTCATACCGCCTTGTGTTGTTGCGATGACTGTGGATGTCATACCGCCTTGTGTTGTTGCGATGACTGTGGATGTCATACCGCCTTGTGTTGTTGCGGTGACTGTGTATGTCATACCGCCTTGTGTTGTTGCGATGACTGTGGATGTCATACCGCCTTGTGTTGTTGCGGTGACTATAGATGTCATACCGCCTTTTGTTGTTGCGATGACTGTGGATGTCATACCGCCTTGTGTTGTTGTGATGACCGTGGGTGTCATACCGCCTTGTGTTGTTGCGGTGACTGTGAATGTCATACCGCCTTGTGTTGTTGCGATGACTGTTGATGTCATACCGCCTTGTGTTGTTGCGGTGACTGTGGATGTCATACCGCCTTGTGTTGTTGCGGTGACTGTGGATGTCATACCGCCTTTTGTTGTTGCGATGACTGTGTGTGTGTCATACCGCCTTGTGTTGTTGCGGTGACTATAGATGTCATACCGCCTTGTGTTGTTGCGATGACTGTTGATGTCATACCGCCTTGTGTTGTTGCGGTGACTGTGGATGTCATACCGCCTTTTGTTGTTGCGATGACTGTGGATGTCATACCGCCTTGTGTTGTTGCGTTGACTGTGGATGTCATACCGCCTTGTGTTGTTGCGTTGATTGTGGATGTCATACCGCCTTGTGTTGTTGCGTTGATTGTGGATGTCATACCGCCTTGTGTTGTTGCGTTGATTGTGGATGTCATACCGCCTTGTGTTGTTGCGATGACTGTGGATGTCATACCGCCTTTTGTTGTTGCGATGACTGTGGATGTCATACCGCCTTGTGTTGTTGTGATGACCGTGGGTGTCATACCGCCTTGTGTTGTTGCGGTGACTGTGAATGTCATACCGCCTTGTGTTGTTGCGATGACTGTTGATGTCATACCGCCTTGTGTTGTTGCGGTGACTGTGGATGTCATACCGCCTTGTGTTGTTGCGGTGACTGTGGATGTCATACCGCCTTTTGTTGTTGCGATGACTGTGTGTGTGTCATACCGCCTTGTGTTGTTGCGGTGACTATAGATGTCATACCGCCTTGTGTTGTTGCGATGACTGTTGATGTCATACCGCCTTGTGTTGTTGCGGTGACTGTGGATGTCATACCGCCTTGTGTTGTTGCGATGACTGTGGATGTCATACCGCCTTGTGTTGTTGCGATGACTGTGGATGTCATACCGCCTTGTGTTGTTGCGATGACTGTGGATGTCATACTGCCTTGTGTTGTTGCGATGACTGTGGATGTCATACCGCCTTGTGTTGTTGCGATGACTGTGGATGTCATACCGCCTTGTGTTGTTGCGATGACTGTGGATGTCATACCGCCTTGTGTTGTTGCGATGACTGTGGATGTCATACCGCCTTGTGTTGTTGCGGTGACTGTGGATGTCATACCAGCTTGTGCTGTTGCGATGACTGTGTTTGTCTTACCGCCTTGTGTTGTTGCGATGACTGTGGATGTCATACCGCCTTGTGTTGTTGCGTTGACTGTGGATGTCATACCGCCTTGTGTTGTTGCGGTGACTGTGGATGTCATACCGCCTTGTGTTGTTGCGTTGACTGTGGATGTCATACCGCCTTGTGTTGTTGCGGTGACTGTGGATGTCATACCGCCTTGTGTTGTTGCGGTGACTGTGGATGTCACACTGCCTTGTGATGTTGCGATGACTGTGTATGTCATACCGCATTGTGTTGTTGCGATGACCGTGGGTGTCATACCGCCTTGTGTTGTTGCGGTGACTGCGGATGTCATACCGCCTTGTGTTGTTGCGATGACTGTGGGTGTCATACTGCCTAGTGTTGTCGCGATGACTGTGGATGCCATACCGCCTTGTATTGTTGCGATGACTGTGGATGTCATACCAGCTTGTGTTGTTGCGGTGACTGTGGATGTCATACCACCTTGTGTTGTTGCGATGACTGTGTATGTCATACCAGCTTGTGTTGTTGCGATGACTGTGGATGTCATACCAGCTTGTGTTGTTGCGATGACTGTGGATGTCATACCAGCTTGTGTTGTTGCGATGACTGTGGATGTCATACCAGCTTGTGTTGTTGCGATGACTGTGGATGTCATACCGCCTTGTGTTGTTGCGATGACTGTGGATGTCATACCACCTTGTGTTGTTGCGGTGACTGTTGATGCCGTACCGGCTTGTGTTGTTGCGATGACTGTGGATGTCATTCCACCTTGTGTTGTTGCGGTGACTGTTGATGCCGTACCGGCTTGTGTTGTTGCGGTGACTGTGGATGCCATACCGCCTTGTGTTGTTGCGATGACTGTGTGTGTCATACCGCCTTTTGTTGTTGTGATGACCTTGGGTGTCATACCGCCTTGTGTTGTTGTGATGACCGTGGATGCCATATCGCCTTGTGTTGTTGCGATGACTGTGGATGTCATACCAGCTTGTGTTGTTGCGATGACTGTAGATGTCATACTAGCTTGTGCTGTTGCGATGACTGTGGATGTCATACCAGCTTGTGCTGTTGCGGTGACTGTGGATGTCATACCAGCTTGTGCTGTTGCGGTGACTGTGGATGTCATACTAGCTTGTGTTGTTGCGATGACTGTGGATGTCATACTAGCTTGTGTTGTTGCGATGACTGTGGATGTCATACTAGCTTGTGTTGTTGCGGTGACTATAGATGTCATACCGCCTTGTGTTGTTGCGATGACTGTGGATGTCATACTAGCTTGTGTTGTTGCGGTGACTGTGGATGTCATACCAGCTTGTGTTGTTGCGATGACTGTGGATGTCATACTAGCTTGTGTTGTTGCGATGACTGTGGATGTCATACTAGCTTGTGTTGTTGCGATGACTGTGGATGTCATACCAGCTTGTGTTGTTGCGATGACTGTGGATGTCATACTAGCTTGTGTTGTTGCGATGACTGTGGATGTCATACCAGCTTGTGTTGTTGCGATGACTGTGGATGTCATACTAGCTTGTGCTGTTGCGGTGACTGTAGATGTCATACTAGCTTGTGCTGTTGCGGTGACTGTAGATGTCATACCGCCTTGTGTTGTTGCGGTGACTATAGATGTCATACCAGCTTGTGTTGTTGCGATGACTGTGGATGTCATACTAGCTTGTGTTGTTGCGGTGACTGTAGATGTCATACCAGCTTGTGCTGTTGCGGTGACTGTGGATGTCATACCAGCTTGTGTTGTTGCGGTGACTGTGGATGTCATACCAGCTTGTGCTGTTGCGGTGACTGTGGATGCCATACCGCCTTGTGTTGTTGCGATGACTGTGTGTGTCATACCGCCTTTTGTTGTTGTGATGACCGTGGGTGTCATACCGCCTTGTGTTGTTGTGATGACCGTGGATGTCATATCGCCTTGTGTTGTTGTGATGACCGTGGATGCCATATCGCCTTGTGTTGTTGCGATGGCTGTGGATGTCATACCAGCTTGTGTTGTTGCGATGACTGTAGATGTCATACTAGCTTGTGCTGTTGCGATGACTGTGGATGTCATACCAGCTTGTGCTGTTGCGGTGACTGTGGATGTCATACCAGCTTGTGCTGTTGCGGTGACTGTGGATGTCATACTAGCTTGTGTTGTTGCGATGACTGTGGATGTCATACTAGCTTGTGTTGTTGCGATGACTGTGGATGTCATACTAGCTTGTGTTGTTGCGGTGACTATAGATGTCATACCGCCTTGTGTTGTTGCGATGACTGTGGATGTCATACTAGCTTGTGTTGTTGCGGTGACTGTGGATGTCATACCAGCTTGTGTTGTTGCGATGACTGTGGATGTCATACTAGCTTGTGTTGTTGCGATGACTGTGGATGTCATACTAGCTTGTGTTGTTGCGATGACTGTGGATGTCATACCAGCTTGTGTTGTTGCGATGACTGTGGATGTCATACTAGCTTGTGTTGTTGCGATGACTGTGGATGTCATACCAGCTTGTGTTGTTGCGATGACTGTGGATGTCATACTAGCTTGTGCTGTTGCGGTGACTGTAGATGTCATACTAGCTTGTGCTGTTGCGGTGACTGTAGATGTCATACCGCCTTGTGTTGTTGCGGTGACTATAGATGTCATACCAGCTTGTGTTGTTGCGATGACCGTGGGTGTCATACCGCCTTGTGTTGTTGTGATGAACTTGGATGCCATACCGCCTTGTGTTGTTGCGATGACCGTGGGTGTCATACCGCCTTGTGTTGTTGCGATGACTGTGGATGTCATACCGCCTTGTGTTGTTGCGATGACTGTGGATGTCATACCGCCTTGTGTTGTTGCGATGACTGTGGATGTCATACCGCCTTGTGTTGTTGCGATGACTGTGGATGTCATACCGCCTTGTGTTGTTGCGATGACCGTGGATGTCATACCGCCTTGTGTTGTTGCGATGACTGTGTTTGTCTTACCGCCTTGTGTTGTTGCGATGACTGTGGATGTCATACCGCCTTGTGTTGTTGCGTTGACTGTGGATGTCATACCGCCTTGTGTTGTTGCGGTGACTGTGGATGTCATACCGCCTTGTGTTGTTGCGTTGACTGTGGATGTCATACCGCCTTGTGTTGTTGCGGTGACTGTGGATGTCATACCGCCTTGTGTTGTTGCGGTGACTGTGGATGTCACACTGCCTTGTGATGTTGCGATGACTGTGTATGTCATACCGCATTGTGTTGTTGCGATGACCGTGGGTGTCATACCGCCTTGTGTTGTTGCGGTGACTGTGGATGTCATACCACCTTGTGTTGTTGCGATGACTGTGTATGTCATACCAGCTTGTGTTGTTGCGATGACTGTGGATGTCATACCAGCTTGTGTTGTTGCGATGACTGTGGATGTCATACCAGCTTGTGTTGTTGCGATGACTGTGGATGCCATACCAGCTTGTGTTGTCGCGATGACTGTGGATGCCATACCGCCTTGTATTGTTGCGATGACTGTGGATGTCATACCAGCTTGTGTTGTTGCGGTGACTGTGGATGTCATACCACCTTGTGTTGTTGCGATGACTGTGTATGTCATACCAGCTTGTGTTGTTGCGATGACTGTGGATGTCATACCAGCTTGTGTTGTTGCGATGACTGTGGATGTCATACCAGCTTGTGTTGTTGCGATGACTGTGGATGTCATACCAGCTTGTGTTGTTGCGATGACTGTGGATGTCATACCGCCTTGTGTTGTTGCGATGACTGTGGATGTCATACCACCTTGTGTTGTTGCGGTGACTGTTGATGCCGTACCGGCTTGTGTTGTTGCGATGACTGTGGATGTCATTCCACCTTGTGTTGTTGCGGTGACTGTTGATGCCGTACCGGCTTGTGTTGTTGCGGTGACTGTGGATGCCATACCGCCTTGTGTTGTTGCGATGACTGTGTGTGTCATACCGCCTTTTGTTGTTGTGATGACCTTGGGTGTCATACCGCCTTGTGTTGTTGTGATGACCGTGGATGCCATATCGCCTTGTGTTGTTGCGATGACTGTGGATGTCATACCAGCTTGTGTTTTTGCGATGACTGTAGATGTCATACTAGCTTGTGCTGTTGCGATGACTGTGGATGTCATACCAGCTTGTGCTGTTGCGGTGACTGTGGATGTCATACCAGCTTGTGCTGTTGCGGTGACTGTGGATGTCATACTAGCTTGTGTTGTTGCGATGACTGTGGATGTCATACTAGCTTGTGTTGTTGCGATGACTGTGGATGTCATACTAGCTTGTGTTGTTGCGGTGACTATAGATGTCATACCGCCTTGTGTTGTTGCGATGACTGTGGATGTCATACTAGCTTGTGTTGTTGCGGTGACTGTGGATGTCATACCAGCTTGTGTTGTTGCGATGACTGTGGATGTCATACTAGCTTGTGTTGTTGCGATGACTGTGGATGTCATACTAGCTTGTGTTGTTGCGATGACTGTGGATGTCATACCAGCTTGTGTTGTTGCGATGACTGTGGATGTCATACTAGCTTGTGTTGTTGCGATGACTGTGGATGTCATACCAGCTTGTGTTGTTGCGATGACTGTGGATGTCATACTAGCTTGTGCTGTTGCGGTGACTGTAGATGTCATACTAGCTTGTGCTGTTGCGGTGACTGTAGATGTCATACCGCCTTGTGTTGTTGCGGTGACTATAGATGTCATACCAGCTTGTGTTGTTGCGATGACTGTGGATGTCATACTAGCTTGTGTTGTTGCGGTGACTGTAGATGTCATACCAGCTTGTGCTGTTGCGGTGACTGTGGATGTCATACCAGCTTGTGTTGTTGCGGTGACTGTGGATGTCATACCAGCTTGTGCTGTTGCGGTGACTGTGGATGCCATACCGCCTTGTGTTGTTGCGATGACTGTGTGTGTCATACCGCCTTTTGTTGTTGTGATGACCGTGGGTGTCATACCGCCTTGTGTTGTTGTGATGACCGTGGATGTCATATCGCCTTGTGTTGTTGTGATGACCGTGGATGCCATATCGCCTTGTGTTGTTGCGATGGCTGTGGATGTCATACCAGCTTGTGTTGTTGCGATGACTGTAGATGTCATACTAGCTTGTGCTGTTGCGATGACTGTGGATGTCATACCAGCTTGTGCTGTTGCGGTGACTGTGGATGTCATACCAGCTTGTGCTGTTGCGGTGACTGTGGATGTCATACTAGCTTGTGTTGTTGCGATGACTGTGGATGTCATACTAGCTTGTGTTGTTGCGATGACTGTGGATGTCATACTAGCTTGTGTTGTTGCGGTGACTATAGATGTCATACCGCCTTGTGTTGTTGCGATGACTGTGGATGTCATACTAGCTTGTGTTGTTGCGGTGACTGTGGATGTCATACCAGCTTGTGTTGTTGCGATGACTGTGGATGTCATACTAGCTTGTGTTGTTGCGATGACTGTGGATGTCATACTAGCTTGTGTTGTTGCGATGACTGTGGATGTCATACCAGCTTGTGTTGTTGCGATGACTGTGGATGTCATACTAGCTTGTGTTGTTGCGATGACTGTGGATGTCATACCAGCTTGTGTTGTTGCGATGACTGTGGATGTCATACTAGCTTGTGCTGTTGCGGTGACTGTAGATGTCATACTAGCTTGTGCTGTTGCGGTGACTGTAGATGTCATACCGCCTTGTGTTGTTGCGGTGACTATAGATGTCATACCAGCTTGTGTTGTTGCGATGACCGTGGGTGTCATACCGCCTTGTGTTGTTGTGATGACCTTGGATGCCATACCGCCTTGTGTTGTTGCGATGACCGTGGGTGTCATACCGCCTTGTGTTGTTGCGATGACTGTGGATGTCATACCGCCTTGTGTTGTTGCGATGACTGTGGATGTCATACCGCCTTGTGTTGTTGCGATGACTGTGGATGTCATACCGCCTTGTGTTGTTGCGATGACTGTGGATGTCATACCGCCTTGTGTTGTTGCGATGACCGTGGATGTCATACCGCCTTGTGTTGTTGCGATGACTGTGTATGTCATACCGCCTTGTGTTGTTGCGATGACTGTTGATGTCGTACCGGCTTGTGTTGTTCCGGTGACTGTGGATGTCATACCGGCTTGTTCTTTGTGGCATTTCTTGCTCTATTTCGTGGCATTCGTTTCATTCCACTAAAGATGTATCTGGCTCATCTGAACATAAAACGTTCGAATTTGTTTCATCCAGTATTATTGTTACATCGGCTAAAACATCTCTAATAAGAACCATTGCAATGTATAACCGAGTGAAAGTGGAAGGTTGTTTTAATTTTATGATGTACAAACATCTTTCTTCAACAAATACGCATCAATATATTATGAGTTCATTATTTGTAAATGCATGTGTTCTAACTGTAGGAAATATATTTGTTCATGGTTGTTTAACAAATGAGCATATTTTTATCTTTAACATGAAAACTGCGAGGACATGAACACAGACGTCAATCAACAAAACAATGAATGCTTCCCCTCGCTCCCCTCGAAGAAAATACAGTTGGTTAACTAGAATACTTTCAGTCATATAACGGTGGTTAATTCTTCTCTCACTTAATAATCAAGTTTATCGACTATTAATATAGTTTTTTTTTTTTTAGTTTTATTTCCCAACAACCAGAAGGTCATAGACTCATGTGGTACATATAAACATACTTTTATATAAATATTTACATTATCTATACATTTACACATACAATTAACATACATTTACACATACAATTAACATACATTTACACATACAATTAACATACATTTACACATACAATTAACATACATACTTGCACATATACATACATTAGGACAAAACATGATTAGAACAAATATACCAGAAGATCATAGACCCATGTGGTACAATTAATATACTTGTACATAAACATTTACATTACTTTAACATTTACACATACAATAAGCAAACATGCTTGTACTTATACATATATAGGAACAAAAATAACAACAAACATATCACATATGTCATCTAATTCAATATAAATATGATACGAGTTGTGTAATATTATATTAGTGATCAATGTTTTGTTATTTACAAGCACAAATATCTAATATATGTTATACAATAGATTTGACCTTGTTGTAAATGCTTTTTCTATGTAATTACTCAGATTTTTTAGAGTAAGTGTATTCTCAGAATTAACAAGTTCAATAAATGTATGCATACTAGGCCGTCTCCAAAAGTATGACGGTATCAATCGTTTTCTTAGATCACTATAAATGTTACATTGTATGACAAAGTGGTACTCATCTTCTAATAGATTACAAACATTACATATACGTTCGTTTATAGGCGTATTTACAGGTATATATTAATGTTACTATAAGATTGATATATCACGATAAGAAGTGTCAGTGTATATTATTTGTATAAATTGACCATCGTATACTGGCCGTCCATCTGTCTGGAGATGTGCTAGATTTATGTCAATATCTCAAATAGTTCGGAATAATGATCACGTAACGTGTAATGTTTTTCTCGTTTATCTTGGATCCACGATTAGATCAAAGTCTCTCATACAGTGTACATACACAGATACAAGATCAAATGTCAATGTCCGCGGTAAGAGAAATTCAGAGTTTTTACTTATCTATGTTTCCACTGGGGAATGAGGGAAGGGCAGGGATACACCTTTAAATAAAAAGACGATCCGACAATTGGGATTCTGAAACGTCGAATGATTCCGGGTACAGTGAAATATTTTGGCAGGATTCTTTAATAGATTCCGGAACTGAGGATATAAGCATAACCCTCTGTGGGGAATTTAGACAAGATCCTTGGTGGATAAATAGACACAAAACGACAAATTGTCTCAAATTCCACTTGGCAATTCTCCAAATTCCCTGAAAATCCCTTTTCCCTACTATTAGGTTTGTTAAACGTACATGAAATGAAATCAGACGTTGGATTGACTTGTATCGTCCGTCTATTTGTCGTAAATCGTGTCCGTGAGAAATTTTACCCCTAGGAATGATTGTCAAATAACTTAAACGCTTACCACAATTAGGCTGTGCGCAGAACGCAACATCCGGTCATATGGTGATATCAAAGGTCAATATAACGTATTTCATGTCCGCTCCATATTACACATTTATAGTAGGATATTGGAATAACCACACAAATGTGAACTATAAGGAGGCAGCACATAGAACACAACTTCCGACCTTGTCGGTTCAAGGTCAAGGTGATACAGTTAGTTAAACAGACCGTCAAATTAATCAATCAATCAATCAATCAATCAATCAATCAATCAATCAATCAATCAATCAATCAATCAATCAATCAATCAATCAATCAATCTATCAATCAATCAATCAATCAATCAATCAATAAATCAATTATTTAATCAATATCACTGTCGTGTATACGAAACGCGAAAACAAATAAAATTAAACAGTTATTTTTTTTCATTTTCTGATATCACCGAAAGTTGAGATACAACGTTAGTGAAGACAAGCGACGATATATCACGCTATTCGCTGAAGCGCGTGAAATAACTAATTTCTTACTATCACCACGTGACGATAGCGGACTGCTTGTTAAAGGGAGACAACTTCAGTAAATATTCCAGACAAGAAATATCGTACTTATGCTCAGTCACCTATCATTGTCTCATGCTTCATAATTTCTGACTGTAGTTTCATTCTTATCATTCAATCAAAAATGAAATAGACATATTCAATGAATGCACGCTACTTACATCACTAAACATGTACACGTAGATCGACCTATAACACAATGTTCAATATCAATTAAAACGTATCAAATAACAGTAGACATGTTAACATAGCAGTGTCGTTGTTAGTTCATGAAAGCTTGTATCGAACGTGATTTTAAAGTCAAATTACGAACTGTAAAATCAAACATTGGAGCATTGGCCACAATTGTCTGCACAACGGCGAGACTTAAATTGTCTTATTTCATACCAAGCATGTTCAGACGTTCACACTGACAGAGGGAAACTATTCACACTGACAGACGGAAACTGTTTACACTGACAGACGGAAACTGTTTACACTGACAGAGGGAAACTATTCACACTGACAGACGGAAACTATTCACACTGACAGACGGAAACTGTTTACACTGACAGACGGAAACTGTTTACTCTGACAGACGGAAACTGTTTACACTGACAGACGGAAACTGTTTACTCTGACAGCCGGAAACTGTTTACACTGACAGACGGAAACTGTTTACTCTGACAGACGGACACTGTTTACACTGACAGACGGAAACTGTTTACTCTGGCAGACGGAAACTGTTTACTCTGACAGACGGAAACTGTTTACACTGACAGACGTAAACTGTTCTCACTGACAGACGGAACCTGGTCACACTGACAGACGGGACCTGTTTACTCTGACAGACGGAATCTGTTAACACTGACAGACGGACACTGTTCATACTGACAGACTGAACCTGTTCACACTGACAGACGGAAACTGTTTACACTGACAGACGGAACATGTTCACACTGACAGACGGTATCTGTTCACACTGACAGACGGAAACTGTTTACACTGACAAAGGAACCTGTTTACACTGACAAAGGAACCTGTTTCCACTGACAGACGGAAACTGTTTACACTGACAGACGGACACTGTTTACTCTGATAGACGGAAACTGTTTACTCTGACCGTCGGAAACTGTTTACACTGACAGACGGAACATGTTCACACTGACAGACGGAAAATGTTTACACTGACAGACGGAACCTGTTTACACTGACATTCGGAACCTGTTTACACTGACAGACGGAAACTGTTTACACTGACAGACGGACACTGTTTACTCTGACAGACGGAAACTGTTCACTCTCACAGGCGGAAACTGTTCACTCTGACAGACGGAACCTGTTTACACTGACAGACGGAAACTGTTTACTCTGACAGACGGAACCTGTTTACACTGACCGACGGAACCTGTTTACATTGACATACGGAACCTGTTTACTCTGACAGACGGTACCTGTTTACACTGACAGACGGAAACTGTTTACTCTGACAGACGGTACCTGTTTACACTGACAGACGGAAACTGTTTACTCTGACATACGGAACCTGTTTACTCTGACAGACGGAACCTGTTTACACTGACAGACGGAACCTGTTTACTCTGACAGACGGACACTGTTCACTCTGACAGACGGAAACTGTTCAAATGTTCACACTGTATGTTGGACTGGCGGCCTCCGTCAACCACTTCATATATTTCAGGTTCGCGCTTATAATCAACTCAACAAGATATTCGAAAAGACAGTTGTCACCAAACTTGTTTATTAAAATATTGATTGAAAGTAAATATAATAAAATCCTCTTGGGGAACCCTTGTGACAAAATACTTCCTATTTAGGATCATTCGTTGCAATGGTTCGTTGCTTCATTACCTGCACATACCACATATACAATCCGCTGGTGGAAGTAGTTACCTAGATGCTATTGATGCCACACCAAATTGAGTGGTAGTTCGTCGGATTTAACGCTCCTTTAAAATGCAAGAGTAGAAATAAAAATACCCGCTCGCACGTCCGTCAAAAATCAAAATTTATTATTTGCTGTGTACGAAATGCGACGCTAATAAAGGGTACATTTGCATTTAAAGTTACTCTTGTTCATTTAATTACCTTTCGGTACAAATTCTACAGTTACAAGCTCAAGCGTTCGGGAGATCCCACAATTTCCGAAAATTGTATTTAAAGCTATCAAAGTAGTCGTTCTTGAATGTCATTTGTAACATGGCTTAAAACTTCAATAAACCAATCGCTATGCATTTCACACACGGCCTGTTTATCAGAGTGTCGTGAAAATATTACAGACTGTTAGCGCCTCTAGACTGGCCCACATCGTTGATATAATCTGACATTAAAATCACATGTGACGACGGCGATATTAAATATAAGCCTAGCAACTGTAGTTAACACTCGCACAAAGCATTATAAACATGGGAGTACATGGGAGTACCTTCAAGGATCACAGACGATGTGCAGGAAATTTACATTAAATGCATCACAACTTAGGCTAAATAAAGGTTGATACAACCGCTACACAGACATTTAAAGGTTTAAGATACGTGTGCAACATGAAATACTTGTGACAAGCTTGGAAAAGCATACAAATACTGGAAAATTCATGCAGTAGCGAAAACAGATGACAATAGGAAATGTTAACAAATTCGGATAGAATAAAGCGAGCATGGAGCTGTATAATATGTGTTTGGTATGTCTATAATTCTGATCAACACATATGTGTACGATTCGATGCTTTGTTATAAACATCTTGATTGGAAAAATGCATTAATCTAGGATAGCATGGAAGAATAGCTACGTTACTAAAAATTATAATACAAAATGGTAAATCCCCTTACTCTGAGGCGTTACAATATTACCATTATTTTGTCCAAAACAGAGGAAATCAGATAAAACTGTTGGATATTTTTTTCACACGAAATTCGGAAGTTTGAAACAGCCAAGACTAGCATGGTGCTATTGAACATCATAATGTTTAACTTGAAATTCCATAAGAAGACTTGCTATACAGTTTTCATCTTGTTCAGAATCACCCTGTCTGTCAGTTGTTGTGACCAGATATAACATATTCAATTTAAGGCAAGAAATACTCAATCAGTTTTCAAGGAAATATAACTTGGCAAACATAGCAATCAGAAGTGTAGATATGTAAGACATTGTTTATGCATACCCACCAAGGTATTATGACCCATTAACATAAACTATTTGTGCATCTCATGGTAACATTCAAGTCTAAGTTGGTAGCTCACCTACGCAAAAGGTGCTTACTGTGATGGCCTGATGTCTAGTTTTAAGTTTTCAACCAGCATTGCTCTATGTTTTTGTATTTGCTACTCATTAAAAAATAGAATTGAAAAAAAAGCGCCGTTAGTGAAATTTTGAGAATATAAGAAAAAATAAAATTATAAAAAAAACTCGCCGCCAGTGAAATTTTGGAAATTTAAAACATATTTGTTCGCTCGCTCGCCACATCTTATTCGTAAAAAAGAACTGCTGATCAATGTGATGTGGCCTTAGATTTATTTGTTTAATCTTACCGTCTTCTTGCAATTCTTGCCAAACTGCTATGTTGAACGAATGAATTGTACGGTAGGCAAGCTTTCGCTGGAACTGTTTGTTGAGCATGCGCAGACGTTGTCATGGTATCCTGATTTATGCAAAAGGTATGATTTTCTCAGCACCCTTCTTATGATTTGGAGTTTAAATGTTGTATTTATTGAAACTTTGACCATCACAAGAATAGAACGTAACACGGCTATTTGTTTTTATTTTACAAACACGTATGTAGTAAAGTACAATGTATTAGTTTCATGTTTTCCAAATCGTATATTTAAATAAAAAACACGATTTTAGTACGTCAGTGTATCCATAGAAACAATGACAAACATAATATATTATGTAAACATAATATTTATAAGTTAACTCTATTAATATTCATATTTTTGTTTTAAGTTCAAAAAGAAACAATAGAAACTAAATTATATATATATATGCTTAGTCACCATAGCAACAGAAGATTTACCACACAATTTACAATCAACAAAACATAACGTGTGTGGTCTAATTCTGAAATAGCATCACCTTTTTCTTTTTTCAATCTAATTATTTTCGTTGCCATGGTAACAAATTTAATATTAATTGCCAAGTTAGAGATAGATGAGAGAGTGGGAGGTCAACGGAGAGAAATAACAATATACTGTATGTCCTCTTGTTGCACATTGTGTGTGCGGATATAACGAAGTAAATCTCCAGGTACCCTGAAATTCGTTATAAGCGTCTTCCACTGTATATGTTTACTAGTTCACTTCATATGGTCAGTGTCTCGTTTAACATTTGGATGAGTTAAGTCACATAGTACCAGCAACAAACACACAGAGGCGAGGGTTGTTACTCCAATATACCCAAGTATTCTAGAACTATATCTTTTATCATCAGCACATCTCAGCGTTCGATTATAAAGACTTGTCGTTTTTCGGGACACAGTCATCTCCTTTATCATGTCAGTAAAATAGTCAACATCTTCCTTGGAGTGATTTGACTGCTCAGTCAGGTTGCATTCACAGTAGTTTGGAGGGATTTCAGTCACACTGGTTACTGGAAATTGTCCCCAACGTACGGATGAGTTATAGTTCTCTATAGATGTACATGTAATATTGCCTTGTATTGTGTCCTTTCCTGTGGTCGTGGTGGTGTAGTTCACGGCAAGGTTTAAATATGTGGTGTTTTTCTGCAGCATACATGAACTGAACGATATGTTGTGCTTGTCATGAAGCAGGGAGCACATTACTGTCGTATTGTTGCAATACGTACCACAGTGTGTTAACTCCTTACTACGCTGATTTACTGATGAACCATCAAACGTGTTTGATACGCTGTGTTCTCCATGCACGGCGTTATATATGGTACCGTATGTGTTATTGTTGTTGCAAAAGAACGTATGTCTTGTAGAACAGTTTCCTATCGTGAAAATACTCAGTCTTGAGAACTTTGTCTTTTTAACTGCCAAACATTGGCCGCCCTTCTCTCTCGCTGTTGGAGGAAGAATTCTATGTGTGTCAATGGGGATGGAAGTTGTTCCCATAGAAACAAACCACGCGTGCACGTGTGGGTACGGAGCAAACAAACCTGTCCAAAAAGCAAATTCTTGGCGATTTATCACCGTCTCAAAATGTTCCGGACTTATAGTTTCCTTGGACATTAACCAGTCCGAAAATCCCATCCACACAGATCCAGTTTGTTGACACAAAGAATTTGCTTCAAACCACGTAACTTTATACTCGTTTGAAATGATGTTCAATTCATCTTTACATAATGTTACATTGTTAATAATCTTCTCACTTGATTCTCCTGAACCAACAAACACAAGGATTATAATTAAGATCATTTCACACAATAGTAACCGAATGAACAAGGTTAATTGCAAGCTATCACTATGAACGAACGACAACGATTGCTGTGTAGACTGAATTTATATTAGAACAATATTCGCACCATAATCCTCGGCAAATATTTCTGCGTCTTAATTACTAGGTATATATAATACTAGATGATTGTTCACTGCACGAACGGATTAATATAAGTGTTCATGCACTCGCTGTACAAACGGTTTTGTTTAATGAATTTCGGTAGTGCGAGAAATAGTCCCGACCAGACCAGACCAATAGACCAGAGATTACACCGGATGAGATTTTATTACATATTTGTCAGTTTGTCATATTGACATTTGCTTAAAATTACCTTTATACTATTATACGGAGGAATTTGTGAATTTGGTTTCCTCATTAAGTTATTGGCAAACAAATGTAAATTAATGTGTTGTCGCCTTATTCTGAAAATTTCAGGAAATGAAGCCGGAACGCTACGGTGATACGAGTATTTCAACTCATGATACGATAAGCTAATCAAGGGACTGGTACAGTAACATACACGCACATAATACAAGCAACTCATGATAAGATAAGCTAATCAAGGGACTGGTACAGTAACATACATAATACAAGCAACTCATGATAAGATAAGCTAATCAAGGGACTGGTACAGTAACATACATAATACAAGCAACTCATGATAAGATAAGCTAATCAAGGGACTGGTACAGTAACATACATAATACAAGCAACTCATGATAAGATAAGCTAATCAAGGGACTGGTACAGTAACATACATAATACAAGCAACTCATGATAAGATAAGCTAATCAAGGGACTGGTACTGTAACATACACGCACATAATACAAGCAACTCATGATAAGATAAGCTAATCAAGGGACTGGTACAGTAACATACACATACATAGTACAAGCAACTCATGATAAGATAAGCTAATCAAGGGACTGGTACAGTAACATACACGCACATAATACAAGCAACTCATGATAAGATAAGCTAATCAAGGGACTGGTACAGTAACATACACATACATAATACAAGGAACTCATGATAAGATAAGCTAATCAAGGGACTGGTACAGTAACATACATAATACAAGCAACTCATGATAAGATAAGCTAATCATGGGACTGGTACAGTAACATACACGCACATAATACAAGCAACTCATGATAAGATAAGCTAATCAAGGGACTGGTACAGTAACATACACGCACATAATACAAGCAACTCATGATAAGATAAGCTAATCAAGGGACTGGTACAGTAACATACACGCACATAATACAAGCAATTCATGATAAGATAAGCTAATAAAGGGACTGGTACAGTAACATACACGCACATAATACAAGCAACTCATGATAAGATAAGCTAATCAGGGGACTGGTACAGTAACATACACGCACAT
This sequence comes from Mactromeris polynyma, assembly GCA_032209605.1. Lineage (NCBI taxonomy): Eukaryota > Metazoa > Mollusca > Bivalvia > Venerida > Mactridae > Mactromeris > Mactromeris polynyma. The sequence goes on along the minus strand of JASFXZ010000014.1, from coordinate 11,687,642 downwards.
AATACAAGCAACTACATCAAAACAAAAGGTGCTTGATTCAAAATACCAAAGTCGTTAGATATGATTGAAGACATGAGTATACACACATATAAACAACATACATGCATCATTGGCATAACAATCAGCAAAGTGAACACATTACAGTAAGCACCACTGTATACAACATTGTCGAAGATCATTTCATAGCCTGGTTTATTCGCAGAAATGTTTTTACGTTTGTTTTTAAGTCCCAGAATTGTTGATTGTTCAGTTCGGCCATCGAGTCAATTTCATTATCTTGTTTTTCCATATATAAAGCGACATGTTTCCTGTGACATTTACGGAACAACCGTTTTGCCGACTTATACTTGGAGAAAGACACATCCGTGTGATTTCTAGGGTTGCCGCTTCTGATCCAAATCCACCGTAACTGATTCAATTCTTTGTGGAGTTTCGTAAGTTCATCGCTCCAATAAGGTTTCAGGAAATGTTTGAATTTAGGTTTTCGTATAGCTGATGATGATGTGTTTGTGATACATTTGACTAGGTCTTCGTAATACTGATTAATGTCATATTGACATTGAGGTTTTGTCGAAGCCATATTCCTCGGAGTTTCATTATTCTGTAATATTGTCTGATATTGTTGTATTTCTGTTGCACTCCCTTTCCGCCAGTTTATAACCATGTCGTTACATAACTTGTTTGTATTCAAATCACAAGACTTATTCACGTACAGATCTAGAGAACATCGGATTGGACGATGTCGTGACACATTTAATGCATGGTCATCAACTATTTCACAGCTTGATATGCATCGCACTTGTTCTAAGGGTAGAAATATATAGTCAATACAAGTTTCATGTTTGTTGTCATATGATACAAAAGTGTTCTTAGCACCAGTACAAATATCAAGATTGTGTACAGCTGATAGGCAAGTGTCATTAAGAAAGTTTATAAAGTCGGCATCACGTGAAGAAACATTAGTGCTCTTACATTTAGAATTAAAGTCAACCATAAATATAACAATTCCGTTTTCACGATATTGGCACCACAGGTTTTACAGTTTGTCAATATAATCCCTATAGATAGTGACCGAGTAGTTACTACAGGGGAGATACAGTTTGTCAATATAATCCCTATAGATAGTGACCGAGTAGTTACTACAGGGGAGATACAGTTTGTCAATATAATCCCTATAGATAGTGACCGAGTAGTTACTACAGGGGAGATACAGATTGTCAATATAATCCCTATAGATAGTGACCGAGTAGTTACTACAGGGGAGATACAGATTGTCAATATAATCCCAGTGACCGAGTAGTTACTACAGGGGAGATACAGATTGTCAATATAATCCCAGTGACCGAGTAGTTACTACAGGGGAGATACAGATTGTCAATATAATCCCTATAGATAGTGACCGAGTAGTTACTACAGGGGAGATACAGTTTGTCAATATAATCCCTATAGATAGTGACCGAGTAGTTACTACAGGGGAGATACAGTTTGTCAATATAATCCCTATAGATAGTGACCGAGTAGTTACTACAGGGGAGATACAGATTGTCAATATAATCCCAGTGACCGAGTAGTTACTACAGGGGAGATACAGATTGTCAATATAATCCCAGTGACCGAGAAGTTACTACAGGGGAGATACAGATTGTCAATATAATCCCAGTGACCGAGTAGTTACTACAGGGGAGATACAGTTTGTCAATATAATCCCTATAGATAGTGACCGAGTAGTTACTACAGGGGAGATACAGATTGTCAATATAATCCCAGTGACCGAGTAGTTACTACAGGGGAGATACAGATTGTCAATATAATCCCTATAGATAGTGACCGAGTAGTTACTACAGGGGAGATACAGTTTGTCAATATAATCCCTATAGATAGTGACCGAGTAGTTACTACAGGGGAGATACAGTTTGTCAATATAATCCCTATAGATAGTGACCGAGTAGTTACTACAGGGGAGATACAGATTGTCAATATAATCCCTATAGATAGTGACCGAGTAGTTACTACAGGGGAGATAAACCTGAAATAAATACATGAATTGATTTTTGGCGTACTGATATTGAATACCGACAATACGGTCGTCGTCAATATACAAAGGTGATACAACATTGTCATGTTTAATATGCCACATAATGGCGACACCTGCCTTACCAACACGTCTGTTGCTGGGAATTGTGAGCGTGTTGTCTGATATAACATAACACGCCCTGTAATTACTGTGCATTGAGTTCAGTATATACAGGTTATGGCTATATAGCCAATGTTCGGATATACCAACAAAGTCAATCGAATATATATGCAAAGCGTCACATAAATAACCACAACTGGTCATAAACCCGGTAACATTCCAGGTGAACACATTCAGCTTAAAGTCATGTCAGAAATGTCAGACATTAAGAAAATGCGTATATGCTGTCTATTGTTTATTTAATCACAACCACTAAACGATTGGTTACCATTGTAGTCACCACCTACGGAGGTATTTTAGTTAGGTTTAAATGCACATTGGTCTGTACGTGACTGATATTGAAGGAATCTCGATGGTGTATCAGAGTTTCGATTACGTGCTGATAACTGGACACGTGACAGCCATTCTGAGCAAGTAACATGAGCGGGCCAGAACATATCCCTGTAAATGAGATCACTATTAGCGTCAGCTTCAATGTTCAGTCGTATAATCACTTCATCATCGGCGTGGTACCACAGTGTTGTATCAGGTCACGTGTTAGCGTCAGCTTCAATGTTCAGTCGTATAATCACTTCATCATCGGCGTGGTACCACAGTGTTGTATCAGGTCACGTGTTAGCGTCAGCTTCAATGTTCAGTCGTATAATCACTTCATCATCGGCGTGGTACCACAGTGTTGTATCAGGTCACGTGTTAGCGTCAGCTTCAATGTTCAGTCGTATAATCACTTCATCATCGGCGTGGTACCACAATGTTGTATCAGGTCACGTGTTAGCGTCAGCTTCAATGTTCAGTCGTATAATCACTTCATCATCGGCGTGGTACCACAGTGTTGTATCAGGTCACGTGGTAATGGCGTGGTACCACAGTGTTGCATCAGGTCACGTGTTAACGGCGTGGTACCACAGTGTTGTATCAGGTCACGTGTTCATGGCGTGGTACCACAGTGTTGTATCAAGTCACGTGTTCATGGCGTGGTACCACAGTGTTGCATCAGGTCACGTGTTAACGGCGTGGTACCATAGTGTTGCATCAGGTCACGTGTTAACGGCGTGGTACCACAGTGTTGCATCAGGTCACGTGTTAGCGTCAGCTTCAATGTTCAGTCGTATAATCACTTCATCATCGGCGTGGTACCACAGTGTTGTATCAGGTCACGTGTTAGCGTCAGCTTCAATGTTCAGTCGTATAATCACTTCATCATCGGCGTGGTACCACAGTGTTGTATCAGGTCACGTGTTAGCGTCAGCTTCAATGTTCAGTCGTATAATCACTTCATCATCGGCGTGGTACCACAATGTTGTATCAGGTCACGTGTTAGCGTCAGCTTCAATGTTCAGTCGTATAATCACTTCATCATCGGCGTGGTACCACAGTGTTGTATCAGGTCACGTGTTCATGGCGTGGTACCACAGTGTTGCATCAGGTCACGTGTTAACGGCGTGGTACCACAGTGTTGTATCAGGTCACGTGTTCATGGCGTGGTACCACAGTGTTGTATCAAGTCACGTGTTCATGGCGTGGTACCACAGTGTTGCATCAGGTCACGTGTTAACGGCGTGGTACCATAGTGTTGCATCAGGTCACGTGTTAACGGCGTGGTACCACAGTGTTGCATCAGGTCACGTGTTAACGGCGTGGTACCACAGTGTTGCATCAGGTCACGTGTTAACGGCGTGGTACCACATTGTTGCATCAGGTCACGTGTTAACGGCGTGGTACCACAGTGTTGCATCAGGTCACGTGTTCACGGCGTGGTACCATAGTAATGCACCCATATGTCTGCTTGGAGTAGGCACCGTCTTCGTATAACTGACAGATTGTCGTTAATATGTATACAATACCGACATATTACTTTGAAGAGCTCATAAAGTATAAATAAGGTGGTATGAGATATTTGTTAATACAGTTTTGATAATAATGTCTTGTACTTGAGATGGCGATGTATGTAACTGTTGATACGAATTCACGCATGTGAACGTTTTATAAATATTTGCCCCGATTTGATAAAGAACAGACAACAAAATGGCGCGCTGTGGTATATTGCATAATTGTAGGAATCGGTTTAAGGGAAATTACTCAAAAACTTTTATATATTCCCACAAGTTGTCTCCCATGTTATAACATGAAACGCTTCAAGAATCCTAATTCTCTGAATTCTCCCATACAATGTAGACGCCATGGTCTGTATGAAGTGTTACATTCCTCCATACAATGTAGACGCCATGGTCTGTATGAAGGGTTACATTCCCCCATACAATGTAGACGCCATGGTCTGTATGAAGGGTTACATTCCTCCATACAATGTAGACGCCATGGTCTGTATGAAGGGTTACATTCCCCCATACAATGTAGACGCCATGGTCTGTATGAAGGGTTACATTCCCCCATACAATGTAGACGCAATGGTCTGTATGAAGTGTTACATTCTCCCATACAATGTAGACGCCATGGTCTGTATGAAGGGTTACATTCTCCCATACAATGTAGACGCCATGGTCTGTATGAAGGGTTACATTCTCCCATACAATGTAGACGCCATGGTCTGTATGAAGGGTTACATTCCCCCATACAATGTAGACGCCATGGTCTGTATGAAGTGTTACATTCCCCCATACAATGTAGACGCCATGGTCTGTATGAAGGGTTACATTCTCCCATACAATGTAGACGCCATGGTCTGTATGAAGGGTTACATTCCCCCATACAATGTAGACGCCATGGTCTGTATGAAGGGTTACATTCCCCCATACAATGTAGACGCCATGGTCTGTATGAAGTGTTACATTCTCCCATACAATGTAGACGCCATGGTCTGTATGAAGTGTTACATTCCCCCATACAATGTAGACGCCATGGTCTGCATGAAGGGTTACATTCCCCCATACAATGTAGACGCCATGGTCTGTATGAAGTGTTACATTCCCCCATACAATGTAGACGCCATGGTCTGTATGAAGTGTTACATTCCCCCATACAATGTAGACGCCATGGTCTGCATGAAGGGTTACATTCCCCCATACAATGTAGACGCCATGGTCTGTATGAAGTGTTACATTCCCCCATACAATGTAGACGCCATGGTCTGTATGAAGTGTTACATTCCCCCATACAATGTAGACGCCATGGTCTGTATGAAGGGTTACATTCCCCCATACAATGTAGACGCCATGGTCTGTATGAAGTGTTACATTCCCCCATACAATGTAGACGCCATGGTCTGTATGAAGTGTTACATTCTCCCATACAATGTAGACGCCATGGTCTGTATTCATATGTTAAACGGTAGATTCAGTGACGTTAACGGAGAATTCACCTGTACAGCAAATAATGGGAAAAGTGTGGTAGATTATATGTTAGCATCTACAGAAATATTCGAATGTATAGACGATTTTTACGTCGGCAACCTTGATTTATCAGATCATTTCCCAATCGTGTGCACACTAACTATATCTAAGAATACAGCCAATCAAGTGAGCAGACAGATTGCTGGTGAAAATAACTTGAAAACCTTCGTGACATGCAAATGGCGGGAACAGAATAAGAACGCATTTATTCAAAGTTTCAACAGCTTATGGGAACATTTTAGGAAAACAGTTGACTTGGAAAATGTTATCAATAGCGAACAGGCATTTATCTCACTTTACCAATCCACTGGTCAAAGCATGAACAATAAAAATACAAACAGTACATGTAACTATGGTAACGACTTACGACAGCCAGAATGGTGGGACAACGAATGTTCGAAAACAAAGTACGAGAAAAACTCAAATCTACGTAAGTTCAGACAATCTAACTCCGATATAGACCTACAAATCTATTTACAATCCAAGCGCCGTTTTAAATATTTATGCCGTGACAAGCGTTTAACTATAGAACGAAAACGACGGGAAGAATTACTGCGGTGCCGTAACGACCCTAAAACATTCTGGAAATATATCAAGAAATTTAACCGTAGACAACAAAATGACAGTGACAATATAACCGGAGATGAGTGGTACAATTATTTTAAAACTCTGTTTTCTGAACCAGATGCTCGTGTAGAAAATGATACTGAATGTATATTTGATGATATGAATTATAACAACAATTGTGAGATTCTAGAAATGGAAATTAACGAAGGCGAAATCATCAAAAGCGTAAAAGAACTACGTGCTTCATGCGCATGCGGAGTTGACGGTACATGCATGGAAATGTATAAAACTACTATAACAACGGTAATGCCGTATTTGATCATGTTATTCAATGCCATACTGAATAGTGGTAATATGCCCGCTCATTGGTGCGAAAGTGTAATTTCCCCGATCCACAAAAAAGGTCCTAAAACGGACCCTAATAACTATAGAGCAATATCCGTGATAAACTGTCTGAGTAAAATTTTCATGAAAATATTGAGCAATCGCTTAACCTCCTGGGCAGAACAAAACTCTATAACTGATGAGTCACAAGCAGGATTCAGGAAGGGTTACGCAAACAATTGACAATATGTTTAACCTACAAGCATTAATACAAAAATACTTGTCATGTAGGAATGGAAGAGTGTACGTATTTTTTATTGACTTCATGAAAGCGTTTGATAACTGTGCACATCAACAACTTTGGCAAAGCCTCGTCCGGAAAGGAATTAATAGCGATTCTAAGTTCCTATCAGTGTTTAAGTCAATGTACTCTCAACTCAAGTCTTGTATCAAGCTGGATGGTGGTATAACAGATTTTTTCCCGTGTGAAAAAGGAACTAAACAGGGGGGTGTGAGCTCAACGATAATATTCTCATTATTCATTAATGACCTTGTTATGTACCTAAATCAAAAATGCGGAAATGGAATATTCATTTCGGACAACATCCCAGATTTACAAGCACTTATGTTCGCCGATGATATATCTTCTGTAGCCGAAACAATTACAAAACTACAAACCCAAATAAACCACATAAGCGAGTTTTGTTATGAAACAGGAATGAAACTGAATCTCGAAAAATCTAAAATAATGATTTTCCGTAAAGGGGGTCCACGCAGACGTCTAGAGATGTGGTCTTACCAAGGTCAAGAAATTGAAGTCGTGTCTGCATATAAATATTTAGGCTGCTACTTTACCAGCGGTCTGTCATGGCAGAAGACACAAGACACCTTATACATACAAGCCAATAAGGCGGTAAATGCTATATTTCGCTACCAGAAGCACTTTGGATTTTTTACTCGTAAAGACGCATTTAAACTATTTGACAGTATTGTTAAACCAGTGCTAATGTACTCATCAGAACTGTGGGGTTATCAAATATGCTCCAAAATCGAACGGATCCATATGCAGTTTTGCAAAAGAATTGCGTGTCTGCATTCTAAAGTCGCAAACTTTTTCGCTCTAAGCGAATGTGGAAGACTTCCAATGTCAATAGACTACATGACTAGATGTATAAAATACTGGACTAAATTAACTAGAATGCCAGCGCATAGATACCCGAAACAGTGCTACATCATGTTACGACGACTAGACGAAGCAGGACGCCACACTTGGGCTTCCTGTATAAAACTACTTCTTTACCAACATGGTTTCGGTTATGTGTGGATAGCTAACGATGTTGGTAATATTGACACGTTCATATGTATGTTTACTTTACGACTGAAAGACTGTGCACGGCAACGCTTATTCTCAGACATAAGTACATCCCCAAAAGCAATCAATTATAAACTTTTCAAAAGCACACTAGGTCCAGAGAGTTATCTGTCGTTACCATTAACATTTATACAGAAGCGTATGCTTTCTAACTTTCGTTGTTCAGGTCACAGTTTAATGATTGAACAAGGCCGACATAGGAATATAGACAGAAACTTTAGATTTTGTACATTCTGCCTCAAACGAAATATCTATTGTATAGAAAATGAAGTTCATTTCCTCATAGTGTGTCCATTATATCAAGAACTAAGATGTACTAATTTTAAACCAGAATGGCTTAGAGCTGTAATATGTGAACAATTATACATTCAAATTATGTCCGATGTAAGAAAAGATAGCATTTTTGCACTGACAAAATTTATCGTGAGTGCATCTGCGAAAAGAGACGCTGAATTAGAAAATTGAAGAGTATTAGTTACCATTTATTTACAAGAATCCTATCGATTCGGTATACTACAAGACAAATGCTATTTTATACATATATAAACATGTTCTGCCTTATCTAATACCGGAATATTCACCATATGCTGTTATATACTCATGTAATTAATATGTTTATTTTATGTACAATATACATGTTGATTCACTATATATATTTAGTAGGATAGCGATATGTATGCTGTTGTATTAGTATATATATACAGCTATTTTAGTATGTTCTAAAATGTTGTATTTTCATGAACTTTTCTTATTATCTCATATCACATTTATCCAAGTAGAAATGACCCATCGATATTGATTGCCTATATTTATGTTGATGTGTTGCACATTTGTTAATATGTACTTTTTTTCTCGCTATCATTGTCTAAATTATATCTACATAACTACTATACATGAAATATCATGCAGAATTGTTTGTATTTTGGGCCAGATGCCTTGTATTGCAAATAAAACACTATTGTATTGTATTGTATTGTATTGTATGAAGGGTTACATTCCCCCATACAATGTAGACGCCATGGTCTGTATGAAGGGTTACATTCTCCCATACAATGTAGACGCCATGGTCTGTATGAAGGGTTACATTCCCCCATACAATGTAGACGCCATGGTCTGTATGAAGGGTTACATTCCCCCATACAATGTAGACGCCATGGTCTGTATGAAGGGTTACATTCTCCCATACAATGTAGACGCCATGGTCTGTATGAAGGGTTACATTCCCCCATACAATGTAGACGCCATGGTCTGTATGAAGGGTTACATTCCCCCATACAATGTAGACGCCATGGTCTGCATGAAGTGTTACATTCCCCCATACAATGTAGACGCCATGGTCTGTATGAAGGGTTACATTCCCCCATACAATGTAGACGCCATGGTCTGCATGAAGGGTTACATTCCCCCATACAATGTAGACGCCATGGTCTGTATGAAGTGTTACATTCCCCCATACAATGTAGACGCCATGGTCTGCATGAAGGGTTACATTCTCCCATACAATGTAGACGCCATGGTCTGTATGAAGGGTTACATTCCCCCATACAATGTAGACGCCATGGTCTGTATGAAGGGTTACATTCCCCCATACAATGTAGACGCCATGGTCTGTATGAAGGGTTACATTCCCCCATACAATGTAGACGCCATGGTCTGTATGAAGGGTTACATTCCCCCATACAATGTAGACGCCATGGTCTGTATGAAGTGTTACATTCCCCCATACAATGTAGACGACATGGTCTGTATGAAGGGTTACATTCCCCCATACAATGTAGACGCCATGGTCTGTATGAAGTGTTACATTCCCCCATACAATGTAGACGCCATGGTCTGTATGAAGGGTAACATTCCCCCATACAATGTAGACGCCATGGTCTGTATGAAGTGTTACATTCCCCCATACAATGTAGACGCCATGGTCTGTATGAAGGGTTACATTCCCCCATACAATGTAGACGCCATGGTCTGTATGAAGGGTTACATTCCCCCATACAATGTAGACGCCATGGTCTGTATGAAGGGTTACATTCCCCCATACAATGTAGACGCCATGGTATGTATGAAGTGTTACATTCCCCCATACAATGTAGACGCCATGGTCTGTATGAAGGGTTACATTCTCCCATACAATGTAGACGCCATGGTCTGTATGAAGGGTTACATTCTCCCATACAATGTAGACGCCATGGTCTGCATGAAGGGTTACATTCCCCCATACAATGTAGACGCCATGGTCTGTATGAAGGGTTACATTCCCCCATACAATGTAGACGCCATGGTATGTATGAAGTGTTACATTCCCCCATACAATGTAGACGCCATGGTCTGTATGAAGGGTTACATTCCCCCATACAATGTAGACGCCATGGTCTGTATGAAGTGTTACATTCCCCCATACAATGTAGACGCCATGGTCTGTATGAAGGGTTATATTCCCCCATACAATGTAGACGCCATGGTCTGTATGAAGGGTTACATTCCCCCATACAATGTAGACGCCATGGTCTGTATGAAGTGTTACATTCCCCCATACAATGTAGACGCCATGGTCTGTATGAAGGGTTACATTCCCCCATACAATGTAGACGCCATGGTCTGTATGAAGGGTTACATTCCCCCATACAATGTAGACGCCATGGTCTGTATGAAGTGTTACATTCCCCCATACAATGTAGACGCCATGGTCTGTATGAAGGGTTACATTCCCCCATACAATGTAGACGCCATGGTCTGTATGAAGGGTTACATTCCCCCATACAATGTAGACGCCATGGTCTGTATGAAGTGTTACATTCCCCCATACAATGTAGACGCCATGGTCTGTATGAAGGGTTACAGTTTATGTCTCAGTCATTACAACTCATTAAATATGATACATTTTGTATTTAGATGTACTGTTGAGTTTGTTAATATTCAATACGATTATTGTATAAACCGTACAGTCTAAATGACAAATGACTTCAATAAGACGAACTTCCAGACAACAGCATGGTTTTTTTCCCAATAACGCGTCCTGTTGTTTTGATTTACCTTGAGATATTTCATAATTGCGCATAAATCAAACTAAATTATGAGAAACATTTGTATTATTGCAATTTACAACAAACGTGAACACGTGACTTGGGCCAAGTACATGAAAGCTGATGTAAACAGTTAGAGGTCTTCGTATAATTTGTTTTCTGTTTATCAGTTTGGTTCATTTGCTTCATCCTGACACTTTGAAATATTTGATGTCAGTCTGTCAGGATTTCACAACAAAATGTATTAGTTTGCTTCGAAGAGTTTGTCCGCAAACGAGCCAAAAGCGATGGTAAATTTTACATTTACATTAGTCCGGGACAAGTGTCTTTGTGAAGAAATCTAGAGCCCTGGATGGGTATGATTGTTGCGTATGTCACGTGTAGAGCCCTGGATGGGTATGATTGTTGCGTATGTCACGTGTAGAGCCCTGGATGGGTATGATTGTTGCGTATGTCACGTGTAGAGCCCTGGATGGGTATGATTGTTGCGTATGTCACGTGTAGAGCCCTGGGTGGGTATGATTGTTGCGTATGTCACGTGTAGAGCCCTGGATGGGTATGATTGTTGCGTATGTCACGTGTAGAGCCCTGGATGGGTATGATTGTTGCGTATGTCACGTGTAGAGCCCTGGATGGGTATGATTGTTGCGTATGTCACGTGTAGAGCCCTGGATGGGTATGATTGTTGCGTATGTCACGTGTAGAGCCCTGGATGGGTATGATTGTTGCGTATGTCACGTGTAGAGCCCTGGATGGGTATGATTGTTGCGTATGTCACGTGTAGAGCCCTGGATGGGTATGATTGTTGCGTATGTCACGTGTAGAGCCCTGGATGGGTATGGTTGTTGCGTATGTCACGTGTACCGCAGTATGTAGTTACATACACATTCGACGATCATTAGATGTATCTTAGTGTTTGACAGAATTAGCAGCCAGTACTACCCTCTGGAAAGTCATTGTCAACTTTCCCCGTATGCATCAAAGGTGAAGGACACATCACTTAGGTAAGATAGGTTATCTCTGATCAAATTATCACTGACACTTTGTTAACAGATGGGTTAGTCGAAACATATATTTTTTACATCGAATATGAAACAAGTTTGTATAACTTATAGTAAAGTTTTGAAGGAAATCTCAACACAAGTCTTGATTTTGAGGGAAAACTGTATTCTGTTTGACGGAATACTCTAAATATGAGCAGATACGGGATCAGACCACGTCCATACGTTGAAACAGGGCAACCTCTGTACGTCATGACAACATGTGTACGTCATGGCAATCAGTGTACCTGTGTACATCATCACAACGTGTGTACGTCAAGACAACATGTGTACGTCATGACAACCTGTGTACGTCATGGCAATCAATGTACTTCAGGACAGCCTGTGTACATCATCACAACTTGTATACGTCATGACAACATGTGTTCATCATGGCAACCTGTGTACGTCATGGTAACCTGTACACGTCAAGGCAACCTGTGTACGTCATGACAACCTGTGGACATCATGACAACCTGTGTATGTCATGGTACTGTGTACGTCATGACAACCTGTGTACGTCATGGCAACATGTGTACGTCATGTCAACCTTTGTACGTCATGACAACCTGTGTACGTCATTGCAACCAGTGTATTTCATGGCAACTAGTGTACGTAACTGGCTGCAGATTGACTAGTTTTGAGGATACATGTTACAGAAATAAAACACACAATACAAATAGTCAACATAACATGGTTTAATTCTGAATCTCCAAGACAAACCTTTATACACAAATTGTTTATGTAAATTTCCTTATTGTTAAACTTAAATATAAATATATAGATATATATTGCACATCTTATAGCACAGTTAAAGACTCGAAAAATCTAAAGAATTTAAAACATACTAAAAAAACACGTTTCTTTAACAATCAATTATTATTACATTCTATTGACATAATATATAAAATATGTTGTGAGATTCTTCAGACAATCCAAGTTAATAAATGTTAACGCTTAATTAAATAAACGCACTTTTCAAGTACAATGAGCGATAGATTATCCAGGGGAATATACTGCATGTTTTAGTCAAGCTTTCAATGAGCGATAGATTATCCAGGGGAATATACTGCATGTTTTAGTCAAGCTCTCAATGAGCGATAGATTATCCAGGGGAATATACTGCATGTTTTAGTCAAGCTTTCAATGAGCGATAGATTATCCAGGGGAATATACTGCATGTTTTAGTCAAGCTTTCAATGAGCGATAGATTATCCAGGGGAATATACTGCATGTTTTAGTCAAGCTTTCAATGAGAGATAGATTATCCAGGGGAATATACTGCATGTTTTAGTCAAGCTTTCAATGAGATATAGATTATCCAGGGGAATATACTGCATGTTTTAGTCAAGCTTTCAATGAGAGATAGATTATCCAGGGGAATATACTGCATGTTTTAGTCAAGTTTTCAATGAGAGAAAGATTATCCAGGTGAATATACTGCATGTTTTAGTCAAGCTTTCAATGAGAGATAGATTATCCAGGGGAATATACTGCATGTTTTAGTCAAGCTTTCAATGAGAGATAGATTATCCAGGGGAATATACTGCATGTTTTAGTCAAGCTTTCAATGAGAGATAGATTATTCAGGGGAATATACTGCATGTTTTAGTCAAGCTTTCAATGAGAGATAGATTATCCAGGGGAATATACTGCATGTTTTAGTCAAGCTTTCAATGAGAGATAGATTATCCAGGGGAATATACTGCATGTTTTAGTCAAGCTTTCAATGAGAGATAGATTATCCAGGGGAATATACTGCATGTTTTAGTCAAGCTTTCAATGAGAGATAGATTATCCAGGGGAATATACTGCATGTTTTAGTCAAGCTTTCAATGAGAGATAGATTATCCAGGAGAATATACTGCATGTTTTAGTCAAGCTTTCAATGAGAGATAGATTATCCAGGGGAATATACTGCATGTTTTAGTCAAGCTTTCAATGAGAGATAGATTATCCAGGGGAATATACTGCATGTTTTAGTCAAGCTTTCAATGAGAGATAGATTATCCAGGGGAATATACTGCATGTTTTAGTCAAGCTTTCAATGAGAGATAGATTATCCAGGGGAATATACTGCATGTTTTAGTCAAGCTTTCAATGAGCGATAGATTATCCAGGGGAATATACTGCATGTTTTAGTCAAGCTTTCAATGAGAGATAGATTATCCAGGGGAATATACTGCATGTTTTAGTCAAGCTTTCAATGAGAGATAGATTATCCAGGGGAATATACTGCATGTTTTAGTCAAGCTTTCAATGAGAGATAGATTATCCAGGGGAATATACTGCATGTTTTAGTCAAGCTTTCAATGAGAGATAGATTATCCAGGGGAATATACTGCATGTTTTAGTCAAGCTTTCAATGAGAGATAGATTATCCAGGGGAATATACTGCATGTTTTAGTCAAGCTTTCAATGAGAGATAGATTATCCAGGGGAATATACTGCATGTTTTAGTCAAGCTTTCAATGAGAGATAGATTATCCAGGGAAATATACTGCATGTTTTAGTCAAGCTTTCAATGAGAGATAGATTATCCAGGGGAATATACTGCATGTTTTAGTCAAGCTTTCAATGAGAGATAGATTATCCAGGGGAATATACTGCATGTTTTAGTCAAGCTTTCAATGAGAGATAGATTATCCAGGGGAATATACTGCATGTTTTAGTCAAGCTTTCAATGAGCGATAGATTATCCAGGGGAATATACTGCATGTTTTAGTCAAGCTTTCAATGAGAGATAGATTATCCAGGGGAATATACTGCATGTTTTAGTCAAGCTTTCAATGAGAGATAGATTATCCAGGGGAATATACTGCATGTTTTAGTCAAGCTTTCAATGAGCGATAGATTATCCAGGGGAATATACTGCATGTTTTAGTCAAGCTTTCAATGAGCGATAGATTATCCAGGGGAATATACTGCATGTTTTAGTCAAGCTTTCAATGAGAGATAGATTATCCAGGGGAATATACTGCATGTTTTAGTCAAGCTTTCAATGAGAGATAGATTATCCAGGGGAATATACTGCATGTTTTAGTCAAGCTTTCAATGAGAGATAGATTATCCAGGGGAATATACTGCATGTTTTAGTCAAGCTTTCAATGAGAGATAGATTATCCAGGGGAATATACTGCATGTTTTAGTCAAGCTTTCAATGAGAGATAGATTATCCAGGGGAATATACTGCATGTTTTAGTCAAGCTTTCAATGAGAGATAGATTATCCAGGGGAATATACTGCATGTTTTAGTCAAGCTTTCAATGAGCGATAGATTATCCAGGGGAATATACTGCATGTTTTAGTCAAGCTTTCAATGAGAGATAGATTATCCAGGGGAATATACTGCATGTTTTAGTCAAGCTTTCAATGAGAGATAGATTATCCAGGGGAATATACTGCATGTTTTAGTCAAGCTTTCAATGAGAGATAGATTATCCAGGAGAATATACTGCATGTTTTAGTCAAGCTTTCAATGAGAGATAGATTATCCAGGGGAATATACTGCATGTTTTAGTCAAGCTTTCAATGAGAGATAGATTATCCAGGGGAATATACTGCATGTTTTAGTCAAGCTTTCAATGAGAGATAGATTATCCAGGGGAATATACTGCATGTTTTAGTCAAGCTTTCAATGAGAGATAGATTATCCAGGGGAATATACTGCATGTTTTAGTCAAGCTTTCAATGAGCGATAGATTATCCAGGGGAATATACTGCATGTTTTAGTCAAGCTTTCAGTGAGCGATAGATTATCCAGGGGAATATACTGCATGTTTTAGTCAAGCTTTCAATGAGAGATAGATTATCCAGGGGAATATACTGCATGTTTTAGTCAAGCTTTCAATGAGAGATAGATTATCCAGGGGAATATACTGCATGTTTTAGTCAAGCTTTCAATGAGAGATAGATTATCCAGGGGAATATACTGCATGTTTTAGTCAAGCTTTCAATGAGAGATAGATTATCCAGGGGAATATACTGCATGTTTTAGTCAAGCTTTCAATGAGAGATAGATTATCCAGGGGAATATACTGCATGTTTTAGTCAAGCTTTCAATGAGCGATAGATTATCCAGGGGAATATACTGCATGTTTTAGTCAAGCTTTCAATGAGAGATAGATTATCCAGGGGAATATACTGCATGTTTTAGTCAAGCTTTCAATGAGAGATAGATTATCCAGGGGAATATACTGCATGTTTTAGTCAAGCTTTCAATGAGCGATAGATTATCCAGGGGAATATACTGCATGTTTTAGTCAAGCTTTCAATGAGCGATAGATTATCCAGGGGAATATACTGCATGTTTTAGTCAAGCTTTCAATGAGAGATAGATTATCCAGGGGAATATACTGCATGTTTTAGTCAAGCTTTCAATGAGAGATAGATTATCCAGGGGAATATACTGCATGTTTTAGTCAAGCTTTCAATGAGAGATAGATTATCCAGGGGAATATACTGCATGTTTTAGTCAAGCTTTCAATGAGAGATAGATTATCCAGGGGAATATACTGCATGTTTTAGTCAAGCTTTCAATGAGAGATAGATTATCCAGGGGAATATACTGCATGTTTTAGTCAAGCTTTCAATGAGAGATAGATTATCCAGGGGAATATACTGCATGTTTTAGTCAAGCTTTCAATGAGCGATAGATTATCCAGGGGAATATACTGCATGTTTTAGTCAAGCTTTCAATGAGAGATAGATTATCCAGGGGAATATACTGCATGTTTTAGTCAAGCTTTCAATGAGAGATAGATTATCCAGGGGAATATACTGCATGTTTTAGTCAAGCTTTCAATGAGAGATAGATTATCCAGGAGAATATACTGCATGTTTTAGTCAAGCTTTCAATGAGAGATAGATTATCCAGGGGAATATACTGCATGTTTTAGTCAAGCTTTCAATGAGAGATAGATTATCCAGGGGAATATACTGCATGTTTTAGTCAAGCTTTCAATGAGAGATAGATTATCCAGGGGAATATACTGCATGTTTTAGTCAAGCTTTCAATGAGAGATAGATTATCCAGGGGAATATACTGCATGTTTTAGTCAAGCTTTCAATGAGCGATAGATTATCCAGGGGAATATACTGCATGTTTTAGTCAAGCTTTCAGTGAGCGATAGATTATCCAGGGGAATATACTGCATGTTTTAGTCAAGCTTTCAATGAGAGATAGATTATCCAGGGGAATATACTGCATGTTTTAGTCAAGCTTTCAATGAGAGATAGATTATCCAGGGGAATATACTGCATGTTTTAGTCAAGCTTTCAATGAGAGATAGATTATCCAGGGGAATATACTGCATGTTTTAGTCAAGCTTTCAATGAGAGATAGATTATCCAGGGGAATATACTGCATGTTTTAGTCAAGCTTTCAATGAGAGATAGATTATCCAGGGGAATATACTGCATGTTTTAGTCAAGCTTTCAATGAGAGATAGATTATCCAGGGGAATATACTGCATGTTTTAGTCAAGCTTTCAATGAGAGATAGATTATCCAGGGGAATATACTGCATGTTTTAGTCAAGCTTTCAATGAGAGATAGATTATCCAGGGGAATATACTGCATGTTTTAGTCAAGCTTTCAATGAGAGATAGATTATCCAGGGGAATATACTGCATGTTTTAGTCAAGCTTTTAATGAGAGATAGATTATCCAGGGGAATATACTGCATGTTTTAGTCAAGCTTTCAATGAGCGATAGATTATCCAGGGGAATATACTGCATGTTTTAGTCAAGCTTTCAATGAGCGATAGATTATCCAGGGGAATATACTGCATGTTTTAGTCAAGCTTTCAATGAGAGATAGATTATCCAGGGGAATATACTGCATGTTTTAGTCAAGCTTTCAATGAGAGATAGATTATCCAGGGGAATATACTGCATGTTTTAGTCAAGCTTTCAATGAGAGATAGATTATCCAGGGGAATATACTGCATGTTTTAGTCAAGCTTTCAATGAGAGATAGATTATCCAGGGGAATATACTGCATGTTTTAGTCAAGCTTTCAATGAGAGATAGATTATCCAGGGGAATATACTGCATGTTTTAGTCAAGCTTTCAATGAGAGATAGATTATCCAGGGGAATATACTGCATGTTTTAGTCAAGCTTTCAATGAGAGATAGATTATCCAGGGGAATATACTGCATGTTTTAGTCAAGCTTTCAATGAGAGATAGATTATCCAGGGGAATATACTGCATGTTTTAGTCAAGCTTTCAATGAGCGATAGATTATCCAGGGGAATATACTGCATGTTTTAGTCAAGCTTTCAATGAGAGATAGATTATCTAGGGGAATATACTGCATGTTTTAGTCAAGCTTTCAATGAGAGATAGATTATCCAGGGGAATATACTGCATGTTTTAGTCAAGCTTTCAATGAGAGATAGATTATCCAGGGGAATATACTGCATGTTTTAGTCAAGCTTTCAATGAGAGATAGATTATCCAGGGGAATATACTGCATGTTTTAGTCAAGCTTTCAATGAGCAATAGATTATCCAGGGGAATATACTGCATGTTTTAGTCAAGCTTTCAATGAGCGATAGATTATCCAGGGGAATATACTGCATGTTTTAGTCAAGCTTTCAATGAGAGATAGATTATCCAGGGGAATATACTGCATGTTTTAGTCAAGCTTTCAATGAGCGATAGATTATCCAGGGGAATATACTGCATGTTTTAGTCAAGCTTTCAATGAGAGATAGATTATCCAGGGGAATATACTGTATGTTTTAGTCAAGCTTTCAATGAGAGATAGATTATCCAGGGGAATATACTGCATGTTTTAGTCAAGCTTTCAATGAGAGATAGATTATCCAGGGGAATATACTGCATGTTTTAGTCAAGCTTTCAATGAGAGATAGATTATCCAGGGGAATATACTGCATGTTTTAGTCAAGCTTTCAATGAGAGATAGATTATCCAGGGGAATATACTGCATGTTTTAGTCAAGCTTTCAATGAGAGATAGATTATCCAGGGGAATATACTGCATGTTTTAGTCAAGCTTTCAATGAGAGATAGATTATCCAGGGGAATATACTGCATGTTTTAGTCAAGCTTTCAATGAGAGATAGATTATCCAGGGGAATATACTGCATGTTTTAGTCAAGCTTTCAATGAGCGATAGATTATCCAGGGGAATATACTGCATGTTTTAGTCAAGCTTTCAATGAGCGATAGATTATCCAGGGGAATATACTGCATGTTTTAGTCAAGCTCTGAATCCAGCAAAAGTAAATATACAAGTCGGATATGATGATTAAAACAAACATATTTGAGTGAATGTTCGAGGCCAAGTGAGTGGTTATATTATTAGTTATACAGGTTGTTGACAGGGTATATGGTGGAATATAACCTGTCTGTTTGCCATATAACCCGAGGCGTTATATACGTTTATAATGTATTTCTCTGCATTTGTCGCAAAAAGACATATGTATCGTCATAAAATTTAAAAAAACTTTTGTTTTATAATAAGCATGTTAGTAATATGATTAAACAAGATTGTTTTAAACGGTTATACATGACAATGGTTCTTATTTATGATGTTTTAGACTATGTAACAACAATACTGTATGAAGCCCATTAAACAAATATATTCAGATGAGCCAGATACATCTTTAAGTCAATAACATGTCGGAAATGTATTTTCATATTTGTGATACATACAATAAATTAAAAATGCTTTATGACAAAGCAATACTTTTCTGTAGAAGTATTTATAAATTTGTAGTCAAACAAACTATCTTCTTTTTTGTGTCATTTTTTGTGTCAGATCATTAACACATACACACGTTGGTTTCGGATGATGGCTGATTGTTGCTGCTGCTGAGATTTGCAAAATGTTAATTCTTAACTCTCCATCAACGAAATGGAATGAATAATTTTACTTCATGGTCATACATGTCTTATTTGAAGTTCTGCATTAAAAAGTAATGAAATTCAAAATATTCATGTGTGAAGAAACTTTTGGATGGCAGTGTATATAAAACATGAAGTCTTTGCGATATTTACCGGGGTTAAATGTTACTAAATCCTCGTCTCGGACATTTTACAATGTTGCCATGATAATATTAACAAATTACGTCGTAATTCAAAAGATTACCCATTTTTTTCATTGATATGATTATGTTAAAATATTAACATCAAAATAAGTTAATTATCATGGATCAAACAATCCAGACGTACAATGGTTTACTTCTAGTGATTCCGTCTGTTCTGTTCAATCCAGACGTACAATGGTTTACTTCTAGTGATTCCGTCATGTTCTGTTCAGTTCGACTTGTTTAAATTTAAATTTAAAAATGTTTACTGTATAATTCATAAACGGAGCATTGTCCCAAGTCTTCGTCGATATTTCCATATTCGTCTTTCATATCCTGCAAATGAACGGCAACTTCCATATTATAGATTTTCTGCTGGACCGCTGGTTGGGTTCGAGCCAGTAATAGCAAGGGTCTGTACAGACGGCACCACAGCTGGTACTACAACACTTCTGGTGACCGACACAGTCTGAATCCATGTAGCAATCTCGCTGGCAAGTTCCAACATAACTTCCCAAGCTTCGAGCACATGTTCCAAACTTCTCCACGGCATCTGAAATTTGTTATGATAAAATATGTTATCAATATAACGTTACGTCATGATGAAATACAATATCAATATAACGTTACGTCATGATGAAATACAATATCAATATAACGTCACGTCATGATGAAATACAATATCAATATAACGTTACGTCATGATAGATAGATAATTTTATTTCCTCCATGCATCCTCTTTTGTTTGTCTCTGAGACGATGACACAAATACAGGAATTAAAATCTTGCTTATTTTCCGATCGTCCAATGAAATCCCCGTGTGAGGATATGTCGGATCGTGATCTATACCATGTGAGGATATGTCGGATCGTGATCTACGCCATGTGAGGATATGTCGGATCGTGATCTACACCATGTGAAGATATGTCGGATCGTGATCTACACCATGTGAGGATATATCGGATCGTAATCTACGCCATGTGAGGATATGTCGGATCGTGATCTACACCATGTGAGGATATGTCGGATCGTGATCTACGTCATGTGAGGATATGTCGGATTGTGATCTACGTCATGTGAGGATATGTCGGATCGTGATCTACGCCATGTAAGGATATGTCGGATCGTGATCTACGTCATGTGAGGATATGTCGGATCGTGATATACGTCATGTGAGGATATGTCGGATCGTGATCTACACCATGTGAGGATATGTCGGATCGTGATCTACACCATGTGAGGATATATCGGATCGTGATCTACACCATGTGAGGATATGTCGGATCGTGATCTACGTCATGTGAGGATATGTCGGATCGTGATCTACGTCATGTGAGGATATGTCGGATCGTGATCTACGTCATGTGAGGATATGTCGGATCGTGATCTACACCATGTGAGGATATGTCGGATCGTGATCTACGTCATGTGAGGATATGTCGGATCGTGAACTACACCATGTGAGGATATATCGGATTGTGATCAACGTTATGTAAGGATATGTCGGATCGTGATCTACGCCATGTGAGGATATGTCGGATCGTGGTCTACACCATGTAAGGATATGTCGGATCGTGATCTACGTCATGTGAGGATATGTCGGATCGTGATCTACGCCATGTAAGGATATGTCGGATCGTGATCTACGTCATGTGAGGATATGTCGGATCGTGATATACGTTATGTGAGGATATGTCGGATCGTGATCTACACCATGTGAGGATATGTCGGATCGTGATCTACACCATGTGAGGATATATCGGATCGTGATCTACACCATGTGAGGATATGTCGGATCGTGATCTACGTCATGTGAGGATATGTCGGATCGTGATCTACGTCATGTGAGGATATGTCGGATCGTGATCTACGTCATGTGAGGATATGTCGGATCGTGATCTACACCATGTGAGGATATGTCGGATCGTGATCTACGTCATGTGAGGATATGTCGGATCGTGATCTACACCATGTGAGGATATGTCGGATCGTGATCTACGTCATGTGAGGATATGTCGGATCGTGATCTACACCATGTGAGGATATATCGGATTGTGATCAACGTTATGTAAGGATATGTCGGATCGTGATCTACGCCATGTGAGGATATGTCGGATCGTGGTCTACACCATGTGAGGATATGTCGGATCGTGATCTACGTCATGTGAGGATATGTCGGATCGTGACCAACACCATGCGAGGATATGTCGGATCGTGATATACACCATGTTAGGATATGTCGGATCGTGATCTACGTCATGTGAGGATATGTCGGATCGTGATCTACGTCATGTGAGGATATGTCGGATCGTGATCTTCGTCTTGTGAGGATATGTCGGATCGTGATGTACGCCATGTGAGGATATGTTGGATCGTGATATACGCCATGTGAGGATATGTCGGATCGTGATTTACTGCATGTGAGCATATGTCGGATCGTGATCTTCGTCGTGTGAGGATATGTTGGATCGTGATCTACGCCATTTGAGGATATGTCGGATCTTGATCTACGCCATGTGAGGATATATTGGATCGTGATATACGCCATGTGAGGATATGTTGGATCGTGATCTACGCCATTTGAGGATATGTTGGATCGTGATATACGCCATGTGAGGATATATTGGATCGTGATATACGCCATGTGAGGATATATTGGATCGTGATATACGTCATGTCAGCATATGTCGGATCGTGATCAACACCATGCGAGGATATGTCGGATCGTGATCAACACCATGCGAGGATATGTCGGATCGTGATATACACCATGTTAGGATATGTCGGATCGTTATCTACGTCATGTGAGGAAATGTCGGATCGTGATCTACGTCATGTATGTCGGATCGTGATCTACGTCGTGTGAGGATATATCGGATCGTGATCTACGTCATGTGAGGATATATCGGATCGTGATCTACGTCATGTGAGGATATGTCGGATCGTGATCTACGTCGTGTGAGGATATGTCGGATCGTGATCTACGTCATGTGAGGATATGTCGGATCGTGATCTATGTCGTGTGAGGATATGTCGGATTGTGATCTACTGCATGTAAGCATATGTCGGATTGTGATCTGCTGCATGTGAGGATATGTCGGATCGTGATCTACTGCATGTGAGGATATGTTGGATCGTGACATACGCCATGTGAGGATATGTCGGATCGTGATCTACTGCATGTCAGCATATGTCGGATCGTGATCTTCGTCGTGTATGTCGGATCGTGATCTACGTCGTGTGAGGATATATCGGATCGTGATCTACGTCATGTGAGGATATATCGGATCGTGATCTTCGTCGTGTGAGGATATGTCGGATCGTGATATACGCCATGTGAAGATATGTTGGATCGTGATCTACGCCATGTGAGGATATGTTGGATCGTGACATACGCCATGTGAGGATATGTCGGATCGTGATCTACTGCATGTCAGCATATGTCGGATCGTGATCTTCGTCGTGTGAGGATCGTGATCTACGCCATGTGAGGATATATTGGATCGTGATCTACACCATGTGAGGATATATTGGATCGTGATATACGCCATGTGAGGATATGTTGGATCGTGATCTACGCCATGTGAGGATATATTGGATCGTGATATACGCCATGTGAGGATATATTGGATCGTGATATACGCCATGTGAGGATATATTGGATCGTGATATACGCCATGTGAGGATATGTTGAATCGTGATATACGCCATGTGAGGATATGTTGGATCGTGATATACGCCATGTGAGGATATGTTGGATCGTGATCTACGCCATGTGAGGATATGTTTGATCGTGATATACGCCATGTGAGGATATATTGGATCGTGATATACGCCATGTGAGGATATGTTGAATCGTGATATACGCCATGTGAGGATATGTTGAATCGTGATATACGCCATGTGAGGATATGTTGGATCGTGATATACGCCATGTGAGGATATATTGGATCGTGATATACGCCATGTGAGGATATGTTGGATCGTGATATACGCATTGTGGGGACACACGATCTCTGGGTTTGGTAAGGCTTACTTCATCGATTTATCCATTATATTGAGTATAGGGTGGGAAGGTTGTTTAAATTTTATTTCAATTATGAACAGATGAATAGGTTGTTTACAAAGCACCTATTATCAACATTTAGGTAAACACGATACTGAAAGGTATAGAAAAGTTGAGTTATACTTACTATTTGCTACATTACGACAAGTCCTCCCACATCGGCTTTGACAACATTTATGTCTGTGTGGACAGTCGACATCAGCTGTACACGTGTTTATACAAGGACCGGTCAACACAGGGGCCGGACATTGCCCAGGTCTAGAATATCTCCCAATGGACCAAATTGAACCGCCACTTGATGCTTAGAGAAGAAATAAAAACTAATATTAGTCATACACAATAAAATATGTTTACTCCACAATGTAGTGATTGAAATGATTGGTGATTTCATACAATTACCTACACACGCCTTTACATAACATAATCATCATTACCGGAATTGCATTACAACCGCTGCAGCACATATATGTGTCACGAACGATCACTTCAAATATACATGTGTCCATCATGAATAATACAAATAGGTATGTGTCACGAACGATCACTTCAAATATACATGTGTCCATCATGAATAATACAAATAGGTATGTGTCACGAACGATCACTTCAAATATACATGTGTCCATCATGAATAATACAAATAGGTATGTGTCACGAACGATCACTTCAAATATAAATGTGTCCATCATGAATAATACAAATAGGTATGTGTCACGAACGATCACTTCAAATATACATGTGTCCATCATGAATAATACAAATAGGTATGTGTCACGAACGATCACTTCAAATATACATGTGTCCATCATGAATAATACAAATAGGTATGTGTCACGAACGATCAATTCAAATATAAATGTGTCCATCATGAATAATACAAATAGGTATGTGTCACGAACGATCAATTCAAATATAAATGTGTCCATCATGAATAATACAAATAGGTATGTGTCACGAACGATTAATTCAAATATATATGTGTCCATCATGAATAATACAAATAGGTATGTGTCACGAACGATTAATTCAAATATATATGTGTCCATCATGAATAATACAAATAGGTATGTGTCACGAACGATCACTTCAAATATACATGTGTCCATCATGAATAATACAAATAGGTATGTGTCACGAACGATCAATTCAAATATAAATGTGTCCATCATGAATAATTCAAATACGATTAATTCAAATATAAATGTGTTACGAAGGATTAATTCAAATATATATGTGTCACGAACGATCACTTCAAATATACATGTGTCCATCATGAATAATACAAATAGGTATGTGTTTTGAACGATCACTTCAAATATACATGTGTCCATCATGAATAATACAAATAGGTATGTGTCACGAACGATCACTTCAAATATACATGTGTCCATCATGAATAATACAAATAGGTATGTGTCACGAACGATCAATTCAAATATAAATGTGTCCATCATCAATAATTCAAATACGATTAATTCAAATATAAATGTGTTACGAAGGATTAATTCAAATATATGTGTCACGAACGATCACTTCAAATATACATGTGTCCATCATGAATAATACAAATAGGTATGTGTCACGAACGATCACTTCAAATATACATGTGTCCATCATGAATAATACAAATAGGTATGTGTCACGAACGATCAATTCAAATATAAATGTGTCCATCATGAATAATACAAATAGGTATGTGTCACGAACGATCACTTCAAATATACATGTGTCCATCATGAATAATACAAATAGGTATGTGTCACGAACGATCAATTCAAATATAAATGTGTCCATCATGAATAATTTAAATACGATTAATTCAAATATAAATGTGTTACCAACGATCAATTCAAATAGGTATGTGTCACGAACGATTATTTCAAATATAAATGTGTCACGAACGATCAATTCAAATAAATATGTGTCACGAACGATTAATTCAAATATATATGTGTCCATCATGAATAATACAAATAGGTATGTGTCACGAACGATTATTTCAAATATAAATGTGTCACGAACGATCAATTCAAATAAATATGTGTCACGAACGATTAATTCAAATATATATGTGTCCATCATGAATAATACAAATAGGTATGTGTCACGAACGATCACTTCAAATATACATGTGTCCATCATGAATAATACAAATAGGTATGTGTCACGAACGATCAATTCAAATATACATGTGTCCATCATGAATAATACAAATAGGTATGTGTCACGAACGATCAATTCAAATATACATGTGTCCATCATGAATAATACAAATAGGTATGTGTCACGAACGATCAATTCAAATATAAATGTGTCCATCATGAATAATACAAATAGGTATGTGTCACCCACGATCAATTCAAATATACATGTGTCCATCATGAATAATACAAATAGGTATGTGTCACGAACGATCAATTCAAATATATATGTGTCCATCATGAATAATACAAATATATATGTGTCACCCACGATCAATTCAAATATACATGTGTCCATCATGAATAATACAAATAGGTATGTGTCACGAACGATCAATTCAAATATAAATGTGTCCATCATGAATAATTTAAATACGATTAATTCAAATATAAATGTGTCACCAACGATCAATTCAAATAGGTATGTGTCACGAACGATTATTTCAAATATAAATGTGTCACGAACGATCAATTCAAATAAATATGTGTCACGAACGATTAATTCGAATATATATGTGTCCATCATGAATAATACAAATAGGTATGTGTCACGAACGATCAATTCAAATATAAATGTGTCCATCATGAATAATTCAAATACGATTAATTCAAATATAAATGTGTTACGAAGGATTAATTCAAATATATATGTGTCACGAACGATCACTTCAAATATACATGTGTCCATCATGAATAATACAAATAGGTATGTGTCACGAACGATCACTTCAAATATACATGTGTTCATCATGAATAATACAAATAGGTATGTGTCACGAACGATCACTTCAAATATACATGTGTCCATCATGAATAATACAAATAGGTATGTGTCACGAACGATCAATTCAAATATAAATGTGTCCATCATGAATAATTCAAATACGATTAATTCAAATATAAATGTGTTACGAAGGATTAATTCAAATATATATGTGTCACGAACGATCACTTCAAATATACATGTGTCCATCATGAATAATACAAATAGGTATGTGTCACGAACGATCACTTCAAATATACATGTGTCCATCATGAATAATACAAATAGGTATGTGTCACGAACGATCAATTCAAATATACATGTGTCCATCATGAATAATACAAATAGGTATGTGTCACGAACGATCACTTCAAATATACATGTGTCCATCATGAATAATACAAATAGGTATGTGTCACGAACGATCAATTCAAATATACATGTGTCCATCATGAATAATTCAAATACGATTAATTCAAATATAAATGTGTTACGAACGATTAATTCAAATATATATGTGTCACCCACGATCAATTCAAATATACATGTGTCCATCATGAATAATACAAATAGGTATGTGTCACGAACGATCAATTCAAATATAAATGTGTCCATCAGGAATAATTTAAATACGATTAATTCAAATATAAATGTGTCACCAACGATCAATTCAAATAGGTATGTGTCACGAACGATTATTTCAAATATAAATGTGTCACCAACGATCAATTCAAATAGGTATGTGTCACGAACGATTATTTCAAATATAAATGTGTCACGAACGATCAATTCAAATAAATATGTGTCACGAACGATTAATTCAAATATATATGTGTCCATCATGAATAATTCAAATAGGTATGTGTCACGAACGATTAATTCAAATATAAATGTGTCACGAACGATTAATTCAAATATATATGTGTCACGAACGATGAATTCAAATATATATGTGTTACGAACGATTAATTCAAATCTATATGTGTCACGAACAATTAATTCAAATTGTATGTGTTACGAACGATTAATTCAAATATATTTGTGTTACGAACGATTAATTCAAATGTATAAGTGTCACAAACGATTAATTCAAATGTATAAGTGTCACAAACGATTAATTCAAATGTTTAAGTGTCACAAACGATTAATTCAAATGTATAAGTGTCACAAACGATTAATTCAAATGTATAAGTGTCACAAACGATTAATTCAAATGTATAAGTGTCACAAACGATTTATTTAAATGCACATTTTTACGAACGTTTAATTCAATACATATGTGTCACAGCTTCACAACCATACGTGAAGAAAATGAAAATGAAATAATAAGACATGAAAGCAACGTGAAGGAAAAAATAAACAACATGAAGAAACAGAAAATATAAAAAACAGAAATCCCAAATTATAGTTTCTCAATTTTGTTTCTATGTAAAACGATAACCGACATTTATGTGTTTGGCCCACTTATAACTTTCTTTAACATGACAAAAATGATTCACATAATTGTGATGGTTACACTACTATGTATTGGTTAACTATTGTTTAAGGTATAAGCATTCATTGGACGTACACTACTATGTATTGGTTAACTATTGTTTAAGGTATAAGCATTCATTGGACGTACACTACTATGTATTGGTTAACTATTGTTTAAGGTATAAGCATTCATTGGACGTACACTACTATGTATTGGTTAACTATTGTTTAAGGTATAAGCATTCATTGGACGTACACTTCTATGTATTGGTTAACTATTGTTTAAGGTATAAGCATTCATTGGACGTACACTACTATGTATTGGTTGACTATTGTTTAAGGTATAAGCATTCATTGGACGTACACTACTATGTATTGGCTAACTATTGTTTAAGGTATAAGCATTCATTGGACGTACACTACTATGTATTGGTTGACTATTGTTTAAGGTATAAGCATTCATTGGACGTACACTACTATGTATTGGTTAACTATTGTTTAAGGTATAAGCATTCATTGGACGTACACTACTATGTATTGGTTAACTATTGTTTAAGGTATAAGCATTCATTGGACGTACACTACTATGTATTGGTTAACTATTGTTTAAGGTATAAGCATTCATTGGACGTACACTACTATGTATTGGTTAACTATTGTTTAAGGTATAAGCATACATTGGACGTACACTACTATGTATTGGTTAACTATTGTTTAAGGTATAAGCATTCATTGGACGTACACTACTATGTATTGGTTAACTATTGTTTAAGGTATAAGCATTCATTGGACGTACACTATCAATTATAACACTCTCTGAAATCAAACACAAACGAAAAACATTTTTGCACGTACATAATATGTTTCATAACACATAATGCCATTCCTTTGTAGAAAATTTCTCTCTGATTCGTCAGAATTTTTTATGAACGTCAGAGAAAATTCCAACTTTCGTTTTAGTGTTAAAACATAATTGCCTACTTTCGGTTTAGAAATGTGTCGATATCGAACTAATAGAAAGTCGTTGAGTGAAATGAAATGAAATTCTGGTGGTTTGAAACTACCATACTTTTATAGCTATGAGTGAAAGAGAAGAACACGTGGTATGCTGCTTCAAAACACAGAATGTCAGAGATCTAGTTGGTTCAAAAACAAAACTACAAGCAGCGCGGGGAACCATCAAGTCACGTGGTCATATTGATTTCGTTAAATTTCGTACAAGTTAAACATTTGTTTATTAGAATAATATCTTCAAATATGTGTACATGTATAGTAAAAAAATTACAATGTCACATGACATTATCAAATACTTTTGTATTAATCTGGAGTTAACCACGTGACGCGATGAGCTCCATGGCAACAGAAAATAGAAAGCTTACACAATACTGAGGCAATAAGTGAAGGATGTCGTCTGTTATCTTTAGAAATGGCCTTTCCTTCGTGTCGTCTGTAGTCTATCTCGTTCTCTGGAACTGTTATCACTAAAATAAAGACGAAATAAACCATCCAGGTGATAAATGAAATATAACACGGTCATATAATATAACCACGAATCGCTCACTTGATCTTGCTGCCTCGAATTTGTGCTTTGTGGCTCCTATTAATGAAGTAAGATTGAAACAAGGAATGAAATGGACAACGTGTAGATTATTCCTTGTATTGTAAATATAGAACCATTAAAGGGAACTAAACATGTAAAGTCTTATCACTCTGCTGATACAATTACCGAAAATAGGCAAAGCCAAATAGTTTGTGGCAAGGTTTTATATAATGGCAGGAAACATTGAATGTCTGTTATCCATTTAGTATTTATACTACTGCCTTATGTTGTCTATTGTCTTATACTCCTTGGTAAGCAGTCATGTGATCTACCAACGTGTACTCAGTCATGTGATCTACCAACGTGTACTCAGTCATGTGATCTACCAACGTGTACTCAGTCATGTGATCTACCAACGTGTGCTCAGTCATGTGATCTACCAACGTGTACTCAGTCATGTGATCTACCAACGTGTACTCAGTCATGTGATCTACCAACGTGTACTCAGTCATGTGATCTACCAACGTGTACTCAGTCATGTGATCTACCAACGTGTACTCAGTCATGTGATCTACCAACGTGATCTCAGTCATGTGATCTACCAACGTGAACTCAGTCATGTGATCTTCCAACGTGTACTCAGTCATGTGATCTACCAACGTGTACTCAGTCATGTGATCTACCAACGTGTACTCAGTCATGTGATCTACCAACGTGTACTCAGTCATGTGATCTACCAACGTGTACTCAGTCATGTGATCTACTAACGTGTACTCAGTCATGTGATCTACCAACGTGATCTCAGTCATGTGATCTACCAACGTGTACTCAGTCATGTGATCTACCAGCGTGTACTCAGTCCTGTGATCTACCAACGCGTACGCAGTCATGTGATCTACCTACTTAGCATAACTGGCGGAATGTGCAGTATAGACTTTCGACAATAAAGCTTGTTGTACGTCGAGCGTCATACAAGTGTCCAGGGATATTAGTCTTGCAGAATTGATTTATATTAGCATAATTTAGTTACTTTCTGAACGTAAACTAAATGTCCCACAGGCAACTCAAATAATAACATATTTATGACTCAGGTTCGAATTAAGTTTCGATTGACGGAAATAATTATAATAAGCATGAGTGTTTGTCTTTGGTTGTTAATTGTAACTTTTGTCGATAACCTACACATCTGATTGCTGGAATAGGCAAATCATTTTAAACATCAATTTTGAAATTGTTAATTCTGTCCAAACATGAAGCAAGTAGAGCGGAAACATAGAAAGACGAGACAATACAGTAGAAATATTGATTAGGCGTAAAAGAAAAATATGCTTGTTTCAGTTTTCCCGACCTACCATATTGTTTCAGTTTTCCCGACCTACCATATTATTTCAGTTTTCCCGACCTACCATATTGTTTCAGTTTTCCCGACCTACCATATTGTTTCAGTTTTCCCGACCTACCATAGTGTTTCAGTTTTCCCGACCTACCATAATGTTTCAGTTTTCCCGACCTATCATAATGTTTCAGTTTTCCCGACCTACCATAATGTTTCAGTTTTCCCGACCTACCATAATGTTTCAGATTTCCCGACCTACCATAATGTTTCAGTTTTCCCGACCTACCATAATGTTTCAGTTTTCCCGACCTACCATAATGTTTCAGTTTTCCCGACCTACCATAATGTTTCAGTTTTCCCGACCTACCATATTTAGCCCCGACACTAGAACATTTTTTCGCCTGTTAACTTTTTCGTTTTAAGATTCATTTCTGCCCAGTTTTTAGACGCGTTACTAGTATTCCAGCTATAGAGCATTGTATTCACCTTGAATAAACATTATCCATGTTAAAAGGGAATGGGTGTTTGTCTTTTAAATGTATGTTTAATTTGCTTCATTTGAAAATTTAAAAAATCTCCAAAAAATCCGAACTATCCTATTTTTTGGGCATAAAATCTGAAACAAACATATTTTTATTCATGTCTCAGTGAGAAACATGAAAAGCCATGCATGTATAATATCAGTCAATGATTCGATAAGAGAATATACATGAAATAAGGGAACAAAAACAGAAAAAGATGTTTACGTTAAACACGTTTACACAACACTGAACAGCGTCTTGGTTCGAGTTTTTTTTATCAAATTTAGAATTCAATGTTAAATTTGCTAAGTCGTGGGTATATGTATAACCAATTAAATTATACAGAACGATTGTCCTACCAGCAACGAGGAAATGTCAAACAATATAACGCAGATATTTAAAACTGTCGGATATTAGCAATCAAAACTAAGAATCTGGTTGGCTGTAACATGTAATCATGTGACTTATTTAAATGGGAATCCTGATATTGGATGCTCTGACAGCGAATGTATAAAATAGCAAACCCGTCATTTTTTACTTTAAGGATATTTACTACATCATGACAGACTAACAGACTGGTCTAAAACGATGAAAGTGATTTGTACAGATTTGCATTTAAATGTTTCGATATTCAATTTATTAGAATCACAATGTCACAGCTTATCAGTACCGTAACCTTATGAAGAATTAATTAGATCTGAATTCACAAACATAATTTCCAAAACCAAATCAATAATGAAATAAGAGTAATTGGTTCATAGTTAGCGTACATTTGAACATGATTATCTCTCTGGTGACAATAAAATACGCCTAGTATAAACTGAAGCAGAAAGTATAAACTGAAGCAGAAAGTATAAACTGAAGCAGAAAGTATAAACTGAAGCAGAAAGTATAAACTGAAGCAGAAAGTATAAACTGAAGCAGAAAGTATAAACTGAACTGAAGCAGAAAGTATAAACTGAAGCAGAAAGTATAAACTGAAGCAGAAAGTATAAACTGAAGCAGAAAGTATAAACTGAAGCAGAAAGTATAAACTGAAGCAGAAAGTATAAACTGAAGCAGAAAGTATAAACTGAAGCAGAAAGTATAAACTGAAGCAGAAAGTATAAACTGAAGCAGAAAGTATAAAAGTTGTGGTTTAAATGGCGTCAACTACGAGACATGTGTGTGTAATTTACGTTACCTGCACACGTAGGGAACACTGGACACGGCGGGTAGTCGCACGTACTTCGTCGTAACGCACACACATAACCAGGACCACAATCTAAATCCTGCAAATAGTCGAGGAGATTATATTAAAATAATTTCATCTGAAGAAAGTTCAGTATCGTAGATTTCATTTGCAGAAATATCATATTAATATTTTTCACGGAACAACGCCGGTGCATGTTTTATGAAGTAGATTCTGTAGACTTTATGTGTGTATGGATTAAAGTGAACGTTATCAAAGATTCACTAAGTCCTTCTGTTTGGTTTACTTTTTATTTGCACACTTAAACAATGTCTCTGACCTTCATGATTCATAAAAAATAAATTAAGGTTAGTAAAATAAACTTAAAAGTGTTTAATACACGGCAATGCTATACCATTGTTATGTAATATATTGATAGGATAGAATTTAAAGTTTATTTTGATCATAATGTTATTGCAATGAACGGACATTCACAAACGGTTCATAAAAGAAATACAATTCTCAATGTGCGTGTTTTAACAGATTTTATTCTAGTTGGTGCATTATCTTGGCCTTAAATGTTGTTATGTTGGTCTGTGAATCTGGAAGTTGATAGATAACTGAATATTCACTGTATGAAAGTCTCGCGGGACAAGAAGTCTCGCTTTATATTATACGTAAACTTGAACCGAACTTCTGCGTATGGAACATTCTGGATGACGTCACGAGCAGTGTTACGAATATAGTCCGTCATTTTTTTGTACGAAGTTCAATGAAGCAAAATCACAAAATCGAATCAGACGACTATTCTCATTCTGTTGCCAAGACACAGGGTTGATAAAAACCATTTCTCAGGTATATATTTCATTCTATGTGGGGTATTTTAGTGAGAGATATGAGAACTGCGACACCTGGGGGCCATTTCCATCATAAGTCAACATCCCAGCATTTTATGCTCTATGAAATTTGAAAACGTTTGAGTCCAACTTAATATTTTTAGCTAATTTAAGTTGACCTTTAAACTGGTGGATTACAATACATGTACAAGTAATGATTCTGCTTTTCCAGGTAAAAACCAACTAACCCCACTGTTTGCGATTTCAAAGTCCTTTAGGGTATAAGAAGGGTGCCATCATGGCCCTATACTTGCTATCCAGGGTCCCGTTTCATTAACATTCTGGTCTTAACTCTTTTCTTATCTTAAATTTTTGATTGAAGAAGATTTTAAAGAATTTCCTAAACTGTTGCAGAACGTGTTTCTTAAAGTGATTTTCTTGTACGCGTCGTCTGTTTACATAATAGATAAAAATGGCGGTCATATTTACGCAATAACTGAAATGTTTTTCTTAGCAAAGAATTTCTTAAGAACTTTCTTAAGCAAAGAAGGTTAATGAAACGGCGCCCAGAGCATTCGATGACATACGGCCAGAGCATTCGATGACATAGGGCCTGAGCATACGATGACATACGGCCAGAGCATACGATGACATACGACCAGAGCATACGATGACATACGACCAGAGCATACGATGACATACGACCAGAGCATACTATGACATACGGCCAGAGCATACGATGACATACGACCAGAGCATACGATGACATACGACCAGAGCATTCGATGACATACGACCAGAGCATTCGATGACATAGGGCCAGAGCATTCGATGACATACGACCAGAGCATTCGATGACATAGGGCCAGAGCATTCGATGACATACGACCAGAGCATTCGATGACATACGACCAGAGCATTCGATGACATACGACCAGAGCATTCGATGACATACGACCAGAGCATTCGATGACATACGACCAGAGCATTCGATGACATACGACCAGAGCATTCAATGACATATGGCCAGAGCATTCGATGACATACGACCAGAGCATTCGATGACATAGGGCCAGAGCATTCGATGACATACGACCAGAGCATTCGATGACATACGACAAGAGCATTCGATGACATACGGCCAGGGCATTCGATGACATACGGCCAGAGCATTCGATGACATACGACCAGAGCATTCGATGACATACGATCGGAGTATTCGATGACATACGGCCAGGGCATTCGATGACATACGGCCAGAGCATTTGATGACATACGACCAGAGCATTCGATGACATATGGCCAGAGCATTTGATGACACATGACCAGAGCATTCGATGACATATGGCCAGAGCATTCGATGACACATGGCCAGATTATTCGATGGCATACGCCCATAGCATTCTATGACATACGGTCAGAGCATTCGATGACATACGACAAGAGCATTCGATGACATACGGCCAGAGCATTCGATGACTCATGACCAGAGCATTCGATGACATACGGCCAGAGCATTCGATGACATACGACCAGAGCATTCGATGACATAGGGCCAGAGCATTCGATGACATACGACCAGAGCATTCGATGACATACGACCAGAGCATTCGATGACATACGACCAGAGCATTCGATGACATACGACCAGAGCATTCGATGACATATGGCCAGAGCATTTGATGACACATGACCAGAGCATTCGATGACATATGGCCAGAGCATTCGATGACACATGGCCAGAGCATTCGATGGCATACGCCCATAGCATTCTATGACATACGGTCAGAGCATTCGATGACATACGACCAGAGCATTCGATGACATACGACCAGAGCATTCGATGACTCATGGCCAGAGCATTCGATGACACATGGCCAGAGCATTCGATGACATACGACCAGAGCATTCGATGACATACGGCCAGAGCATTCGATAACATATGGCCAGAGCATTCGATGACACATGGCCAGAGCATTCGATGACATATGGCCCGGGCATTTGATGGCATACGGCCAGAGCATTCGATGACATACGACCAGAGCATTCGATGACACATGGCCAGAGCATTCGATGACATATGGCCGGAGCATTCGATGACATACGGCCAGAGCATTCGATGACACATGGTCAAAGCATTCGATGACATACGGCCAGAGCATTCGATGACACATGGCCAGATCATTCGATGATATACAGCCATACATTCGATGACATCTGGCCAGAGCATTCGATGACAAACGGATAATCATCTCACTTCATATCAACAAGTGGAATTAAGATTTGAACACAGTTTAGACATTTACAATTCTACCAAAACCTGGAAAATAAACCATGTGTAGAAACCATAATGCTCTGTTTTGTTCTATAGGAGAGGAATTGAACTGTCACAATGTTAAGGCTTGTGTGAATATTATGAAATCTAACAGTGGCTGGTAACTTACACATATTTCTGACTTTACGTAGGCAAAACATCCCAGGACAATCTGAAATATATAAATCAATCAAGTCAGTGCCAATACGATACAATACGATTCGATACGATACGATACGATACAATACAATACGGTACGATACGATACTATACGATACAATTCATCAATTCAATTCAATATAATACTTGTTTTCGGCCACATATATAGTCGGTGAGAGAAAAACAGTCATCAGAGCATATTGTAGATTTAAAAATGAAATATGAATTGTAGTTACAAAAAGTCAGACAAATATTTAACACAAATAGTAATATAAGTACAGTGTAGTTTTCACAGATTTGTAGAATGTCATTCCGACCTAGCGAAGTAGATGTATTTTGCGAAACGAATTTGGAGGCGTTTTGTGAGTATGCCAATGGCAATAATATTGACTGAAGTATGTTTGTCTTAAGTCTCTGTCAAAAGGACAAACTAAGAGAAAATGGTATTCTGTGTTGGTGGTATTTATTGAACAATCAATGCGTTTTCGTTCTACTTGATGTATATTGTCGTATCGACCGGCTTCTATCGCAAGATCATGAGACAAAACTCTGAATTTCGACAATGCTGCTCTATATTTCGATGTTTGTATATTATCCAAATATATGCGATACCTTAACGAAATCCACTGAATTTCGGTGAATTTACCGATCTGGAGTAACCAGCAATCGTAACATCTCGGTAAGTTTTATGTTGCACAAAAAAAGCATATGTAACAATTATCTCAAAAGGGTGTTTTGCTCAAAAAAACGAAAGCCAAGTTATTTGGTTCTGGAAATAATGCGACGAGATATCTCCGAGTATACCGAGGCAAACAGGATATCAATGATAATTTAAATGTTTGTATAAACGTAAATAATTAAATATCAATTAACACAACTTCACGTAGATCGCGAAATCATATGTCACAGTATGATGCTGATTGACTTGTTTTACTTGACATTCGTACGCGTTTCATCCTTGGGACACTTTCTCTTCATTATTAATTGTAAAGGCCAATAATGATTTCCTGCCATGATAAGCATATTCTTGTCTAATGGAAAGTTAAATGCCACTGGTTAATAATTTAAGTATGAAAAAATCAAAACTTCAAATGTTGTTAGCGGAAATCGTGAGTGAAGGAATTGATGTAAACAGTTGTTTATGGTAACTGGATTTAAAATTAATGCTGTTTGGTCCCAAAGCTAAACAAACAATCATACGAACGTGACATCTAAATGTCAGAGTTCATTCTCTAACTATTCGTGCCACAGGGGTATTGTACAGAATAATTAATAAATAGCGACAATTAAGGAGATATCTCTCTGGGACTTGTACCAACAGTTTGTCTACTTATCCACACATTCCTGTGGGCGTTGTGGTGTTGTTTTACCAAGGTACATGTGCATGGTGTATTTTAATACATCATCTCATGTGAGTTTCCATTTCTAGAACAGCTATAGAGATTTTTTATAGAAAATATTCCACGTACATATTATGACGTCACTGAAAGGTAAAACTGAAGTATCAACATCATAGTCTATGTATATAAAGAATGGTTATATTATAGTTACACGTAGAATCACGGTGATTGAAGGTACATACAACATCATAGTCTATGTATATAAAGAATGGTTATATTATAGTTACACGTAGAATCACGCTGATTGAAGGTACATTCAACATCATAGTCTATGTATATAAAGAATGGTTGTATTATAGATACAAGTAGAATCACGCTGATTGAAGGTACATTCAACATCATAGTCTATGTATATAAAGAATGGTTATATTATAGATACACGTAGAATCACGCTGATTGAAGGTACATTCAACATCATAGTCTATGTATATAAAGAATGGTTGTATTATAGATACAAGTAGAATCACGCTGATTGAAGGTACATTCAACATCATAGTCTATGTATATAAAGAATGGTTATATTATAGATACACGTAGAATCACGCTGATTGAAGGTACATTCAACATCATAGTCTATGTATATAATGAATGGTTATATTATAGATACACGTAGAATCACGCTGATTGAAGGTACATTCAACATCATAGTCTATGTATATAAAGAATGGTTATATTATAGATACAAGTAGAATTACGCTGATTGAAGGTACATTCAACATCATAGTCTATGTATATAATGAATGGTTATATTATAGATACAAGTAGAATCACGCTGATTGAAGGTACATACAACATCATAGTCTATGTATATAAAGAATGGTTATATTATAGTTACACGTAGAATCACGCTGATTGAAGGTACATTCAACATCATAGTCTATGTATATAAAGAATGGTTGTATTATAGATACAAGTAGAATCACGCTGATTGAAGGTACATTCAACATCATAGTCTATGTATATAAAGAATGGTTATATTATAGATACACGTAGAATCACGCTGATTGAAGGTACATTCAACATCATAGTCTATGTATATAAAGAATGGTTATATTGTAGATACACGTAGAATCACGCTGATTGAAGGTACATTCAACATCATAGTCTATGTATATAAAGAATGGTTATATTATAGATACACGTAGCATCACGCTGATTGAAGGTACATACAACATCATAGTCTATGTATATAAAGAATGGTTATATTATAGATACACGTAGCATCACGCTGATTGAAGGTACATACAACATCATAGTCTATGTATATAAAGAATGGTTATATTATAGATACACGTAGCATCACGCTGATTGAAGGTACATACAACATCATAGTCTATGTATATAAAGAATGGTTATATTATAGATACACGTAGCATCACGCTGATTGAAGGTACATACAACATCATAGTCTATGTATATAAAGAATGGTTATATTATAGATACACGTAGAATCACGCTGATTGAAGGTACATTCAACATCATAGTCTATGTATATAAAGAATGGTTATATTATAGATACAAGTAGAATTACGCTGATTGAAGGTACATTCAACATCATAGTCTATGTATATAATGAATGGTTATATTATAGATACAAGTAGAATCACGCTGATTGAAGGTACATACAACATCATAGTCTATGTATATAAAGAATGGTTATATTATAGATACACGTAGAATCACGCTGATTGAAGGTACATACAACATCATAGTCTATGTATATAAAGAATGGTTGTATTATAGATACACGTAGAATCACGCTGATTGAAGGTACATTCAACATCATAGTCTATGTATATAAAGAATGGTTATATTATAGATACACGTAGAATCACGCTGATTGAAGGTACATACAACATTTGCCTTTGAATTACTTTCAAAGATATCGTGTATTCGGCTGAAACAAAATGTTCATGTTAGACTGATTGAAGAAATACCATACGGTTGCTAGGAGACAAATATAGATAGAGAGAATCATTTCTGTATTGTTTATGGTCAAAATATAAGGACATAATTGCGTTCTACATTACTGGTCATTCAAGGTAAGCTCAGTGTAAGTTTAAAGTCAAAGGTCATGGTTAGAATCTAGGATAAAGCGAGGATTGGGGCAATATCGATATGGATTAATTACCCTTCATTTAACGTATTGCCCAACTCAAAGGAATACCCGTTATTGTATTACGTATACAGCCAGATTATGTTGTATTTATAAACGGATCATTGAAATGTTTGTGGTCGCTTAGGGTAGATATGAAGTGTTAACTAGTGCACTTGTCAACAAACAAAATGTCGTCAAGTTGACTGATTCTATTTATAAATATTTGTATTATTACCTTATTGTCCAAGATATCATTCTATTGTTTGACCAGATCATTTCATATTACTACAACTACAGAGAGTTTCTCATGACAAGTTTAATGACATAATATTTGGTCATATTTCTATTTATATGGTTCTGTGGATAAATCGAACACTTTATACAAATATATTGTATATGAAAATAGTACACTCCTTAAATACCACAGTGGTAAGTGGCTGTGTGCTTTGTTGTTGTAGCGGAATAATTGCGGTCATGAAAACAATATGATATTGCAAACTGAATATACGATTAAAATAACACACTGTTGTTTCCTATATTGATTAGTGATACGTCACGTGGGAGATATAAACATAAAACCGACTTTAAAGTAAAGAAGATTATTTATACATGTTGAAGTTAACACGGGCGACAATTAACTGTCAAATTTACTCAAACGTGATAATCAGCCAATTTTCATCATTTCGCACGGTTATCTCAGACGATAGAGTGCTACCCGGTTATCTCAGACACTATAGCGCTACCCGGTTATCTCAGATACTAGAGCGCTGCCCGGTTATCTCATACACTAGAGCGCTACCCGGTTATCTCAGACACTAGAGCGCTACCCGGTTATCTCAGACACTAAAGCGCTACCCGGTGATCTCAGACACTAGAGCGCTACCCGGTTACCTCAGATACTAGAGTGCTACCCGGTTATCTGAGTTACTAGAGCGCTACCCGGATATATCTGACACTAGAGCACTACCCGGTTAGCTCAGACACAAGAACGCTACCCGGTTATCTCAGACACTAGAGCGCTACCCGGTTATCTCAGACACTAGAGCGCTACCCGGTTATGTCAGATACTAGAACGCTACCCGTTTGTCAGATACTAGAACGCTACCCGGTTATCTCAGATTCTAGAGCGCTTTGTTATGTTCATCCTTGACCTTGGTCTATATTCATTTGTCCTCCACTGTTGATTCGTGTAGAGAAATTGACAGGTGCTAGCGGAAGTGCAAGTTAGTACCGACTGATAATCAATTCCATGAAAACTGGACAGGTCAACTACCTGCCATGTATAAGTGGAAAATGTTGAGAAAAAAAGCATTTTGAAAACAATAACACGATTTCCAGTTGTTATAGTGAATTCTGTGTTACGTGTTGAATGATACATTTTGATATGTTACGTCTCTAGCTAATGGACACACAATTATCACGAATCACGGTTTCAATTAAAAATAAGACTTTAAATACAACATATATATATACGCAACCAATTTATGCAATTCATTCCACGACATAATAGGGACATAATGTAATGTGGAAGAGAAGTGAGAAATTCAATCTGATTGTCATGGTGTTACTGATTTATTGAACGCTTAATGGTCACCTCGCTTCATGATTGTCATGGTGTTACTGATTTATTGAACGCTTAATGGTCACCTCGCTTCATGATTGTCATGGTGTTACTGATTTATTGAACGCTTAATGGTCACCTCGCTTCATGATTGTCATGGTGTTACTGATTTATTTAACGCTTAATGGTCACCTCGCTTCATGATTGTCATGGTGTTACTGATTTATTTAACGCTTAATGGTCACCTCGCTTCATCATTGTCATGGTGTTACTGATTTATTTAACGCTTAATGGTCACCTCGCTTCATGATTGTCATGGTGTTACTGATTTATTTAACGCTTAATGGTCACCTCGCTTCATGATTGTCATGGTGTTACTGATTTATTTAACGCTTAATGGTCACCTCGCTTCATCATTGTCATGGTGTTACTGATTTATTTAACGCTTAATGGTCACCTCGCTTCATGATTGTCATGGTGTTACTGATTTATTTAACGCTTAATGGTCACCTCGCTTCATCATTGTCATGGTGTTACTGATTTATTTAACGCTTAATGGTCACCTCGCTTCATGATTGTCATGGTGTTACTGATTTATTGAACGCTTAATGGTCACCTCGCTTCATGATTGTCATGGTGTTACTGATTTATTGAACGCTTAATGGTCACCTCGCTTCATGATTGTCATGGTGTTACTGATTTATTGAACGCTTAATGGTCACCTCG
Organism: Mactromeris polynyma; assembly: GCA_032209605.1. NCBI lineage: Eukaryota > Metazoa > Mollusca > Bivalvia > Venerida > Mactridae > Mactromeris > Mactromeris polynyma. The sequence goes on along the minus strand of JASFXZ010000014.1, from coordinate 11,645,548 downwards.
CTTCATGATTGTCATGGTGTTACTGATTTATTTAACGCTTAATGGTCACCTCGCTTCATGATTGTCATGGTGTTACTGATTTATTTAACGCTTAATGGTCACCTCGCTTCATGATTGTCATGGTGTTACTGATTTATTTAACGCTTAATGGTCACCTCGCTTCATGATTGTCATGGTGTTACTGATTTATTTAACGCTTAATGGTCACCTCGCTTCATCATTGTCATGGTGTTACTGATTTATTGAACGCTTAATGGTCACCTCGCTTCATGATTGTCATGGTGTTACTGATTTATTTAACGCTTAATGGTCACCTCGCTTCATGATTGTCATGGTGTTACTGATTTATAGAAAGCTTAATGGTCACCTCGCTTCATGATTGTCATGGTGTTACTGATTTATTGAACGCTTAATGGTCACCTCGCTTCATGATTGTCATGGTGTTACTGATTTATTGAACGCTTAATGGTCACCTCGCTTCATGATTGTCATGGTGTTACTGATTTATTGAACGCTTAATGGTCACCTCGCTTCATCATTGTCATGGTGTTACTGATTTATTGAACGCTTAATGGTCACCTCGCTTCATCATTGTCATGGTGTTACTGATTTATTTAACGCTTAATGGTCACCTCGCTTCATGATTGTTATGGTGTTACTGATTTATTGAACGCTTAATGGTCACCTCGCTTTATGATTGTCATGGTGTTACTGATTTATTGAACGCTTAATGGTCACCTCGCTTCATGATTGTCATGGTGTTACTGATTTATTGAACGCTTAATGGTCACCTCGCTTCATCATTGTCATGGTGTTACTGATTTATTGAACGCTTAATGGTCACCTCGCTTCATCATTGTCATGGTGTTACTGATTTATTGAACGCTTAATGGTCACCTCGCTTCATCATTGTCATGGTGTTACTGATTTATTGAACGCTTAATGGTCACCTCGCTTCATGATTGTTATGGTGTTACTGATTTATTGAACGCTTAATGGTCACCTCGCTTCATGATTTTCAAACCGTTCATCTTCCTTTAATTCTTTGAAAAGTGATTATGACCAGGATAGCGCTTTTCATTATGTTCAGTGACGTCATTGTTCACGTGAGGTTGTTCTCGAGTCCATTAAGGATAGAGGCTTAACTATCGCGCTGGAGAAACGTGAAATATCACGGGCTTTTTATTGTATTGACTTTAATCTTAGTTCGTTGCAATGATAACAACGTCCCACGAAATTTGCTTAAGTTACGGTCATACATTCAATTATCTTAACGTTCTCCATTATATAAGTTATGTTTAAATATCTGTGACGACTAAAACGGCGTAAAGTAACATTGTACATAAATATATTTTTACTGCGCAAGTCGTTTACTGTTTTGCCAAATAATGTTCAAGGTTTTCTTTATAATGCAGATTCTCGTTAACACTTCTATTCGAAGTACGACACTCTCTACGGTGATATAGTCATAAAGAATTAATTACTCTGATGCAATGTCGTCGTTAAAATGCGGTGATATTGAATATGTCAGACGCTTGTTATGGAACTAATTAAGATTGAAGGATGCGTTGGGTGTCATGGATTAGGGGAATGTCAATGCAATTTAAATTGCACAGTTTTATGTGTGTGAAAATACAATAATAATGTCTCAAATTGAATATTGGCAAGTCAGAAGTGAGTAGAAGATTTATAACTCGTACACAGAATGCAACAGTTCGAAGTGGAATGATTCCTGTTGTTGTGTGATCTGTTGATGTGTGGCCTGTTGCTGTGTGGCCTGTTGTTGTGTGATCTGTTGATGTGTGGCCTGTTGCTGTGTGGCCTGTTGTTGTGTGCCCTGTTGTGTTGTGGCCTGTTGTTGTGTGATCTGTTGTTGTGTGACCTGTTGTTGTGTGACCTGTTGTTGTGTAGCCTGTTGTTGCGTGATATGTGGTTATGTGACCTGTTGTTGTGTGACCTGTACGAGACACACGTGTATTGTACGAGACACACGTGTACTGTACGAGACACACGTGTACTGTACGAGACACACGCCAACTGTACGAGACACACGTGTACTGTACGAGACACACGTGTACTGTACGAGACACGCGTGTACTGTACGAGACACACGTGTACTGTACGAGACACGCGTGTACTGTACGAGACACGCGTGTACTGTACGAGACACGCGTGTACTGTACGAGACACACGTGTACTGTACGAGACACATGTGTACTGTACGAGACACGCGTGTACTGTACGAGACACGCGTGTACTGTACGAGACACACGTGTACTGTACGAGACACGCACACACGTGTATTGTACGAGACACACCACGTGTACTATACGAGACACACGTGTACTGTACGAGACACACGTGTACTGTTGTGCACGTTAGAGGTGTACGCCGGTTTTCACCAACAGTTCAGTTATTTATGTCGTCCTTCGTTATTTGACGTGTCTTCTGATATTTGGTTACCATTGTCCTTCTACGAACAACTTCCATACGTTAACAAGAACACATCTCACAATATATGACGACACCCACACAACTTACGGTAACACATCTCACAATACATGTCCACACCCACACAACTTACGGTAACACATCTCACAATACATGTCCACACCCACACAACTTACGGTAACACATCTCACAATACATGTCCACACCCACACAACTTACGGTCCACACCCACACAACTTACGGTAACACATCTCACAATACATGTCCACACCCACATAACTTACGGTAACACATCTCACAATATATGTCCACACCCACACAACTTACGGTAACACATCTCACAATATATGTCCACACCCACACAACTTACGGTAACACATCTCACAATATATGTCCACACCCACACAACTTACGGTAACACATCTCACAATACATGTCCACACCCACACAACTTACGGTAACACATCTCACAATACATGTCCACACCCACACAACTTACGGTAACACATCTCACAATACATGTCCACACCCACACAACTTACGGTAACACATCTCACAATATGTGTCCACACCCACACAACTTACGGTAACACATCTCACAATACATGTCCACACCCACATAACTTACGGTAACACATCTCACAATATATGTCCACACCCACACAACTTACGGTAACACATCTCACAATATATGTCCACACCTACACAACTTACGGTAACACATCTCACAATACATGTCCACACCCACACAACTTACGGTAACACATCTCACAATACATGTTCACACCCACACAACTTACGGTAACACATCTCACAATACATGTTCACACCCACATAACTTACGGTAACACATCTCACAATATATGTCCACACCCACACAACTTACAGTAACACATCTCACAATATATGTCCACACCCACACAACTTACGGTAAATATGAATTTACTAATTGTTTCCTATACGACAAAACCACCGTCTGTACATCATCAATTATATCACAAAAAAATACCTAAATCTTCTCCGCAAGTATGTTTACTCTCTCATTGCTACAGTAAAAAGTAATAAACAATGTGAACAAATAAAACATTATAATCATATAAGCTATATATACATGTATATATCATGTATAAACTCGAATAATTGAATGACAAGAGAATCATAATTGGTTCATAGGTTCATTCAAGAATGATTTAATCACTTGGGATTATTTAATGCTGTATATTACGTCAATGATTATTACGACCTTAATTCTCCAGAGGAATTAATAAAAACTTGTGTGATGTTACTGCCAACAATATATATATTAATTATCCTCATGTTTCATAGTCAACCTAATTTTCTGAAACATTTGAACTTGCTGAACGAGTACAATTACGCGGTAGTTTTATAACAGCGCATTGCCGTTTTGCACAACATTGATACAGGAGTATGATTTATTGCCACCGTATGTAGGGCGGTTGCCACACAATTATGTATGTAGGGCGGTTGCCACACAGTTATGTATGTAGGGCGGTTGCCACACAGTTATGTATGTAGGGCGGTTGCCACACAGTTATGTATGTAGGGCGGTTGCCACACAGTTATGTATGTAGGGCGGTTGCCACACAGTTATGTATGTAGGGCGGTTGCCACACAGTTATGTATGTAGGGCGGTTGCCACACAGTTATGTATGTAGGGCGGTTGCCACACAATTATGTATGTAGGGCGGTTGCCACACAGTTATGTATGTAGGGCGGTTGCCACACAATTATGTATGTAGGGCGGTTGCCACACTCAACCTCAATAAGAAGACCAGTTTTCAACGGTTTCCAATGTGGTCTTATATTTGAGATGTTACTGTATTTCAAACAGAAATAGAAAGCTAACTGTTGCACGAGTGTAGTATAGCGCACCGACCATAGCGTGGTTTCTAGGCCAACAGCGGGACGCACCGACCATACCGTGGTTTCTAGGCCAACAGTGGGACGCATCGACCATACCGTGGTTTCTAGGCCAACAGTGGGACACACCGACCATACCGTGGTTTCTAGGCCAACAGTGGGACACACCGACCATACCGTGGTTTCTAGGCCAACAGTGGGACGCATCGACCATACCGTGGTTTCTAGGCCAACAGTGGGACACACCGACCATACCGTGGTTTCTAGGCCAACAGTGGGACGCACCGACCATACCGTGGTTTCTAGGCCAACAGTGGGACACACCGACCATACCGTGGTTTCTAGGCCAACAGTGGGACACACCGACCATACCGTGGTTTCTAGGCCAACAGTGGGACGCACCGACCATACCGTGGTTTCTAGGCCAACAGTGGGACGCACCGACCATACCGTGGTTTCTAGGTCAACAGTGGGACGCACCGACCATACCGTGGTTTCTCATTTTTACAGTAAAATAAATGTAAACGCATAGAAACAAAAGTCAAAATAAGCCAAATTCAGTTGGACAATTACATTTTTGTCCAAAAATGAGAGAAAATACATATGAAAAAGAAACATGAGCGACTCGAACCAGTTACCACTAGATCAAAGGACGGATACTTATACCACTGACCTAGAGTGCCATTGAAAGATGTATAAATGATTGACTCGTGTTTCTATAACAATGTATCAAACATGATATGACACATATTCTAAAAAGTCCCTTATCACAGAGTAACACTCTGCTAATTATCATAGGTAGATATTATCGATCACAAAACGGTACGTATTTTGGCAACCGGCTTTTGGATGACCAGGTTTTAGGCTATTAAAAGCTATTTCTAACAAACCAAAACTGCCAAAATACGTACCGTTTTGTGATCGGCCACCCGTATACAAAACGGTGACGTGTTCACCCACCCTGATATTCTTGTCTTTACTATGCTCATAAACAGATAATTTATTTATTCCTAAAGGTCCCATGAGGACAATACAAGCATATTGACAGAACAGTGGGACAGTAAACATATATACATACATCACAAGTTAACATAAGGAATAACATGCTTATCACCATGTAGAGACGATGCCATGAATATAAATATTGCATTGCATAATACTAGTGCGCAATACCAAGTGTAAGTTACATTTTATTGGTATAATATTGATAATACTGACTACAGTTATATACACGGAACAGCGTGTTTTACGGGTCACCAAGACATAAGTTATACTTCTTGGAAATAACGAAATAAAGTATATTACAAGCTATTGTCAAGGAATTATGGTACATTTTCAAGAAGCGTAGTGCGGTTTTATTAACCGCGAACGCATGAATATATTACCTGGGCCATTACATTTCAAATAGGTGTATTGAAATGTTCGTGTTTGTCCGCAAGCTTGTCGGAGTAAAGGCCGTGGTTGTGTTTTGATAGAAAAGTAATCCAAACAACAGTTATAGCTTTACGCACGAGAGCATTTCTTTACCTAAATTGACATGGAGAGGTCCTGAAAGATCAAACATCTGTTCGCGGTCATTCTAACAGCACTATATGACATTATAATGGTGTGATCAATAACACATCAGTATATATATAAGATGACAAAATTCATGTTGCCGTGTTACAGAAATAAATGGTTAACTACATGTTGAGCTATTACAGATATACGCCCTTGGGCATTCATGCAACCCGCGGGCCGATTATCCGACTTCCCGGCACGGTAAGGCCGGCATTTATCCTTTCTGTTAGATTCTAACTGATCGTTCCTTACTACAAATGTTACACGTGGTAAGGTATAAGGCTCCATAAGTGTTTTGATGCGTGTGTTTTGCATACATTACATATACTGTAAATAAACTGTTCTAAACGGCCACGAGAATTTTGAATTAAACCAGCAATCTATCCTATGAAAGTGACAATGGGCACACTGTTTTATTTATAAGCTATTGTCGGTCTGTAATCATTAGACCCTAAGAGAGTAGTATCAAAAATACAGACAATAAATTGAGGAACAAAAACATACAACTAGTGTCACAACCACGCATATAATCGAGAACTGTCACAACCACACATATATACGAGAACTGTCACAACCACACATATATACGAGAACTGTCACAACCACACATATATACGAGAACAGTGACCACAACCACTCATATATACGAGAACAGTGACAACCACACATATGTACGAGAACTGTCACAACCACACATATATACGAGAACAGTGACCACAACCACACATATATACGAGAACAGTGACCACAACCACACATATATACGAGAACAGTCACCACAACCACACATATATACGAGAACAGTGACCACAACCACACATATACACGAGAACATTGACCACAACCACACATGTATACGAGAACAGTGACCACAAACACACATATATACGAGAACAGTCACCACAACCACACATGTATACGAGAACAGTCACAACCACACATATATACGAGAACAGTGACCACAACCACACATATATACGAGAACAGTCACCACAACCACACATATATACGAGAACAGTCACAACCACACATATATACGAGAACAGTGACCACAACCACACATATATACGAGAACAGAGACCACAACCACACATATATACGAGAACAGTAACCACAACCACACATATATACGAGAACAGTAACCGCAACCACACATATATACGAGAACAGTAACCACAACCACACATATATACGAGAACAGTAACCACAACCACACATATATACGAGAACAGTAACCACAACCACACATATATACGAGAACAGTTACCACAACCACACATATATACGAGAACAGTAACCACAACCACACATATATACGAGAACAGTGACCACAACCACACATATATACGAGAACAGTCACCACAACCACACATATATACGAAAACAGTCACAACCACACATATATACGAGAACAGTAACCACAACCACACATATATACGAGAACAGTAACCACAACCACACATATATACGAGAACAGTAACCACAACCACACATATATACGAGAACAGTTACCACAACCACACATATATACGAGAACAGTAACCACAACCACACATATATACGAGAACAGTGACCACAACCACACATATATACGAGAACAGTCACCACAACCACACATATATACGAAAACAGTCACAACCACACATATATACGAGAACAGTGACCACAACCACACATATATACGAAAACAGTCACCACAACCACACATATATACGAGAACAGTCACCACAACCACACATATATACGAGAACTGTCACAACCACACATATATACGAGAACAGTGACAAGAACTTACACTCTACGCATTTTGTAATAGTTATAGTACATACTCCATGTACCACAAACTTATGGTGCATTATTTCTGCCACCAGTTAACTACTTAATTAACTACATAAGTATGTAGGTAACTAGATACTTATCGCTTTAACTACTTATTACTTATCTAAAATAGATTGCCCGTACTTGGTTTAAGTGGGTATGTGGTGGCAGTTGTGAACACTATCAGACATGTTTTCGTGTTACGATATTTATCTGGTATGAAAATGTATCACGATACTTATGTAGTTAACCACATAATTATCTAGTTAATTAAGTAGTTATCTAGTTTCTTTGACGTGATAACCAGATAATTATCTAGTTAATTAAGTAGTTAACTGTTGGCAGAAATATGCCACCTTACAAAACATCTCAAGGTCATACGTACACTTAACAAAACTTATAAGTGTGAAGTATAAATATGACAGTATCTTGGTCAATAGGAGTCTGATCTTGCTCAAATTTTCAACAAATATAGCGTAGATACCTGGCATAATATATTGTTTATTTCATCCACAGATTGAACAAATAAAATCAACAAATGTGATGATACGAAAAAAGTACTGCATCCGGACTCGACGCATTAAACCGATAAATTCGACCCGAGAATCATAAACTACACATAGCCAATAGCAAATATAGAGTTTGAGGACATACTAGAATGAGAAATGTCTTAATCATTGGGCCAGAATATTTTATAACACCATTGAGATATTTACACGGACAGTATAAAGTTATAAGTCCATGTAGACGTTCGGTTGGTCTCTAGCCCAGCGTGGGATATGGGCCCGTATTGCAGAGGCATCTTAAAGATATATCTGGCTCATCTGAACCCATTTTTTATGGGCTTCATCCAGTATTGTTCTTACATTCTCTAAAGCAGCTCTAATTACAACCATTGTCGTGTATAACCGTTTAAAACAATCTTGTTTAATTATATTACTATCAGACAAAACTAGTAAAACACATCCGCTTGTTAAAAAAATGGATTTTTTTTAATTTTATGATAATACAAACGTCTATTTTCGACAAATACAGAGAAAATACATTATAAATCTATTCTGTGATAATGCATATTTATTGAAGTTTTAACTAGATAAAGTATATTTTTCATGATTGTTTAGATAAACAAATGAACAAAAAATGAGCATCATATATCTTTAAGTGAATCTTAAATATGTTCACTTAAGTTCAAAACTTCGAATGGATGTAATTCCGAAACCACATTAAAACTGCTATGCGTATTAATGGTAATGACAACAACATATCAATACTATTCATTTATCACTCTTGATTTTACCATATAAAAGCCTGCATGTTAAATAGAACAGTTAAGGAAAATGGATTTTAAGGATAAGGTTAAGATTTTACTTAAGATGTTTCTGTAATATTGCCCCAGACCTCTTGAAAATATAATGTATTAGAATACTATAATAAGGACTTCGAAATTCTAAATACAGTAAAACCTCAATAATGAGACCATCATTTGGACCCTTGAAAACTGGTCTTAATATTGAGGTTGAATAAAGAGCAAAACATTGAACATGGACATGAAAAGTGTGTTTTTTTAGTTTTAGGTGATCTTATTATTAAGGTGGTCTTTATGTGAGACTTTACGGTATTTTTTATTTTATTTTACCAGCGAACAGTTTGAGGAGAGACGAAGCTTTTTAACAAACAATAAAGCTTAAACAAACAAAACTCATAAATACTAGTAGATTATTTTATTATACGGAAACAGATTTTATCAATAAGACATTGTTAATTATAGGTCCAATAAAATTGAATCATTTACTAAAAATGCATAAATAACTTACCGTGATAAGATATTTGATCAGAGAGTTCATTTTTGTCCCGTCGATATATTTGTTCTTTCTATGTTGATAGTTGATGAATATATTTCACGAAATTCGATTTAAATCTATCACTTGACAAGAATAAACTAATTTCGAGAGAGTGATCAGCTGTATGTATGGACATGTGGCAGTGAAGTAAGATGTACAAGGCTTTTATACTCGTATATTGGAACACAATATGACGTATGATCACTATGCACTGGTCGTACACACAAACTTAACCACAACTACCGCATCGTAAGAAGAAATCAGGCGACACAGAACACTTTCACGCGGAAGTATTCACCAGGCGACATGAAGACATGAAGGTGTATACAATAATATTAATCGTGTACCGGTCAATTTATATACAGGTGAAAGGATTCCTGATTGTTTGTATTGTGGTATTTACAATATATATTTTATTCCGTGAGGCAGAATTATAAATCTTGCAGTTACATGCGTCACCTATCGTAAAGAAAACGCGCGCGTGGGTTCGCAAACTATTTTATGAATGTAAATTCTCACTTTACTGGTCATTGGGTCACGAATCCGTGAGAATAGCTAATATCTATTGTGCAATAAAGATTTCAACTATTGACCAACAGTAGTATATTGGGTTTAAATACACTGCAAACATGCGGGCGTAAAATAAAGCAGGTAATGTGGGCGTATTTACCAACCAATATATAATTTGATTTTAGTTGAATATTTTCAATAGCTCAGAAAATAAATACAGTAAAACCTGAACAATGCGACCAGCTTTGGGACTCTTGAAAACCTGAATAATGCGACCAGCTTTGGGACTCTTGAAAACCTGAATAATGCGACAAGCTTTGGGACTCTTGAAAACCTGAATAATGCGACCAGCTTTGGGACTCTTGAAACCTGAATAATGCGACCAGCTTTGGGACTCTTGAAACCTGAATAATGCGACCAGCTTTGGGACTCTTGAAACCTGAATAATGCGACCAGCTTTGGGACTCTTGAAAACCTGAATAATGCGACCAGCTTTGGGACTCTTGAAACCTGAATAATGCGACCAGCTTTGGGACTCTTGAAAACCTGAATAATGCGACCAGCTTTGGGACTCTTGAAAACCTGAATAATGCGACCAGCTTTGGGACTCTTGAAACCTGAATAATGCGACCACCTTTGGGAACCTTGAAAACCTGAATAATGCGACCAGCTTTGGGACTCTTGAAACCTGAATAATGCGACCAGCTTTGGGACTCTTGAAACCTGAATAATGCGACCAGCTTTGGGACTCTTGAAACCTGAATAATGCGACCAGCTTTGGGACTCTTGAAACCTGAATAATGCGACCAGCTTTGGGACTCTTGAAAACCTGAGTAATGCGACCAGCTTTGGGACTCTTGAAACCTGAATAATGCGACCAGCTTTGGGACTCTTGAAACCTGAATAATGCGACCACCTTTGGGAACCTTGAAAACCTGAATAATGCGACCAGCTTTGGGACTCTTGAAACCTGAATAATGCGACCACCTTTGGGAACCTTGAAAACCTGGTCTTCTTATTGAGGTGGTATTTAGATGAGGTTTTACTGTATATTAAATATGTATATGATATGATGCTAGACGATATGGAAGTACATCGTGATAAAACGCATTAAGCTTCTCGTGTAAAACGTATTTTAGAAAAGCTTGGTTATGACGACGTATGGTATTTTAAAGATAAAGTAAAGATAAAGAAGCTTTCTTTAACGTCGCATATGCTCAACAAGTTAGATAAGCTACAAAGCTCGTGTGTGCACTAACAAGGTATCCACCAACAAGGTATCCACCAACAAAGTATCCACCAACAAGGTATCCACCAACAAGGTATCCACCAACAAGGTATCCACCAACAAGGTGTCCACCAACAAAGTGTCCACCAACAAGGTATCCACCAACAAGGTATCCACCAACAAGGTATCCACCAACAAGGTATCCACCAACAAAGTGTCCACCAACAAAGTGTCCACCAACAAGGTATCCACCAACAAGGTATCCACCAACAAGGTATCCACCAACAAGGTATCCACCAACAAGGTATCCACCAACTAGGTATCCACCAACAAGGTATCCACTAACAAAGTGTCCACCAACAAGGTATCCACCAACAAGGTATCCACCAACAAGGTATCCACCAACAAGGTATCCACCAACAAGGTATCCACCAACAAGGTATACACCAACAAGGTATCCACCAACTAGGTATCTACCAACAAAGTGTCCACTAACAAGGTATCCACTAACAAGGTATCCACTAACAAGGTATCCACTAACAAGGTATCCAACAACAAGGTATCCACTAACAAGGTATCCACTAACAAGGTATCCACCAACAAGGTATCCACTAACAAAGTGTCCTCTAACAAGGTATCCACCAACAAGGTATCCACCAACAAGGTATCCACTAACAAAGTGTCCACTAACAAGGTATCCACCAACAAGGTGTCCACTAACAAGGTATCCACCAACTAGGTATCCACCAACAAGGTATCCACCAACAAGGTATCCACCAACAAGGTATCCACCAACAAGGTATCCACTAACAAAGTGTCCACTAACAAGGTATCCACTAACAAGGTATCCACCAACTAGGTATCCACCAACAAGGTATCCACCAACAAGGTATCCACCAACAAGGTATCCACTAACAAGGTATCCACCAACAAGGTATCCACCAACAAGGTATCCACCAACAAGGTATCCACCAACAAGGTATCCACTAACAAGGTATCCACCAACAAGGTATCCACCAACAAGGTATCCACCAACAAGGTATCCACCAACAAAGTATCCACTAACAAAGTGTCCACTAACAAGGTATCCACCAACAAGGTATCCACCAACAAGGTATCCACCAACAAGGTATCCACCAACAAAGTATCCACTAACAAAGTGTCCACTAACAAGGTATCCACCAACAAGGTATCCACCAACAAGGTATCCACCAACAAGGTATCCACTAACAAAGTGTCCACTAACAAGGTATCCACCAACAAGGTATCCACCAACAAGGTATCCACTAACAAAGTGTCCACTAACAAGGTATCCACTAACTAGGTATCCACCAACTAGGTATCCACCAACAAGGTATCCACCAACAAGGTATCCACCAACAAGGTATCCACTAACAAGGTATCCACCAACAAGGTATCCACCAACAAGGTATCCACCAACAAGGTATCCACCAACAAGGTATCCACCAACAAGGTATCCACCAACAAGGTATCCACCAACAAGGTATCCACTAACAAAGTGTCCACCAACAAGGTATCCACCAACAAGGTATCCACCAACAAGGTATCCACCAACAAGGTATCCACCAACAAGGTATCCACCAACAAGGTATCCACCAACAAGGTATCCACCAACAAGGTATCCACCAACAAGGTATCCACCAACAAGGTATCCACTAACAAAGTGTCCACTAACAAGGTATCCACTAACAAGGTATCCACTAACTAGGTATCCACTAACAAGGTATCTACCAACAAGGTATCCACCAACAAGGTATCGACCAACAAGGTATCCACCAACAAGGTATCCACCAACAAGGTATCCACCAACAAGGTATCCACCAACAAGGTATCCACCAACAAGGTATCCACTAACAAAGTGTCCACTAACAAGGTATCCACTAACAAGGTATCCACTAACTAGGTATCCACTAACAAGGTATCTACCAACAAGGTATCCACCAACAAGGTATCCACTAACAGATACTTACCTCGGCTTATTCATCTCCTAATACTACCATTTATATACTGAGTGCCTAGCAAAGGAGCTACCAGTACCATTGTTCACGTCTTTGGTATGACACGGCCAGGGATCGAACCCATGACCCCCCACACTTCAAAGTGAACACTCAACCCATTGAGCTACTGAGGTGGTATATTGGAGATGTTCACAATGAATAAAAACCAGCAGTGGTTACTTCAACGTAGCAATTCAGATTCCGTATTTTATGAAAATTGTCAGACTCCGAATTAAGCCCGGACAATTGTATCCAATTATTGAACTTCACCTAGAACGTGCTATTATGTACCGTTCTCGAATTTTGATTTTGTGTCATAATTAAGGTATTCCACCCATAACTGAAGAATATCATTTCAATTGTATATGTATGGCTCAGTAAGCAAAATATAAAACTTTTACAAAATTTAATATCAAAATATTATAATTTATAATTTATTTGAATTATAAAATCCTATTCGAAATTGCTTCAACACGTTTTTCGATAAAATTTCTTGTAGCTGTTTCTTACATTACTTTATTCTACATATCTGATTAGTACAAATATGCTTTGCTCAACAAGAAATATTACAAAATGGGAAGTGAAATGTTAATGTTCCATTTACTGGTCAGTTGTGTACGTTTTTCAGGAAGGAAGTTTAAATAGAAAAAAGGTCATAACTTGTTTTAGAACGGTAAACAAATTATGAAATTTAAAATAAATAACCGGATCATAGTACAGATTGAATCAATACAAGTTTCACTTGCCTTTGAAGAAATGTCCACTATGGGTGGAATACCTTAAACAAATATCAGATCCCATGGAGGGTGATAGCATATAATGTTAACCCGAGAAAGTTAATGTAAACCGAGGCGAAAAAGAGAAAGAACAAGTAGCTACAGGGAAGCCACATTCATAAGACATTAGCCGAGGTTGACAATAGCATTTCGAGAGTTAACATTATATGCTATCACCCTCCATGGGATCTGATATTTATTTTATTGTACCGAACAAATACTTTGATATTAGAATATAAAAAGTTAAAGTCAATGTGAAACAGAAACAACAATTAAAAGTGTTTGCAGAGTCTTTGGATTGTTTGATAATGTCGTTTGCAAACATCACAAGCGCTTGATTGTTACCTATTGTAATAAGCGCCTATCGACTCGGACTATGGGAATTTCCAGTAATCTATGTTTAGACCCGCGCGAGGGTTAAAACGTTATGTCACAGGGTAAAAACGTTATGTCACAACGTCACAGTGTAAAAACGTTATGTCACAGAGTAAAAACGTTATGTCACAACGTCACTGTGTGAAAACGTTACTGTTACAGGGTAACATTACGGATTTGCTTATATCATGTATATGTAAATTTAATAATAATAGAAAATATGGTGTTGCTTTATGTAGTTTAAGAACATCCAGTCATACAGATGGAAACAGGTAGATGACACATACCCGGCCTGGACATTCCAAACTCAGATAATGTCAATTATGCGATAGATAAGAGAAGAAATTCACGTTTTATTAGACTGTCCTTTATTATCACGAGATACGAAAATATCATTATTTCTTGAACCGACATAATATTCCCAGATTTTTTGAACTTTTGACGTCGGAATATCGAAAAACTATTCTCAATCTCTCTTACCACATTTTCAAAAGTTTAAAACGAAGAGATGTAAAATATTATGGTTATGTTTGATTGGCCCCGTAGAGCAGTTGGTTAAACTGCAGTTGGTATACTTTGACGTGGTTTGGAATCCCAGCATTTTTTTAATCGTTATGTTTGTTAAATTCCGCTTAGCACGAAATTCGCGCGAATGTCCGTGTGCTCGTTATCCAAAAATTGTGAATACAAAAAATGACAACAACTATTAGTTATAACAAAATTAACAAATATTTGGAATAACAATTAAGGATATTCTTCTATATAGACTATATATATCATTTATCGAATACAATATGGTAATAAAATAACCAGTATTTCAGTGAGCTCGAACTCACAAACCAAGTAAAAAGTCGACGCCTCCTTGTAGCAATCAACTAGAAAATGTTCTGTTAAGGTATTCGGAACACCGCTTCGACCTTTTCAAATGAACTACTAGTCCAAATGTCATTTTTCGAAGGTCGTTATACCTCTATGAGCTAAATAACTTAATTACTTAAAACATCGATATCTAGCAATTCCCAATCTATGCCATTTTCCGTCTAAAACCCAAAATAGAACTACATAACTTCATTACCTAAATTTGATAAGGGGTTTGAACATAAGTCGTAATGACTATAAACTATCGTACTTATATTAATGTTCTCATAATCGTACGAAGCAAATCTAGATTTCAGCCTAGTACGGTACGCACGTATAATCTAGATGTCAGCCTAGTACGGTACGCACGTATAATCTAGATGTCAGCCTAGTACGGTACGCACGTATAATCTAGATGTCAGCCTAGTACGGTACGCACGTATAATCTAGATGTCAGCCTAGTACGGTACGCACGTATAATCTAGATGTCAGCCTAGTACGGTACGCACGTATAATCTAGATGTCAGCCTAGCACGGTACGCACGTATAATCTAGATTTCAGCCTAGTACGGTACGCACGTATACTCTAGATTTCAGCCTAGCACGGTACGCACGTATAATCTAGATTTCAGCCTAGCACGGTACGCACGTATAATCTAGATTTCAGCCTAGTACGGTACGCACGTATAATCTAGATTTCAGCCTAGTACGGTACGCACGTATAATCTAGATGTCAGCCTAGCACGGTACACACGTATAATCTAGATCTCAGCCTAGCACGGTACGCACGTATAATCTAGATATCAGCCTAGTACGGTACGCACGTATAATCTAGATGTCAGCCTAGTACGGTACGCACGTATAATCTAGATCTCAGCCTAGCACGGTACACACGTATAATCTAGATTTCAGCCTAGCACGGTACGCACGTATAATCTAGATGTCAGCCTAGTACGGTACGCACGTATAATCTAGATGTCAGCCTAGTACGGTACGCACGTATAATCTAGATTTCAGCCTAGCACGGTACGCACGTATAATCTAGATTTCAGCCTAGTACGGTACGCACGTATAATCTAGATTTCAGCCTAGCACGGTACGCACGTATAATCTAGATGTCAGCCTAGTACGGTACGCACGTATAATCTAGATGTCAGCCTAGTACGGTACGCACGTATAATCTAGATGTCAGCCTAGTACGGTACGCACGTATAATCTAGATGTCAGCCTAGTACGGTACGCACGTATAATCTAGATTTCAGCCTAGTACGGTACGCACGTATAATCTAGATGTCAGCCTAGTACGGTACGCACGTATAATCTAGATCTCAGCCTAGCACGGTACACACGTATAATCTAGATCTCAGCCTAGCACGGTACGCACGTATAATCTAGATTTCAGCCTAGCACGGTACGCACGTATAATCTAGATATCAGCCTAGCACGGTACACACGTATAATCTAGATGTCAGCCTAGTACGGTACGCACGTATAATCTAGATCTCAGCCTAGTACGGTACGTACGTATAATCTAGATGTCAGCCTAGTACGGTACGCACGTATAATCTAGATGTCAGCCTAGTACGGTACGTACGTATAATCTAGATGTCAGCCTAGTACGGTACGCACGTATAATCTAGATGTCAGCCTAGTACGGTACGTACGTATAATCTAGATGTCAGCCTAGTACGGTACGTACGTATAATCTAGATGTCAGCCTAGTACGGTACGCACGTATAATCTAGATCTCAGCCTAGTACGGTACGCACGTATAATCTAGATGTCAGCCTAGTACGGTACGCACGTATAATCTAGATGTCAGCCTAGCACGGTACGCACGTATAATCTAGATCTCAGCCTAGCACGGTACGCACGTATAATCTAGATCTCAGCCTAGTACGGTACCCACGTATAATCTAGATCTCAGCCTACGGTACCCACGTACAATCTAGATCTCAGCCTACGGTACCCACGTATAATCTAGATCTCAGCCTAGCACGGTACCCACGTACAATCTATATCTCAGCCTAGCACGGTACGCACGTATAATCTAGATCTCAGCCTAGCACGGTACGCACGTATAATCTAGATCTCAGCCTAGCACGGTACGCACGTATAATCTAGATGTCAGCCTAGCACGGTACGCACGTATAATCTATATCTCAGCCTAGCACGGTACTCACGTATAATCTAGATCTCAGCCTAGTACGGTACCCACGTATAATCTAGATCTCAGCCTACGGTACCCACGTACAATCTAGATCTCAGCCTACGGTACCCACGTATAATCTAGATCTCAGCCTAGCACGGTACCCACGTACAATCTATATCTCAGCCTAGCACGGTACGCACGTATAATCTAGATCTCAGCCTACGGTACCCATGTACAATCTATATCTCAGCCTAGCACGGTACCCATGTATAATCTAGATCTCAGCCTACGGTACCCACGTACAATCTATATCTCAGCCTAGCACGGTACGCACGTATAATCTAGATCTCAGCCTAGCACGGTACGCACGTATAATCTATATCTCAGCCTAGTACGGTACCCACGTATAATCTATATCTCAGCCTAGCACGGTACGCACGTATAATCTAGATCTCAGCCTAGCACGGTACGCACGTATAATCTAGATGTCAGCCTAGCACGGTACGCACGTATAATCTAGATCTCAGCCTAGCACGGTACGCACGTATAATCTAGATCTCAGCCTAGTACGGTACCCACGTATAATCTAGATCTCAGCCTACGGTACCCACGTACAATCTAGATCTCAGCCTAGCACGGTACCCACGTATAATCTAGATCTCAGCCTACGGTACCCACGTACAATCTATATCTCAGCCTAGCACGGTACGCACGTATAATCTAGATCTCAGCCTAGTACGGTACGCACGTTTAATATTTGAAGTGTTGAGTGTTGATTTTAATGATGACCTCGCTCTACGATGTATGCACTGCATCACCATACAATCATCGGCGGATTGGGCGTGGGACCGGGGGTGCCCACCCCCTCCCACCTAAAATCTGGCATTATTCACTTGAAGCGGAAAAAACATTTTACTACCATATCGACATATATTACATTGAGTAACATTTGGTAGACTTTTCTTGAGAATCAGCGAGAACGCGCCACACTTCTTACTGCTCCTGTAACCCCATCTATAACCTACACAGCCCCATCTATAACCTACACAGCCCCATCTATAACCTACACAGCCCCATCTATAACCTACACAGCCCCATCTATAACCTACACAGCCCCATCTATAACCTACACAGTCCCATCTATAACATACACAGCCCCATCTATAACATACACAGCCCCATCTATAACCTACACAGCCCCATCTATAACCTACACAGCCCCATCTATAACCTACACAGTCCCATCTATAACCTACAAGTCCCATCTATAACCTACACAGTCCCATCTATAACCTACACAGTCCCATCTATAACCTACACAGTCCCATCTATAACCTACACAGCCCCATCTATAACCTACACAGTCCCATCTATAACCTACACAGCCCCATATATAACCTACACAGTCCCATCTATAACCTACACAGTCCCATCTATAACCTACACAGCCCCATCTATAACCTACACAGTCCCATCTATAACCTACACAGTCCCATCTATAACCTACACAGTCCCATCTATAACCTACACAGTCCCATCTATAACCTACACAGTCCCATCTATAACCTACACAGTCCCATCTATAACCTACACAGTCCCATCTATAACCTACACAGTCCCATCTATAACCTACACAGTCCCATCTATAACCTACACAGCCCCATCTATAACCTACACAGTCCCATCTATAACCTACACAGTCCCATCTATAACCTACACAGCCCCATCTATAACCTACACAGCCCCATCTATAACCTACACAGTCCCATCTATAACCTACACAGTCCCATCTATAACCTACACAGCCCCATCTATAACCTACACAGTCCCATCTATAACCTACACAGCCCCATCTATAACCTACACAGCCCCATCTATAACCTACACAGTCCCATCTATAACCTACACAGCCCCATCTATAACCTACACAGCCCCATCTATAACCTACACAGTCCCATCTATAACCTACACAGCCCCATCTATAACCTACACAGTCCCATCTATAACCTACACAGCCCCATCTATAACCTACACAGTCCCATCTATAACCTACACAGCCCCTAACCGAAAATCCTGTATCCGCACTCTCCTTAAGCATCGGGCGCTTATTCCGATACTTTAATAATAATCACAGTTAATTGCGTCTATTTCATTAGCTAAATCACAAGGTTAAAGGTCCAATGAGGGTACTTTGTTTCCATTTAATCACGGACATCCGCAAGATATGAGTTCAAATGATTATATCACATATTACATTCAAATTAACTAGACATTAAATTTCAATAAAATAAAATGTCACACTTCGTATAAAATAAATATTTAACAACGTCAACATCATTTGAGCGCGTCTACGTGACGCTTGTTTTGTTGTGACGTCGCACGCACGTGAGGTGTTATTTCACTAGTGAAATATCGAAACTAATGCATGTGTGTTATAACCACTCTACACCTTAAGTTTTGTTATAAATTTTAGTAGAGCTATACCATGTGTAAACTTTGTTATGTGCTTGTAATTTATAATGATGCAACGGGTGTTTTAGCGAGATGATATTCTGCCTCTGCACCGGAAAATGCAAGCGCGCGCGTGATGTGGGAACACACAGCTTCAGTCGATAAAGAGGGAGTTGATAAATAATTTTGAGAAAAACAAAATACACTTTGACGATTGTGTTAATCTATCAGACGAGGATATTGAACAGAATATAAATAAGTAAAAAATGATTAGAAGAATAAAGGACACGATATGATATATAACGGGCACAATATATAGGGAATATTACGTTAGTGTGGTGATCTGTGGGTATGTATCACTTCGAGTTGCTTAATTGTGAAAAGTCGTATCGCCACGAGACCGAAGGTCGAGTGGCGATACGACTTTTCACAAGCAACGAGAAGTGATACAACCCCACAGAACACCACACTAACGTAATGTTTCTTTTATTATATACCCACAAACGACAAAAATATACACATTTACGAGAAATAACAATTTTATTCGTTTTAAACGACAACAAAATAGTCCAAACGTACACGCACGATTGAAATACACAGAAAGTAGTCCGGCATATGTTACACGTCATACCTATGTGATACGGAATTTGAAAACCACACTGACGTGATACGGAATTTTTATTCCGGCGGTCCGTATTTGTTTAAAAAATACTGGGTGTATTTTGGACAGAACATTTATGGGTATATAATAAAACGAAGTATGCACATACTATAATAACGTGTGCACATAATGACAGAAGATGGCTGCATGCTATAGTATGGTGGCATATTACTGCCACCAGTTAGCATGATAGCGTTCACGAATAAATTCGTGTTAACCACTTAATTATTACGATAATTATCTAGCTATCTAGTTAATATTCGTGATAAATTTTCGGTAAGATAAATACCATACAACTAGAAACAGGCTTGAAAGTGCCCATAACTGCCACCTCTTACATTTTTATGATGTATTACACTAGATTGAAGTGGCAACACGAATCTTAACTAGTTGACTACTTATTATGTTACTTAATAACTCAAATTCGCGAATTTCACTTAATATTCGTGTTACCACTTATTTATAAATGCGTTTTTGACTTCTACATGTAAGTGGTAACACGAATCTTATCTAGTTGACTACTTATTATGTTACTTAATAACTCAAATTCGCGAATTTCACTTAAGATTCGTGTTACCACTTATTCATTTTTGGCTACTACATGTAAGTGGAAACACGAATCTTATCTAGTTGACTACTTATTATATTACTTAATAACTCAAATTCGCGAATTTCACTTAAGATTCGTGTTACCACTTATTCATTTTTGGCTTCTACATGTAAGTGGAAACACGAATCTTATCTAGTTGACTACTTATTATGTTACTTAATAACTCAAATTCGCGAATTTCACTTAAGATTCGTGTTACCACTTACATCTAGAAGCCAAACATTAATAAGTGGTAACACGAATCTAAAGTGAAATTCGCGAATTTGAGTTATTAAGTAACATAATAAGTGGTCAACTAGATAAGATTCGTGTTACCACTTACATGTAGAAGTCAAAAACGCATTTATAAATAAGTGTTAACAAGAATCTTAAGTGAAATTCGCGAATTTGAGTTACTAAGTAACATAATAAGTGGTCAACTAGATAAGATTCGTGTTACCACTTAAATCTAGTGCAATACATCATAAAAAGGTAAGAGGTGGCAGTTCTGGGCACTTTCAAGCCTGTTTCTAGTTGAATTATATTTATCATACCGAAAATTTATCACGAATATTAACTAGATAGCTAGATAATTATCGTAATAATTAAGTGGTTAACACGAATTTATTCGCGAACGCTATCATGCTAACTGGTGGCAGTAATATGCCACCATACTATAGAGATGTATATACATGATGTAACGAAAATGTCAAAATATCAGTACAAAAACACATTTTACTATATACGGACATAACATAAATATGTTTGCACAGCTTGTAAAGAACTAGGTACATAATATTAGTAAATTAAAAAAAAACACATAATAGATTTTCATGACTACAAAAGACAGTTCCGGCGTTCCATACTATTTATAGTGTTGAAAATAATTCTTGTATTCTATTTTCATATTTCCAGAATAAATAATTGACTTTTATTTCCCGTTTGTTTCATGAGATTTCGCAAATCAATACAGTACATGTATAATCTCATTAACCACTCCCCGAATAGTTCACGAGGTATGATAGATTGTCAGTGGCTGAGATTAAACAGAAGTATACGATGTATGCAAAAACCACTACGTCCGTCCCCCTCGTACACATGTCCAATATATGTATGATATTGAGTTTTCCGAGGCTCATAACACTTTTTTAAGACCATTTATTCAACCTCTTTATTCGACCTCAATATTAAGACCACCTCAATAAGAAAACTGGTTTGGTAAGGGTCCCAAAGTTGATCTAATTATTGAGTTTTTAATGTAGATGTATTTTCGCAGTACAAACAAACAACGTAACGGAAAAAATCTCACTTCGTTTCTCTTTTGTGTTGATTTTCTTCATTCAAATATTTTACAGTTATTTAATCCTGACAATGTCATTTCTTTTCCGTATTTTTCCCATTTTGCCAGATTGTTTCAATGCAGAAGTTGTTGTCAAAAGACGAAAATATCGCGACACCTGAAGTACCGCGACACCGGAAGTACCGCGACACCGGAAGTAGCAAACAGTTAAATCCTTCTAGGTTACTAAAAGTATTGCTCGATACCTGTCGTCTGATGCACATGAGCTTGTAACGAGAGAAATAGAGAGAGAAATTGAAGTTGGACAAAGGGAAAGAACTTTAGGTGGGATAAAGAGAGAGAACTTTAGGTGGGATCAAAAGAGAGAGAACTTTAGGTGGGATAAAGGGAGAGAACTTCAGGTGGGATCAAAAGAGAGAGAACTTTAGGTGGGATAAAGGGAGAGAACTTCAGGTGGGATAAAAGGATAGAACTTCAGGTGGGATAAAGAGAGAGAACTTTAGGTGGGATCAAAAGAGAGAGAATTTTAGGTGGGATAAAGAGAGAGAACTTTAGGTGGGATAAAGAGAGAGAACTTCAGGTGGGATAAAGAGAGAGAACTTTAGGTGGAGTAAAGAGAGAGAACTTTAGGTGGGATAAAGAGAGAGAACTTTAGGTGGGATAAAGAGAGAGAACTTTAGGTGGGATCAAAAGAGAGAGAACTTTAGGTGGGATAAAGGGAGAGAACTTCTGGTGGGATCAAAAGAGAGAGAACTTTAGGTGGGATAAAGGGAGAGAACTTCAGGTGGGATAAAAGGAGAGAACTTCAGGTGGGATAAAGAGAGAGAACTTTAGGTGGGATCAAAAGAGAGAGAACTTTAGGTGGGATAAAGAGAGAGAACATTAGGTGGGATCAAAAGAGAGAGAACTTTAGGTGGGATAAAAGGAGAGAACTTCAGGTGGGATAAAAGGAGAGAACTTCAGGTGGGATAAAGAGAGAGAACTTTAGGTGGGATCAAAAGAGAGAGAACTTTAGGTGGGATAAAGAGAGAGAGAACTTCAGGTGGGATAAAGAGAGAGAACTTTAGGTGGGATCAAAAGAGAGAGAACTTTAGGTGGAATAAAGAGAGAGAACTTCAGGTGGGATAAAGAGAGAGAACTTTAGGTGGGATCAAAAGAGAGAGAACTTTAGGTGGGATAAAGAGAGAGAACTTCAGGTGGGATAAAGAGAGAGAACTTTAGGTGGGATCAAAAGAGAGAGAACTTTAGGTGAGATAGAGAGAGAGAACTTCAGGTGGGATAAAGAGAGAGAACTTTAGGTGGGATCAAAAGAGAGAGAACTTTAGGTGGGATAAAGAGAGAGAACTTCAGGTGGGATAAAGAGAGAGAACTTTAGGTAGGATCAAAAGAGAGAGAACTTTAGGTGGGATAAAGAGAGAGAACTTCAGGTGGGATAAAGAGAGAGAACTTTAGGTGGGATCAAAAGAGAGAGAACTTTAGGTGGGATAAAGAGAGAGAACTTTAGGTGGGATCAAAAGAGAGAGAACTTTAGGTGGGATCAAAAGAGAGAGAACTTTAGGTGGGATAAAGAGAGAGAACTTCAGGTGGGATAAAGAGAGAGAACTTTGGGTGGGATAAAGAGAGAGAACTTTAGGTGGGATAAAAGGAGAGAACTCATGTCAATTTCCTGTGGTCTAATGTATTCGGTTACAAAATATTTAACGTTTGGACTGTGATAAACATAGAGCACGACTGTGGGTGAAATACAGAACTGTATAACCGATATGGTACGTTGAGAACAAGGGCATGACGTCACAGCGGTAATTGAATTATAACAAAGTGAGATGACTGCCGGATTGGTGGACAGAGATATAAATGAATGAGTTGTAGGCCATGTATTCGTGAACATGGGTATTATTATGTGGATTGGCGTGCGGAAGTGTAGAAGAACGGACGAACGAATTCACATATGCGAGAATACTAACAGCCATGTACATGACTGTGTATTTCAGTCGGGAACACTTGTTTTTTATGCATGACGGAATCTACAGGAAAAAGGTGTTTCTTTCCATTAAAAAAATGAACACTATTTACAATGTCAATCTTGAAACATATCACAAAAACAAGACCAACTCACGAACATAGAGACTGTACTCCAATAACTTCATGACGTTCTGTAACTCAAGAACATAGAGACTTTACTCCAATAACTTCATAACGTTTCATAACACAAGAACATAGAGACTTTACTCCAAAAACTTCATGACGTTTCATAACACAAGAACATAGAGACTTTACTCCAATAACTTCATGACGTTTCATAACACAAGAACATAGAGACTATACTCCAAAAACTTCATAACGTTTCATAACTCAAGAACATAGAGACTTTACTCCAATAACTTCATGACGTTTCATAACTCAAGAACATAGAGACTTTACTCCAAAAACTTCATAACGTTTCATAACTCAAGAACATAGAGACTATACTCCAATAACTTCATAACGTTTCATAACACAAGAACATAGAGACTATACTCCAATAACTTCATAACGTTTCATAACACAAGAACATAGAGACTATACTCCAAAAACTTCATAACGTTTCATAACACAAGAACATAGATACTTTACTCCAAAAACTTCATGACGTTTCATAACACAAGAACATAGAGACTTTACTCCAATAACTTCATGACGTTTCATAACACAAGAACATAGAGACTATACTCCAATAACTTCATGACGTTTCATAACACAAGAACATAGAGACTATACTCCAATAACTTCATGACGTTTCATAACACAAGAACATAGAGACTATACTCCAATAACTTCATGACGTTTCATAACACAAGAACATAGAGACTATACTCCAATAACTTCATAACGTTTCATAACACAAGAACATAGATACTTTACTCCAAAAACTTCATGACGTTTCATAACATAAGAACATAGATCCTTTACTCCAAAAACTTCATGACGTTTCATAACACAAGAACATAGAGACTTTACTCCAATAACTTCATGACGTTTCATAACACAAGAACATAGAGACTTTACTCCAATAACTTCATGACGTTTCATAACACAAGAACATAGAGACTATACTCAAATAACTTCATAACGTTTCATAACACAAGAACATAGAGACTTTACTCCAAAAACTTCATGACGTTTCATAACACAAGAACATAGAGACTTTACTCCAAAAACTTCATGACGTTTCATAACACAAGAACATAGAGAATTTACTCCAATAACTTCATGACGTTTCATAACACAAGAACATAGAGACTTTACTCCAAAAACTTCATGACGTTTCATAACACAAGAACATAGAGACTATACTCCAATAACTTCATAACGTTTCATAACACAAGAACATAGAGACTTTACTCCAAAAACTTCATGACGTTTCATAACTCAAGAACATAGAGACTTTACTCCAATAACTTCATAACGTTTCATAACACAAGAACATAGAGACTATACTCCAATAACTTCATAACGTTTCATAACTCACGAACATAGAGACTATACTCCAATAACTTCATAACGTTTCATAACACAAGAACATAGAGACTATACTCCAATAACTTCATAACGTTTCATAACTCACGAACATAGAGACTATACTCCAATAACTTCATAACGTTTCATAACACAAGAACATAGATACTTTACTCCAAAAACTTCATGACGTTTCATAACACAAGAACATAGAGACTATACTCCAATAACTTCATGACGTTTCATAACACAAGAACATGGAGACTATACTCCAATAACTTCATAACGTTTCATAACACAAGAACATAGAGACTTTACTCCAAAAACTTCATGACGTTTCATAACACAAGAACATAGAGACTATACTCCAATAACTTCATAACGTTTCATAACACAAGAACATAGAGACTATACTCCAATAACTTCATAACGTTTCATAACACAAGAACATAGAGACTATACTCCAATAACTTCATAACGTTTCATAACTCACGAACATAGAGACTATACTCCAATAACTTCATAACGTTTCATAACACAAGAACATAGATACTTTACTCCAAAAACTTCATGACGTTGTGTAACTCAAGAACATAGAGACTTTACTCCAATAACTTCATGACGTTTCATAACTCAAGAACATAGAGACTATACTCCAATAACTTCATAACGTTTCATAACACAAGAACATAGAGACTTTACTCCAAAAACTTCATAACGTTTCATAACACAAGAACATAGAGACTATACTCCAATAACTTCATAACGTTTCATAACTCACGAACATAGAGACTATACTCCAATAACTTCATAACGTTTCATAACACAAGAACATAGAGACTTTACTCCAATAACTTCATAACGTTTCATAACTCACGAACATAGAGACTATACTCCAAAAACTTCATAACGTTTCATAACACAAGAACATAGATACTTTACTCCAAAAACTTCATGACGTTGTGTAACTCAAGAACATAGATACTTTACTCCAAAAACTTCATCACGTTGTGTAACTCAAGAACATAGATACTTTACTCCAAAAACTTCATAACGTTTCATAACACAAGAACATAGAGACTTTACTCCAAAAACTTCATGACGTTTCATAACACAAGAACATAGAGACTTTACTCCAAAAACTTCATAACGTTTCATAACTCAAGAACATAGAGACTATACTCCAAAAACTTCATGACGTTTCATAACACAAGAACATAGATCCTTTACTCCAAAAACTTCATGACGTTTCATAACTCAAGAACATAGAGACTTTACTCCAATAACTTCATAACGTTTCATAACACAAGAACATAGAGACTATACTCCAATAACTTCATAACGTTTCATAACACAAGAACATAGAGACTTTACTCCAATAACTTCATGACGTTTCATAACTCAAGAACATAGAGACTTTACTCCAATAACTTCATAACGTTTCATAACACAAGAACATAGAGACTATACTCCAATAACTTCATAACGTTTTATAACACAAGAACATAGATACTTTACTCCAAAAACTTCATAACGTTTCATAACACAAGAACATAGATACTTTACTCCAAAAACTTCATGACGTTGTGTAACTCAAGAACATAGATACTTTACTCCAAAAACTTCATGACGTTGTGTAACTCAAGAACATAGATACTTTACTCCAAAAACTTCATAACACAAGAACATAGAGACTTTACTCCAAAAACTTCATAACGTTTCATAACACAAGAACATTGATACTTTACTCCAAAAACTTCATGACGTTGTGTAACTCAAGAACATAGAGACTATACTCCAATAACTTCATAACGTTTCATAACACAATAACATAGAGACTTTACTCCAAAAACTTCATGACGTTTCATAACTCAAGAACATAGAGACTTTACTCCAAAAACTTCATGACGTTTCATAACACAAGAACATAGAGACTTTACTCCAATAACTTCATGACGTTTCATAACACAAGAACATAGAGACTATACTCCAATAACTTCATGATGTTTCATAACACAAGAACATAGAGACTTTACTCCAAAAACTTCATGACGTTTCATAACTCAAGAACATAGAGACTATACTCCAATAACTTCATGACGTTTCATAACACAAGAACATAGAGACTATACTCCAATAACTTCATAACGTTGTGTAACTCAAGAAAATAGAGACTTTACTCCAAAAACTTCATGACGTTTCATAACTCAAGAACATAGAGACTATACTCCAATAACTTCATGACGTTGTGTAACTCAAGAACATAGAGACTATACTCCAATAACTTCATGACGTTGTGTAACTCAAGAACATAGAGACTATACTCCAAAAACTTCATGACGTTTCATAACACAAGAACATAGAGACTATACTCCAATAACTTCATGACGTTTCATAACACAAGAACATAGAGACTAAACTCCAATAACTTCATAACGTTGTGTAACTCAAGAACATAGAGACTATACTCCAATAACTTCATAACGTTGTGTAACTCAAGAACATAGAGACTTTACTCCAAAAACTTCATGACGTTTCATAACACAAGAACATAGAGACTATACTCCAATAACTTCATAACGTTTCATAACTCAAAAACATAGAGACTATACTCCAATAACTTCATAACGTTGTGTAACTCAAGAACATAGAGACTATACTCCAATAACTTCATAACGTTTTATAACTCAAGAACATAGAGACTATACTCCAATAACTTCATAACGTTTCATAACTCAAGAACATAGAGACTATACTCCAATAACTTCATAACGTTGTGTAATTCAATAACATAGAGACTATACTCCAAAAACTTCATGACGTTGCCTAACTCACGAACATAGAGACTATACTCCAATAACTTCATGACGTTGTGTAACTCAAGAACATAGAGACTATACTCCAATAACTTCATAACGTTGCGTAATTCACGAACATAAAGACTTTACTCCAAAAACGTCATACCGTTGCATAATTCACGAACATAGAGACTATACTCCAAAAACTTCATAACGTTGTGTAATTCAAGAACATAGAGACTTTACTCCAATAACTTCATAACGTTGCGTAATTCACGAACATAGAGACTATACTCCAAAAACTTCATAACGTTGTGTAATTCAAGAACATAGAGACTTTACTCCAAAAACTTCATAACGTTGTGTAATTCAAGAACATAGAGACTTTACTCCAATAACTTCATAACGTTGTGTAATTCAAGAACATAGAGACTATACTCCAAAAACTTCATACCGTTGCATAATTCACGAACATAGAGACTATACTCCAAAAACTTCATAACGTTGTGTAATTCAAGAACATAGAGACTTTACTCCAATAACTTCATAACGTTGCGTAATTCACGAACATAGAGACTATACTCCAAAAACTTCATAACGTTGCGTAATTCACGAACATAGAGACTATACTCCAAAAACTTCATAACGTTGTGTAATTCAAGAACATAGAGACTTTACTCCAAAAACTTCATAACGTTGTGTAATTCAAGAACATAGAGACTTTACTCCAATAACTTCATAACGTTGGGTAATTCAAGAACATAGAGACTTTACTCCAAAAACTTCATAACGTTGCGTAATTCACGAACATAGAGACTTTACTCCAAAAACTTCATAACGTTGAGTAAATTGAAACCCTAAACAATCACAACTTGAAGATGTTCACTTCATATAACCCGTAACACTTACCGACAAAACATTTGTAAAAACAGGTTGTGTAAGCTAATTTTTAAATGTTTTGACCCCTCTTCAAATTTACAATTAGCCTTTATTAAACTTATGACTTATGCTACCAACATTAGATTTTGTAGTAGGCGTGGTTTCGTGCGAACGCAAGCACAGAGAAGATCGCCCACAACTGCGCGAACGCAAGCACATAGAAGATCGCCCACAACTGCGCGAAAGCAAGCACATAGAAGATCGCCCACAACTGCGCGAAAGCAAGCACAGAGAAGATCGCCCACAACTGCGCGAACGCAAGCACATAGAAGATCGCCCCCAACTGCGCGAAAGCAAGCACATAGAAGATCGCCCACAACTGCGCGAACGCAAGCACATAGAAGATCGCCCACAACTGCGCGAAAGCAAGCACAGAGAAGATCGCCCACAGCTGTAATCGCCGAAGTGTAATATTTACGACTGATACGAACTCACTTACAGACCACGTCGAAATTATGACCATCCTGGGAATTCAACCGTATACACATTGACACGTCTTTTTTTCTTCCATATTCTAACTCGATAATGGGACCACCTCAGTGACCTCACATCTCAGAACTGACAGTGGTCTGTATCGATTGAGGCATATAAGTCGACTGTCAGGATTCTTTTTTATTCCTATTTGTTCCTATTGTGATATACAATCTTCACCAACCACTGTATGAAATATAAGCGGTGTTGTGATATACAATCTTCACCAACCACTGTATGAAGTATAAGCGGTGTTGTGATATACAATCTACACCAACCACTGTATGAAATATAAGCGGTGTTGTGATATACAATCTTCACCAACCACTGTATGAAGTATAAGCGGTGTTGTGATATACAATCTACACCAACCACTGTATGAAGTATAAGCGGTGTTGTGATATACAATCTACACCAACCACTGTATGAAGTATAAGCGGTGTTGTGATATACAATCTTCACCAACCACTGTATGAAGTATAAGCGGTGTTGTGATATACAATCTACACCAACCACTGTATGAAGTATAAGCGGTGTTGTGATATACAATCTTCACCAACCACTGTATGAAATATAAGCGGTGTTGTGATATACAATCTTCACCAACCACTGTATGAAGTATAAGCGGTGTTGTGATATACAATCTACACCAACCACTGTATGAAGTATAAGCGGTGTTGTGATATACAATCTACACCAACCACTGTATGAAATATAAGCGGTGTTGTGATATACAATCTACACCAACCACTGTATGAAGTATAAGCGGTGTTGTGATATACAATCTACACCAACCACTGTATGAAGTATAAGCGGTGTTGTGATATACAATCTACACCAACCACTGTATGAAGTATAAGCGGTGTTGTGATATACAATTACGTGATAAGCAGGTTCTTTTAAGGAATATCGCCTTTGGTTTTTCTGTAACAAAATAAATTAAAGGTAGAGTCTATTAAATGTTAATTATGTCTTTAACTTATTTAGATTAAGCCACTTAAGTTTGCCAATCATTACCAATTACTGCACCAGTGTTACAAAAACATATTCTTCAACTGAAATACACATATATATACCTTCAACATGATACATGGTGTTTGCACAGTTGAACAGAATATTGTAAACATATCAACAATTATATTGTAACGTAGAACGAATTAAAACTTTTAGTAAACAAGATTCCCACGTGCGTTTACGTCAAAACGTTATTTCAAGGACATTCTAGGAGAAAACTAAAACTTGCCCTCATTATTATTGAAACAGTCTGGATAACAGACAAATACCTGGCTTATTTCTCTAATCAACAGACAATGCACATTTCATTAATACTTCCCAATTTAAATCACAAAGTTAAAGGAACTGACAAATTAAATTTGCTGAAGGCAGTTCTTCATTTGAGGAGTCGATCTAATGCTATGATATACTTATATGCGAAATCAGAATTGGGGTCTTAAAACTGCCGCGCACAGTGTCAAGTGAATGTAGCACACCTTAAAGCATAAATATACTGTAAATTAAAATCTTATCCACTGACTTCACTCGTTATTCGTATTATTCCATTGTTAATGTATCATTGTATCATTGTATCATTCCTGTCCATGGTCAGTTCATTTATTTACTATCTTTTCACATTTTCGTCTAAAAACGCACTTCCAGACAAAAATAGCAACGGAAGTGACGTCATGCACACGTGACATTAAATATTTATATTTCTTACTTTACGCGTTTTATTGAACATTTTATTTAGATAGTGACAAAAATGTATCGATTGGCGTACAAGTTTTGGACTACTGAAAAGACATAAACTAAAGCAATCTGCAACGCAAAACCGACACGTCACTTAGTGCTCGAACTAGCGACCACAAATTGACAGCCGACAACGTTAACAATGTGGGATAAAGGCTTAGAGAGGATAATTGTTAACAGAAAATACGGAGTGAAAAATAAAAAAAAAATTTGAGTCATTCCTACCGTTATCAATACATAACTCAAATAAGAATATACTCCAAAATAAACCATTGATGCTTTGTGATCTTAGTTCCTGTCAGGACCACACACAAGCTTATAATTTCAAAAACTACCACTGTTATTTCCAGCAGACAATGTATAGCACTAGCAAACTGTGTAAAAATGTTGTTGAAAATTGTGAATTGAAGAATGTAATCTTGAAGTGAAGACATAAAACGGCGGATAAATGAGGTTTTTTTTCAATCCTCCGACATGACATTTTACAATAAATTGTCGCACTGTTTAATCTATCAGATATTGCACGATTTACAAGCGCTTGTCACACTGTTTAATCTATCAGATATTGCACGATTTACAAGCGCTTGTCACACTGTTTAATCTATCAGATATTGCACGATTTACAAGCGCTTGTCGCACTGTTTAATCTATCAGATATTGCACGATTTACAAGCGCTTGTCGCACTGTTTAATCTATCAGATATTGCACGATTTACAAGCGCTTGTCACACTGTTTAATCTATCAGATATTGCACGATTTACAAGCGCTTGTCGCACTGTTTAATCTTTCAGATATTGCACGATTTACAAGCGCTTGTCACACTGTTTAATCTATCAGATATTGCATGATTTACAAGCGCTTGTCA
Source organism: Mactromeris polynyma (assembly GCA_032209605.1). Classification (NCBI taxonomy): domain Eukaryota; kingdom Metazoa; phylum Mollusca; class Bivalvia; order Venerida; family Mactridae; genus Mactromeris; species Mactromeris polynyma. Next base: position 11,612,764 of record JASFXZ010000014.1, on the reverse strand, counting down.
CACTGTTTAATCTATCAGATATTGCACGATTTACAAGCGCTTGTCACACTGTTTAATCTTTCAGATATTGCACGATTTACACGCGCTTGTCACACTGTTTAATCTTTCAGATATTGCACGATTTACAAGCGCTTGTCACACTGTTTAATCTATCAGATATTGCATGATTTACAAGCGCTTGTCACACTGTTTAATCTATCAGATATTGCACGATTTACAAGCGCTTGTCACACTGTTTAATCTATCAGATATTGCACGATTTACAAGCGCTTGTCACACTGTTTAATCTATCAGATATTGCACGATTTACAAGCGTTTGTCACACTGTTTAATCTATCAGATATTGCACGATTTACAAGCGCTTGTCACACTGTTTAACCTTTCAGATATTGCACGATTTACAAGCGCTTGTCAGACTGTTTAATCTATCAGATATTGCACGATTTACAAGCGCTTGTCACACTGTTTAATCTATCAGATATTGCACGATTTACAAGCGCTTGTCACACTGTTTAATCTATCAGATATTGCACGATTTACAAGCGCTTGTCACACTGTTTAATCTATCAGATATTGCACGATTTATAAGCGCTTGTCTGGGATCACTTTAAAGTTGCAGGATAATATGACACGGATTCTATGAGACTTCTCACAGATCTATTCCTGAATTTCTGAAAGTCAGACTAATGCAAACATCCCAAATATTTTTCGGCACAGCCGTACTAACATGGTTTTGCTATTTGCATATCAGTGTCGTGTAAACTAATCAAATCTTACGTTAAACACCAAGGAAATTTCTCTTCAATCTAACAACGTTTGAAACCTTGACGTGGATTACTTAACCTTTCGATAACGGGTACGTTACCCTACCGAAATTCTCTGAACTTCGGTTAATTTACCGAAATCCATTTTGGATCTGCAGAGACCAGAAATCGTAACATATCGGCATTTTTTATGTTGCACGACAAATATTAACCTTCAAATTGCGCCGACCATTTGTTTTCAAGATATTTCTTGTTTAAAAATATTTTTGAAATAATTTGAATAATTCACAACCAATACCTTCATGGCGTTTGTGAATAAATAGAATGCCTGTAAAGCGTTATACTACATGTAATGGGAAAAAACGCCTATTTAATCTCCGGAAAGACACGGCACAATACTTTAAATCAACCAAAGAGGCCATGCGATCTTTACCTCACAACGAGGCCATGCGATCCTTACCTCACAACGAGGCCAGGCGATCCTTACCTCACAACGAGGCCATGCGATCCTTACCTCACAACGAGACCATGCGATCCTTACCTCACAACGAGGCCATGCGATCCTTACCTCACAACGAGGCCATGCGATCCTTACGTCACAACGAGACAAGGCGATCCTTGCCTCACAACGAGGCCATGCGATCCTTACCTCACGACGAGGCCATGCGATCCTTACCTCATAACGAGGCCAGGCGATCCTTACCTCACAACGAGGCTTGGTGAGTCTTACCTCACAACGAGGCCAGGTGAGTCTTACCTAAAAACGAGGCCATGTGATCCTTACCTCACAATATTATTGCATGTGTATGCAACATGTATGAAAATCGGCAAGAATTTCATAAAAAAATAGTTCAAAAAGTAATAAAATGAAATTTAAAGGAGTATGGTTTGTAAAATTGTGCGTTTTTAAATGTACTGTTTATATATAGTAATCACAAATGTGTAAGAAAGATGTGATTGTAGAGAAATCAGTTTATGGAGGGTCGTTATTATACAGTTTTATAACGACCAACAAGTTATCCACCAACAGATACTCACGTGGGCTTATTTATATACTGGTACAACCGTTTATATACTGTGTGCCCAGAAAGGAAGCTACCTGTACCATTTGTCACGGCCTATGGATCGAACCTGCAACATTCTGGCTCAAAGCAGACACTTTACCAATAGAGCAATTCAAGCGGTATAATCCCAATTCGATAATGCTTTCACTATCGATTTATTCATTATATTGGGTATCGGGTGGGAAGGTTGTTTAAATCATGTGATACCATTTTAACCTTAAATAGGTCGTATACAACACCCCTATAATCGATATTTAGGTAAACACGATAATGAAAAAAATAGCGAATTTGAGTTATACAATAACGTCATTGTCATGTTTAACAGACCATGCTTGTTTGTCCCCTAGTACTAGTAAATGTATGTACTTTCAGTCGCCCACAGAATTAGTATGAATGATGGTCACGTGACTGATTCATGATTCTTATCACATAATTAAATTCCGCGTGCTTAGTGAATGTGTGATGAAGGTCACGTTGACCTTTCAAAGTTAATCCCTATGTCAGTGTAACCTTGTTCATTCGGTTTATACGCCTGACTCAATGTATGATTGGATTGTTGTATACTGCGAAAAGTGAATACATCAAAAAGCTGTCCTGAAAAGTCGGTTATTGGGATAAATTTCACGGTCACTTAATTCCAAACACCAACGTTTGACAAGCAGTCACAGGAAGCATTATTGTATTTTAGCCTCCAACTATATCATACCAAATACGGAAATGTGCAATATTTACGGTGCTCGAAGTTTCTTTTGTCCGTTATTATAAGATTACTTTAATCTTGTAGATTTGCACACAGCATTTCAGTGGAAATGAAATTCCGCCTTCTGTGCTTAATATGGAATATATTAGCTATGTAACGTCAACCTTAAACCGATCAATTTGTGACAACCTGATATACATGAAATGTAAAGCCGGCTTAAAGCACAAAGGTCTTTCTATAGCAACAACAAACTCAATTAAACAGCAGCGAAGTTGTTTGCATAATTGTCTTTGACATATTTGATCGTGACGGCAACTGATTAATACTCAATTCTACATCTCAATGTACGAGAAACGTGTGTGATACAATAGACGACAGACATGCAGTGTCAGTACTGCTCTTTTAATAGTTTGTAGATCGTGTTGGTCTATGTTTAGATTTATATAATTGCACAGTGTTATATATGACAGCATCTTCCGTTTTCTGTCTTGTAAACTGTTCATGTTACACGATCGCTACACACAGAGTACAAGAACTATTCACACCTGCTTTGTGAGCGTACAATTATGTAGTTAATTATAAGATATCTCAACAAGATCGGCATAATTAATTTAACAGTAATGTGAGAATACAGTATGTGAAAAAGTGTTGAATTATTATAGTGTCACCCCTATCTAAAGGGCCAGCCATTCCTGCCTTATGAACACATTTACTTCCTGATTCCTTTAATGCCAGACACCAGGCAGTTAGGTGCACGGTAATCAATGTTTCACTAGCTGGCGACTCACCAACTGGCCATGTCAGAACGGACCCCTACCGGGATTCCAACCTTTGACTTACCACTCCCAAGGCGAATGCCTTAACCACGCTACCACGGGAGACGGTATGTATGTATTGTGTATGTATGTATGTATGTATGTATGTATTGTGTATGTATGTATTGTGTATGTCTGATTGTGTATGTATGTATTGTGTATGTATGTATTGTGTGTGTATGTATTGTGTGTGTATGTATTGTGTGTGTATGTATTGTGTGTGTACGTATTGTGTGTGTACGTATTGTGTGTGTACGTATTGTGTGTGTACGTATTGTGTGTGTACGTATTGTGTGTGTACGTATTGTGTGTGTACGTATTGTGTGTGTACGTATTGTGTGTGTACGTATTGTGTGTGTACGTATTGTGTATGTACGTATGTATGTATGTATGTATTGTGTATGTATGTATTGTGTATGTATGTATTGTGTATGCATGTATTGTGTATGTATGTATTATGTATGCTATAGCAACGTCATGTTGACGTGAGCGCGGCTGCTACAGGTATTACATGCATATTGTTCATTAACAGTTGATTAATAAACACGCATTATGCTTAAATCTTTACGAAATACTCTCCTGCATACTTAATACACTTTTCCCATCTATGTACCGATGAGTTATACCATGGCCTGTAATGTTCAGTAGGCATTTTCCTTATGCATTATTGCACAACCACTGGTAGGTGGTCGACGTCTTCAAATCTGGATCCTTGTAACTCTGCTTTGATGGAAGGAAACATCCAGAAATGGCACGGCGCAAGATCAGGGCAATAAGGTGCATGTCTAGCCAAGTCCATTCCCAACTCTGTAAGTGTTGCCTTGGTAACCACAGACGAATGCGATGGAGCGTTGTCATGGTGCACAAAAGTTCACTGAATATCTTTGCTCTTGGTTCATTTTCACTTCTTGATAGATAAACACTTCCTGCTGATCACATAATACGGAAATTATGTCACTAACGCCATGCGAGAAACGCGGGATTCGTTAACGTGCAATCTCGTGCAGTTTTAAACCGTAATTTTGGCTTGTAATTTCATTTGTACCCAATGCCTCTAGAGTAGTTGCTACCGCAACAGGGAATGTGCCCCGCTCACGTCGATATGACGTTGCTATAGTGACAATAGAATGTGCGTTTTTTATAATACATAAAAATAAAGCAATGCATTTATGAACTAAACTTTGATGTATTTACAGTCAAAATGTTGTTGACAGATATTTGTTATTTAAGGAGATGTGGCCCTTTCCCGAACACCCCTCGTATGTATTATGTATGTATGCATTGACTGTCATTGTGCTGTTTTGTGTTGTGTAACCTGGGACCAATGTATAAATTTGTCTATATAAGATGTAACCAAAGGCACGTACGTGTCGAGTCTGTTAATAAAGGTATATATTCCGTATTTCAATAATTACATTCGAAGGAAATAAACGTACAGAATAACTTATCTGAATCACATTAAAATCATCTCCAGTCGCACGCTCCTATACTAACAGCGGAAAGTAATGGAGCTAAAGTTAGTGGCTGATTTCAATGAGAATGAACTCATCTCAAAAGATGTCCGGATCGTTCAATATTGAACTAATTCATTGTTTACATTGGCACACAATATTCAGTTTATTAACATCTAAATCTTAACGCACCACGTGGCCTTTCCTAGTCGGTATGGTTCGTGGAAAGACGACTAGGGTTTGTGTTACTGTCGTCTGTGTTATAAATGTTGATGAACTTGACAGGACCCAACTACTCCGTCCGTCCTTTTTCATAAATTGGTATTTTGAATATATATGTTCATTTTCGATTTCAATGCCCATTTCCATTTAACTTTGACATCCGACATATAGGTTTATTCACTTTAAATCTAAGGCATGGGACCCTGAATATTGGTCCCAGCCAAGGCGATCCTTAAAAAATGGTTTGTTTCGCATAATCCTACCCAGCCAGGGCTCTCAAAAAATAAAAGAAACTTATCCCGGAAAAAATGTAAAATTTGACTTGTACTACATAGGTAGCAAGCTGTCCGAGAATATCGGTCAATTTAGTAACACATAGACTTACACAATGGTAGCTCCACAATCTAAAATTGATAATCACGTGTACATGATTGTGTGGGATTTTAATGATTGACTTACAACTGAACAATTGCTGTTGTTAGTTAGCTTTAAAAACAGACTTGTCCGGGACTAACGAAAGAGAGAGAGATGGGGGGGGAGAGAGAGGGGGAGAGTGGGGGGGATAGAGAGAGAGAGAGAGGGGGGGGAGAGAGATGGGGAGAGTGGGAGAGAGAGAGATGGGGGAGGGAGAGAGAGGGGGAGAGTGGGAGAGATAGAGATGGGGGGAGGAAGAGAGAGGGGGAAGAGTGGGAGAGAGAGAGATGGGGGAGGGAGAGAGAGGGGGAGAGTGGGAGAGAGAGAGGTGGGGGAGGGAGAGAGAGAGAGAGGGGGAGAGTGGGAGAGAGAGGGGGGAGATGGGGGAGGGAGAGAGAGGGGGATAGTGGGAGAGAGAGAGAGAATTTCATTTTTTACAAATGTACGAATGTTGGTAAATGATACGAGGTGAAACTGTGTAGGCCTTACGTTTTGTGTTCTAATGCACATATTATAAGATTTCTGTTGACAATTATTATGTAGGTATGGAGGGTATAATAACAGATGGTGCTGAAAACAGAACTCTCATAGTGTCACTGAGTGAACAAAAAAAGGCCATTATATAATAAAAAGTACACGTAAATTATAAATTGATAAGAATATCACTTCATGTCAACTTTTCTTATTGCTAAAGTACAAAGTAATTAGAATGTCTTTCAAGTACGTAGCTACACCTGTACCTCAATTACACAGTAGTGAACACTTGGCTTTCAGAAATAGAAAAAATACTTTTTTACTTAGCATTTATTGCACCGTGGGAGATGTATCGTCTGTATATAAAACTCATTGTATTCTTATATTGTGAAAATGTCACCAGATTGCACCACACATGTTCTTAAACATTTTCCGACGGATCATGCCCCAGATCCCTCGTAGATTGCACCACACATGTTCTTAAACATTTTCCGACGGATCATGCCCCAGATCCCTCGTAGATTGCACCACAAATGTTCTTAAACATATTCCGACGGATCATGCCCCAGATCCCTCGTAGATTGCACCACAAATGTTCTTAAACATATTCCGACGGATCATGCCCCAGATCCCTCGTAGATTGCACCACAAATGTTCTTAAACATATTCCGACGTATCATGCCCCAGATCCCTCGTAGATTGCACCACAAATGTTCTTAAACATTTTCCGACGGATCATGCCCCAGATCCCTCATAGATTGCACCACAAATGTTCTTAAACATTTTCCGACGGATCATGCCCCAGATCCCTCGTAGATTGCACCACAAATGTTCTTAAACATATTCCGACGGATCATGCCCCAGATCCTTCGTAGATTGCACCACAAATGTTCTAGAACATTTTCCGACGGATCATGCCCCAGAACCTTCGTAGATTGCACCACAAATGTTCTAGAACATTTTCCGACGGATCATGCCCCAGATCCCTCGTAGATTGCACCACAAATGTTCTTAAACATTTTCCGATGGATCATGCCCCAGATCCCTCGTAGATTGCATCACAAATGTTCTAGAACATTTTCCGACGGATCATGCCCCAGATCCCTCGTAGATTGCACCACAAATGTTCTTAAACATATTCCGACGGATCATGCCCCAGATCCCTCGTAGATTGCACCACAAATGTTCTAGAACATTTTCCGACGGATCATGCCCTTAGATCCCTCGTAGATTGCACCACGAATTTTCTAGAACATTTTTCGACGGATCATGCCCTAGATCCCTCGTAGATTGCATCATGGATGTTCTAGACCATTTACCGACGGATCATGCCCTAGATCACTCGTAGATTGCATCATGGATGTTCTAGAACATTTACCGACGGATCATGCCCTAGATCCCTCGTAGATTGCATCATGGATGTTCTAGACAATTTACCGACGGATCATGCCCTAGATCCCTCGTAGATTGCATCATGGATGTTCTAGAACATTTACCGAAGGATCATGCCCTAGATCCCTCGTAGATTGCATCATGGGTGTTCTAGAACATTTACCGACGGATCATGCCCTAGATCCCTCGTAGATTGCATCATGGATGTTCTAGAACATTTACCGACGGATCATGCCCTAGATCCCTCGTAGATTGCATCATGGATGTTCTAGAACATTTACCGACGGATCATGCCCTAGATCCCTCGTAGATTGCATCATGGATGTTCTAGAACATTTACCGACAGATCATGCCCTAGATCCCTCGTAGATTGCATCATGGATGTTCTAGAACATTTACCGAAGGATCATGCCCTAGATCCCTCGTAGATTGCACCACAAATGTTCTAGAACATTTACCGAAGGATCATGACCAGACCCCCTCGTAGAGTGCTCATTTCACCGACTGAATAGCGGACGCAGACTCTTCCCAAGTGCTGTTACATTACGAGTGAAAGTAAGTCAGATGGTCGCTCGGTGATATAACGTTCGCTTGGTTCCACACGTTTAGGGCAAAATTCCTTACATTAACCGATTGTTATGAAAGTTGGTAGAAATACTCTACAATAAATGCGCTATTGTTATCTAGGTTTGTTTTTATGAAATAAACAATGTTGGCGACGTCACAGCGCCACCTAGCGGGTGCGCTGAAAATCCGCCGCACGGACGATAAAATCCACCGGAATCGCTTAAATGTCGGCGTATTTTAAATTTAAAAACACCAGGATGATCACAAATTAAACAGCTATTTAATGATATACGCTTCCCGTACAAGACCTAAAAATAAAATGATCTTTTATGCAAAATACGATCTTGGACGACGTAGGAAACGTCATTAAATAAATGCGTTATCGTCTATTAAAAGATGATTGGCTCAATATTTTGCCCGGCGACATGCCCGTATTTTTAAATACATTTTTCCTGAAACTATGAGTAGACGAAAACTGAAATAAAAATGATATGTCAACGAGTTAGTTTTTTCACAATTAAATGTTGAAGATAAGGCGCTGCGAATTTTGTATGCGTATTTTCTGACGTTGACGTCATCAATCGTTATTTTGATAATCAGTAGTTTATCTCTTTCACTGTATGTTTCGACCCATTTAAAACTAATGATATATTTAAAAACAAATTCTGAATCTACCTCAACAAATCTATTTGCGCACTATATACAGTTTAAGAAAAGGTAACAGTAATAAAAATATTTTCTATACACAAATATAAAAAAGAGTTATGGTTGTGGAGGTGAAAATGAACATATTCCATGAAAATGTTAATTATCATCAGTGACGATTTCCAGATGTCAGCAAACACTGACAGCTATCTTTTCCGACCCTTGACATATTTTTCTAAAAACAGATGTACACCGTACCGGGTATGACCACTCTCAGGTTAACGAGTACACCGTACCGGGTATGACCACTCTCATGTTAACAGATGTACACCGTACCGGGTATGACCACTCTCACGTTAACGAGTACACCGTACCGGGTATGACCACTCTCAGGTTAACAGATGTACACCGTACCAGGTATGACCACTCTCAGGTTAACGAGTACACCGTACCGGGTATGACCACTCTCAGGTTAACAGATGTACACCGTACCAGGTATGACCACTCTCAGGTTAACGAGTACACCGTACCGGGTATGACCACTCTCAGGTTAACAGATGTACACCGTACCGGGTATGACCACTCTCAGGTTAATGAGTACACCGTACCGGGTATGACCACTCTCAGGTCAACGAGTACACCGTACCGGGTATGACCACTCTCAGGTCAACGAGTACACCGTACCGGGTATGACCACTCTCAGGTTAACAGATGTACACCGTACCGGGTAAGACCACTCTCAGGTCAACGAGTACACCGTACTGGGTATGACCACTCTCAGGTTAACGAGTACACCGTACCGGGTATGACCACTCTCAGGTTAACAGATGTACACCGTACCGGGTATGACCACTCTCAGGTCAACGAATACACAGTATCGGGTATGACCACTCTCAGGTTAACGAGTACACCGTACCGGGTATGACCACTCTCAGGTTAACAGATGTACACCGTACCGGGTATGACTACTCTCAGGTCAACGAGTACACCGTACCGGGTATGACCACTCTCAGGTCAACGAGTACACCGTACCGGGTATGACCACTCTCAGGTTAACGAGTACACCGTACCGGGTATGACCACTCTCAGGTTAACAGATGTACACCGTACCGGGTATGACCACTCTCAGGTTAACGAGTACACCGTACCGGGTATGACCACTCTCAGGTTAACAGATGTACACCGTACCGGGTATGACCACTCTCAGGTTAACGAGTACACCGTACCGGGTATGACCACTCTCAGGTCAACGACTCCTTGTTTTATAACATAAACAATTTGTTTTGCGAGTTGAATGACACTGTTCCTTGGAGAAACGTTTTGTTTTCCAGCAAGTCTTTTCCGCATGAGAGACATATACACGACGATATCTGAGAGCACACCTGGTCTGTTCTAGATGCAACATAGGAAATCGGAACCAGGGTCACAAACGTGTTTTGCTCAGAAAATTCGAGTAATATTTACTCACGTTTTACGTACTAACGGTTTCTTAAAAACATTTTACTTCTCCGCTATAGTTTGTAAACGGAAAATATGTGCCCCTTTTAACAGCAGTGCTTAGGACAGTCAAGAGAGGTCGGATTTAAGAATTTTATCTTGGAATATAAATGGCCTTTCCAAGAAAATATTAGACATTGAGTTAATAGATATAATTAATCAATATGACATTCTTTTCTTATCGGAAACATGGATTTCAAAACATATAACTGGAAATAAGGCACGTGATACGAAGAAAGGCCGCTATAGCGGTGGTTTATCAGTATATTATCACCATTCATTACGTAAATATTTCAAATTGTTGAAAAAACCGACATGGTATATTTTGGATAAAGTTATCGAAAGATCTATTTAACTTTAACGAAGATGTTTATATTTGTAATACATATATCCCTCCAATCAATTCAAAAGTAAATGATCAGTTTGACTTTTTTGATGAAATAGAACTAGGGTTTGAGAAATATTGTACGCTTGGTAAATGCTTTGCGTTAGGTGATTTCAATAGTAGGAGTTCTAATATCAATGATTTTCTTCCATTTGACAGATGTATTGACAATGACAATCACCTGTCAGATTTTGTAAACATTACACCACGTGCTTCTAAAGATCACGTGCTCGATACGTTTGGTAAACGTCTAATTGAGCTCTGCCAATCCACGTTCTTTATCATTGGTAATGGTCAACTGCACAGCGATCGCGGTGTAGGCGATTATACTTTTCATTCATCGAATGGAATGTGGGTAGTGGATTATTTACTATTAAAACCGGAGAATATTGACCTCGTTACGCACTTTCAAATACTAGATCTGAATGAGTTCTCAGATCATTCCGGAATATTTTTTACTCTTGATAAAAAAGACACAGAAAATGTAAATTTAAATGATAATTATGATAATAGCAATAACCAAAAACACATTAAATGGGATTCATCTAAAGTTGATGAACTGAATTATTCAGTTTCCTTACATAGTGAACAATTATTAACGCTCATTGAAAGAATAAATTCTAACAATGATATTGATAATATTACAAGTTCATTTATACAGCTAATGCAAGACTCTGCTTCTTGTATGCTAACAGAAAACAAGACAAAAACAAACATAAAATCTCACCCAAATAAAAAATCGTGGTTTAACGCAGACTGTTATAATGCCAGTACCAATTTTAAGAAAGCGAGTAATAAATGTGTTCGTAATAAGGCTTGTGCCAATTTACGCTGTGAATATATTGTAGCGAAAACAAATAATAATAAAACGAAACGAATAAATAAGTGTAATTATAATGTAAAAGAAAAAGAAATATTAGCTAATTTAAGAAAATCTAAACCTAAAGAGTTTTGGAAAAAAGTAAAGCACCAGTATAAGAAGCGTACACAGACTGCTGAAAATCTCAATGTGTCCGATCTGTATGGTCATTTCAAAACATTATATAGTACCAACAGCGATGACAATAACTTTAACTTTCGAGAAAATATCAATGATGAAGATCTCGATCAAGAAATTACTCTATCAGAGTTAAAAATTGCTGTTTTCTCCCAAAATAACAATAAAAGTAGTGGATTAGACAATATAACCGCAGAGATATATAAGAGTACATTTACACATATATCAAATTTCCTCTTAAAATTGTATAATCATATCTTCATGTCCGGGAAGTATCCAAAATGCTTTGGGGAAGGAATTATAGTTCCTATATTTAAAGGCGGGGATATTGAAGACCCAACGAAATATAGGGGAAATTAACACTCATTAATATTCTATCAAAGATCTATTCACAAATATTGTTAAATAGGCTAACAAAATGGAGCAGTAACATTTAATGCTGAATAAAACTTATGTTATGTATTTAACAGTTCAAAGTGCACTAAACGATCCAAGCTGGCGATAAAACAATGCCCATTCAGACTAAAAACAACATTTAACGACAAAAAGTCCCGCCGTGATAGAGTACGAGCAATTTTTAGTATCTTAATATCTTAACGTGATAATTAACTAGAAAAGTATGTAATTAACTAGATACTTAACTCGTTAACCACTAATTAATGTTAATTTACCCAGAAATACAAGTACATTATAAATTATAATACATGTAGTATAACTGTTAAAATGTTTGCCCCTTTTGGAAAATATGATTTATAAGTCCCTAAAATTGTGGAAGGTGGCAATTTTAGAGATTTTATTGTATTTTCTATGTGATAAAAAGGTGAACATTTTATAACCAAATTGGAAGCCAGAAGCTATTTAGTTAGAATAAATATTTTACGCTAAATAAAAGTGAGGACAATAGTAGAATAACATACTGATTAAAATTGGTAAAGCTGTAAAATCAAGGGGGGCAATCCTCTGCGATATATTTAATGTGCGTGTATAAAAAGGGGATGTGATTATATCGAAATATCTACAGAAATCTTTGAAAGTACTCTGACCTACTTCATATATAACAGGGAGAAGATCTAGAAGAAATGCTTTGCAAACATTCACGACTTAAATACTCATGACATTTCTGGTTGAACCGAAAGACGATTGAGAATGAATATCAATGAATCGCAAACATGCATGGCCTCGAAGAACGCCTTTTATTAATCGTTGGTGATAAGTATTAATTATTCTAAACACTTCATGCTATACCGGGTATAAAAAAAACGTTTAGAAAAGCAAATATCCGTCATTTTATAGTGTTTTTCTCGGCCATAAACTTCATCCGTACTTTTCTCCCCTCAGCCGGAAACGTCATCATTGCCAAATCCCTCTGCGGTTAACGTCATCATGTTTGTGCATACCAGGGCCCGTATTCACAAACGTTTTAAGACTATATCTCAGACTTAGACTTTAAAATTGCAAAAATTTAATTTACAAGCATTACGCTTTTATTACATTTAAATGGATAGATCTTGCTTGAACATTTCTTGTTACTCACTCTACACCTTTGCCATGTTTTATCAAAATGTTTTGTGTAACAATGACGCAGGAACAAAATGAAAATTGACCATTTTAAAGTCTAAGTCCGAGTCTTAAAACGTTTGTGAAAAAGGGCCCAGTGTCCCTTTAGAAGGATCAAGCGTTGGTTTTAGACCGCCGACAGACTTGCAACTCAGAATTGTTCGCAAAACGACTAAAATCGAGCAGATGAAGGCGATTTCTTACATATTTTTCTATATATCACAATTTAAACGTACGATACAAGCTTTATTCCGCAAAGATATCGCTTTTTATTGTTTTTATAGTAAATTTAGACATTCACCGTTGTTCAGACGATAAAAGATCCCAGAGAAACATCGAAATTACGAATTATTGGTTAGAAAATGAACATCACCACTCATCTGTCTGGAACGCTTCCCTCTGTCGCAGACCCATCACTCTGTCTGGAATGCTTCCCTTTGTCGCAGACCCATCACTCTGTCTGGAACGCTTCCCTCTGTTGCAGACCCATCACTCTGTCTGGAATGCTTCCCTGTCGCAGACCCATCACTCTGTCTGGAAAGCTTCCCTCTGTCGCAGACCCATCACTCTGTCTGGAATGCTTCCCTCTGTCGCAGACCCATCACACTGTCTGGAATGCTTCCCTTTGTCGCAGACCCATCACTCTGTCTGGAACGCTTCCCTCTGCTGCAGACCCATCACTCTGTCTGGAATGCTTCCCTGTCGCAGACCCATCACTCTGTCTGGAAAGCTTCCCTCTGTCGCAGACCCATCACTCTGTCTGGAATGCTTCACTCTGTGTCAGACCCATCACTCTTGTCTGGAAAGCTTCCCTCTGTCGCAGACCCATCACTCTGTCTGGAATGCTTCCCTCTGTGGCAGACCCATCACTCTGTCTGGAAAGCTTTCCTCTGTGGCAGACCCATCACTCTGTCTGGAATGCTTCCCTCTGTTGCAGACCCATCACTCTGTCTGGAACGCTTCCCTCTGTAGCAGACGCATCACTCTGCGGAATACACATCGGGTTATACACTGTGAGAAGGCAACAAGTGGAAGCAACGATTAGCCACAGCTGCTTGATGTGATTTTCCGTCCCACTTCCAACATACCTACATCAATGCATAAAAACAAGTGTACAGTATTTCAAATGTCACAGGTTTGGAATGAGCTCAGCAGTTTGAATTGACAGCAATTTTTTTATCTGGTATCACATAGAAAGTCATATTTATTACAAAACAAATAATAAATGGGAAGATATTATGCTATAGATCTAACAAGAAATGGGCAATGTCCCCAAACCAGGTTTAGTACGTAGTTATTTGTAACCAAGGCTCAATTTGTATAATGAATACATGATGATCATCAGTGCTGCTAAGATGCCATATGTGATACATGCATATACACACTCACACTTAGATATATTATATATATATGCAATAACTATACACCAAGTTTGATGTCAATACACCCGCGCATAGCGAAGATATTAAGTGGAAACTGATTCTTAAATTTTAAGTGACCTTGACCTTGGACGGAACGAACCCAAAAGCAATCCCATGGAAGCTCTCGACATGTTCTTACTATACACTAAGTTTGATGTCAATATGATCAACGAAACTTCAGTTATTCGCCTTAAACCAAATTGCTAAGTTTAGAAACGGTGACCTTGACCTTTAACAGAACTATTCCAAAAGCAATCCCAAGCGAGCTCTCCACATGTTCTTACTATACACTAATTTTGATGCAAATATGACCAACGAAACTCAAGTTATTTGCCGGAAACCAAATTGATATTTATAGTAATGGTGACCTTGACCTTTGACTGACCGAACCCAAAAGCAATCCCAAGCGAGCTCTCCACATGTTCTTACTATACACCAAGTTTGATGTCAATACGATGAAGGGAACTCAAATAATTCGCCGGAAACCAAATTTCTATTTTTAGTAGCAGTGACCTTGACCTTTGGTGGACCGAACCCAAAAAAAACCCCAAGCGAGCTCTTCACATATTCTTACTATACACCAAGTTTGATGTCAATATGATCAACGAAACGCCTGAAACCAAATTGATATTTATAGTAACGGTGACCTTGACCTTTGACGGACCGAACCCAAAAGCTATTCCAAGCTAGCTCTCCAAATGTTCTTACTATACACCAAGTTTGATGTCAAAACGATGAACGGAACTCAAGTTATTCGCCGGAAACCAAATTTCTATTTCAAGTAACGGTGACCTTGACCTTTGACGAACCAAACCCAAAAGCAATCCCAAGCAAGCTCTCCACATATTCTTACTATACACCAAGTTTGATGTCAATACGATGAACGGAACTTGAAGTTATTTGCCGGAAACCACCAGTTTGACGCCTGCCCACGCTACGCTATTCTTATGACCTGGTTTTCGTTGAAAACCTGATTAAAAAGGAAGTTAATTATTTATGAATTATTTCCTCTCTTTTTTTTAAACCAGAATTATGTGACATGGACACAGATGTGAGTAACCAGATGAACTACTTCACGTCACTTGATCTGACAGTGCGGGCAAACAAACAAAACAATCCTGTCTTTCAGTGCGATTTTTTTTTTATTTCAAAATGTAACATATATAGAAAAAAGCTTGACAGATAACATGAGTATTGAACACAGCTTCTTCAGTTTGCTAGTTATTTGTCAATTACTACTTTGTTTCAAAATAAAGATAAAGAAAGCACCATCAGTATGTATGAATCAGCTGTCAGTACGGATTTCATCAAAGATATCAACAATACTTATACACTACAATAATCAACATGATGTCAACAAAAGTCTGGATTTCAAAGAATTTTAAATTTCTATAAAATGGATAACTTAACGATGTGGAAATGTTTACTCGTTTCATATTCAAGTCATAAATTCTGCCAGTGAACTTCTCTAATCCCACAGAAGTGCATTTCACATATCAGACGATTAAAATGCAACAACATCCATTGTGGTAATTCTCAAACACTGATGCTTGCAAATGTCTGAAAGCACCAATTTGTGAAATTTTTGACTCGTAAAAATATGCACAGTTTTTCGTAAATCTCATTGATATGAAATAATTATAATATGTATGATACATTTTGTATATAATGCATTAAATATATGACAGAATTCTATTATACTCGTATACTGGTTTCAAAAACATGTCCAAGTTTGTCTCCCTTACCCGCAGTATGATCACACAAACATGCGTCACGAACATGCGTCACAAACATACATCACAAACATGCGTCACAAACATACATCACGAACATACGTCACGAACATACGTCACAACATACGTCACGAACATACGTCACGAACATACGTCACGAACATACGTCACGAACATACGTCACGAACATAAGTCACGAACATACGTCACAAACATACATCACAAACATACATCACAAACATACAGAGATAGTCGGACAATCTGATCAGATAGTCTGACAATGACTACCTGCCAGTCATGAATATTGAAAGATTTCCATAAGTAATCATTGACAAAATGTAAATAGAGACTCTCAATAAACATACATGAGGCAAACATCAGTTGTCTAATAATGCATATCCTTCTACACCCACACACACACAAAGTACATACAATCTACACATTCTACAAGATTTTGTGAGCAGAGATGATAAAGTAGAACCAATAACATAGGTGTGCATCACTAAGGTACAGAATTAAACAAAACATATTATAAACTAGATGTGTCCTTAGGAAATGGTTCCCCTACTATGGGATTTGGAAACCAGTTTTTAAGTTGATAGGTCATTATTCCAAACATTGATAGATAGTAACTGAAATCAAACATGACCTGTATTTTATTATCCTATACGTATGCACCCAATATGAATTGAATCCATCCAGAGCAATCACGGGACACAGGACAATCACGGGACACAGGACAATCACGGGACACAGGACAATCACGGGACACAGGACAATCACGGGACACAGGACAATCACGGGACACAGGACAATCACAATAATTCACCAACTGCATCTCGTGCCGAGGTGAGCCAAAATCAAGTAAATCACACATACATGTATAAACAATAACTAGTAAGAATAATAATACTATCATAACTGAATGCTACGTTTAAATCATTCTAATGTTTCCACATATACTTCATCGAAACCCTTGCACACATAATACAACTTCCTACATGTTGACTAGAATTGTATAAAACAATCACACAAAGTATGTACGTAAAAACATAATCAGATGTATATACATTGGCGCTGCATTTTGTCTGGATACTGATAAATGAATAAATGAACTATGATAAATCTATGTATTGCTTTATACATACTGAGCATTAGAACATACAGAAACAAAGTACTTGTTACTTGTTGTAAATTAAAACTGTGTAAATAAATAACTTCCAGTAAAGTTATATATGTACATAAAACAAGAAGGCTATCTTGAATGAATCTATGAAAAAATCAACATTGGTCCACAAAATGTCTTCATCATTGTCAGATCATGAACTTGTAACAATTCACATTATGGTAGATTTGTGACAAAGTAAGTATGTATGTATTATAAAGAAACTGATATCTTTTTTTTATTTAAATCTTTAATTTCATTGATCCAAAAAAGTCTTTAAAATGCATAATACTATTGATTGATAATATAACATTTCATGCAATAGTTATCTAGTGGAATAATTATTATTTTACTCCACAATATTACTACACATCAGGAGTCAAGAAGCTAAAATCACAAATCAACCATATTCAGGCATGAGAATGCAAAATTTCAAAATCAGCTGAAAATTTGGCAATGGGTCCAAGGGGCCGCTGAAGTTCCTGGCTTTAAAGCATCTAAGAGGGCATAAATTAGGTTTATAATTTATGTTTTCAATTTAGACTGGTTAGTTTATAAACCTAAACCAGTCTAAATTGAAATCATAAATTATAAACCTAAACCAGTCTAAATTGAAATCATAAATTATAAACCTAAACCAGTCTAAATTGAAATCATAAATTATAAACCTAAACCAGTCTAAATTGAAAACATAAATTATAAACCTAAACCAGTCTAAATTGAAAACATAAATTATAAAGCTAAACCAGTCTTAATTAAAAACATAAATTATAAACCTAAGGACGGATAAACAACACACGGCAAATCATTGCTCCGTACATTGTACATTATACATGCTCCACAAAGTATGTAATTATGTAAAAAAAATATAAAAATAAGAATAGCAGTGATTTGAAGATAGGGGGATTACAACCACTAACAGTGCAGTTTTATATTTGATGACACAGCAGTATGAGTCATGTGCAGGGATGATAACTTCAAAGATAAAAGTGGTACTTACAACAGAAAACGTTGTCTAAAAATAGCACTACAAAACTTTCGGGTTAATTAAAAAACTCACCACATGGTTACCCCAACCAAAACTTTCTCATCTGATTTGTCGATCTCAAAAATGAAGCCAACAGGTGTGAAACAAAGCAAAAAATGTGCCAACTGGCAGAAAATTCTCATCCCTGTACATAAATAATAACATAATAATCTTTACACACATACAGGCTCAAAATTGTGACTGAATATAATTAACAATACAGAAAAAACACCACAAATTTGTAATTGTAAGTACATGTACAACATTTAGAGCTACAAAAGATCTATTATAAAACAAGCAATATCAATGACTGAGTATCTTGAAGCAGAATGCAGGACAACATAAATTACTCGGGTACATCAACATGCTTCGTGGTCACAATCAGGCTACCCTTACATCAATAGTCCAAATTCAGAATTTGCAAAAAAAGTACCAAAAAAATTGATTTCAGATGCTTTGAAGATCAGTCAGACAATAACTGCTGTCTTTCATTTTCATTGAGATTCCAGCACAATGTTAATGATATATTGTTGTTTATACTGCAAGATTAGAGGGAAAAACCCAGAAGTAGACTTATTGCAAATTATATCTTTATATATATATTATAAGAAAACAAACTAAAAAACAATACCAACTGTTTCCAATGCATAGTAAACTTGTATCATAACTTCGAAATATTGCGAGGAGATGGCACGTGTAGGATGGCTACTGAACGTTTGGACATGGCACATATATACAGTCGTACGCCTTAGCCTGATAAGTAACTTGCATATAGTAAACAGCTGTTCTACAATTCATGCATAATCATATTATACTGCATGAGTATACTAGTCCACTTTTATGACTGAATGGAGGAGGTGCGGACGGACAGACAGACGGACGGATGTCAGTAAGTTAAATACCCCAAATAAATGTTACAGTACAAACTTATACTAAATGCTACAAATTTAAATCGGGATAAACAAATATTGCATAGATGTACAAATAAACAAAAGCATACAAAACACGGATTTATGTAAAATACTGACTAGAGGTACTCAAGGTTAATTACACGCAAGAATGAATATCACCATAGAAACGAGTACATGCTTAGATGTCACAATCTGAGATCAATCTCATGTTAACCCTCCTGTATTCATGCTTTTCATATGCTCCAAGATGCATGTGACTTGACAAGATCATTGGCTTGACACGGTCATGTGATGTGACAAGATCATTGACTTGACATGGTCATGTGATGTGACACGATCATTGACTTGACACGATCATTGACTTGACACGGTCATGTGATGTGACAAGATCATTGACTTGACACGGTCAT
Source organism: Mactromeris polynyma (assembly GCA_032209605.1). Lineage (NCBI taxonomy): Eukaryota > Metazoa > Mollusca > Bivalvia > Venerida > Mactridae > Mactromeris > Mactromeris polynyma. Next base: position 11,593,153 of record JASFXZ010000014.1, on the reverse strand, counting down.
GTGATGTGACACGATCATTGCCTTGTCACGATCATTGACTTGACACGGTCATGTGACTTGACACAAACATGTAGTGCTGGGAACAGATATGGTTAGATCCTCACGAATTTACTACAAAAAGAATAAAAGTATCTTACAAAGTTGTTTACTTCCAAAAATAAAACCGTTGACTTTATTTTTGCGGAAAACAAAAAAAAATGAAAATAATTCAACACTATTTGGATTGTAATTGGTAATGAAGATTGATTTAAAGTTTATAGGCAATTTAACATGAGACAGATCTCATACATGGATATTACGAAACATAAAGGCTTTCCAACAATCATTACGTTAACCAAAACATCTAACCTCAGACATTGTTACTGAACGTCTTAGCCGAAATCCATCATAAATGTAAGTCTTATCATCAAAGATTTGACAATTTTATGGCAGGCTGTTCAAGATTTGATCAAATTCTTATATCCTGGTAAGGCTCACAGTAAAAGTTTTTATGCTACAAAAAAACACATTGTTTCCTTTCAAGGAGTAGGCATCAAATTCAACGACTGTGCGAACCCTGGTAAATATTATGTTACAGAAGCCAGAATTGTAAATATTAAACAAGATGATGAAAATGATTGTACATGAAGATTGGGGCAGTACTCGTCTAACTACATGTAATACAACCTAGTTTTATCAAAAGTCTGTAATACATTGTTGAATACATGGTTACATTATCAGGTAAGTCAAACTGGTTGAGAAATGTAAGTATATATGTCAGTATGTTACAATAGAGAGTTTTGACAATGCATGCAGATAAGAAAGGTTACAGAACAATGTTTCAGGAATGCTGGAAAGCTTACAAAATACTGATACAACTATTGCTGGGGACATATCTATCATACAACTATTGCTGGGGACATATCTATCATATTCATATGTAGAAGCTAGATTCGTTATCATTGCAGAATGATGAAGTAGGATGAATATATTGAAGACTAGGGTCATAATTCATCAGTCTGTCTTGGTGATGGAGGACTCAAGTTCTCTCCCTTTGTGTCATCAGGGTTGTTTCCCGCCATTGGAGATCCTTGGGGTTCTTCTGCGCTATTGTGGTTCGTTTTTTCAGTAATTAGTTCCGACCATTCTGTGTCAGATATATAATTTGGTTCTCCAAGGTAGTGGGTTGGGAAAATAAGTAATGGTTCAGACGACAAAGCGATGAGGTCACGAGGTGAAAATGGCTCCTTCCATGATTCTCTGTAAAAATTTAGAGAAAAATACCAAATCAATGACAAACATATCCAAAAAATAAAAGATCACTAAAATTAATTCAGATACATCAAGTGTCATCTATTTTCAAAATACAGTCAGACGATATACGCCATAAACCAGTCCAAACTGGTTCTGAGCACTTTTATTTTCTCTTGGCTTCCCCTGAGAAAATGAACTCATTGTATTTATTTCCAAATTGATATGAATTATTTTATGTCAATTTGTCGGGTTACTATCATAGTACTAAAGAAACGATTCATGAAGACACCATTAAACAAGAGAAGTTTTGCATCAAAATACTATAGAGCATGGGAATTGGAGTTTCCCTGGCTCAAAAGTAAACATGGGGCCTAGCAGTTAGTTTGCATGCATAAACATTCCATTGCTTATCAAACTGAAAGTAGAAAATCAATTTACAACAAATGATACTATTTCATAGAGACAATTAACAATATAAAATAAGATTCGAGCTCACTAGCACAGTTTATATTAGATTTCTTGGAAAGTAAACAAGAAGAATCTTGTTACAATATATTGTACATATTGTGCGATTGTATTTACCAATATAACACATGTATACATACTCAGGATGTTTGTCAAACATGACAGGTAGGTATTCATCGACAGGAAGCAGTTTCTGGAGTGGCTGCTGCGCTAGTAATTTCTCCGCTCCTGTCCGTGACAGAAGATAACTCAGAGTCCAGTAGGAGTAACTCGGCCAAACCAGCATTTCTGTCCCAGTAAGGAAGAACTCATCTTTCCTGTTCAATCTTTTACGTCCCAGATAGCTGAGAATAAAGGCATAAATGAACACTAACATAATCATTTATGTTCCTTCAGAGAACAACTAACAACACAATGTCACAATAAATGTAGTTGTATCAAAGTTTTGGTAGTTTTCTGAAGAGGTGGAGCTTAATTCAATGTTAAGTGAAGGGAGGGACTTAATTAAATATGCGCACTGTTGACAAAAAGCTACGCCCCAAATAAATTAGATCTCTATACCCTCATGTATATATCTATTACCAGTAGAATACAATATTTCTGAAATATACAATTGAAGCAGAATTCAGGGGACATAGTTACACAGGGGACACAGTTACACAGGGGACACAGTTACACAGGGGACATAGTTACACAGGGGACATAGTTACACAGGGGACACAGTTACACAGGGGACATAGTTACACAGGGGACACAGTTACACAGGGGATATAGTTACACAGGGGACACAGTTACACAATGGACACAGTTACACAGGGGACATAGTTACACAGGGGACACAGTTACACAGGGGACATAGTTACACAGGGGACACAATTACACAATGGACATAGTTACACAGGGGACACAGTTACACAGGGGATACAGTTACACAGGGGACACAGTTACACAATGGACACAGTTACACAGGGGACACAGTTACACAGGGGACATAGTTACACAGGGGACACAGTTACACAATGGACACAGTTACACAGGGGACACAGTTACACAATGGACACAGTTACACAGGGGACACAGTTACACAGGGGACATAGTTACACAGGGGACACAGTTACACAGGGGATATAGTTACACAATGGACACAGTTACACAGGGGACATAGTTTCACAGGGGACATAGTTACACAGGGGACACAGTTACACAATGGACACAGTTACACAGGGGACACAGTTACACAATGGACACAGTTACACAGGGGACATAGTTACACAGGGGACACAGTTACACAGGGGACACAGTTACACAGGGGACACAGGGGACACATGTGACACAGGGGACACAGTTACACAGGGGACACAGTTACACAGGGGACACAGTTACACAAGGGACATAGTTACACAGGGGACATAGTTACACAGGGGACATAGTTACACATAGGTGTATTTGTCAGTGAACTCAGTAGAAGAATACCAACATTTTAACATTTTATTGCAGAAAGACGTCTTGTGGAACTTTATATGAAGATACATGACATAACAATACAACGCTTGAAGTACGTTCAGCTTCCCACTGAATCCATTTAAGAATTGATGACTCTAGAGTCACAAAATAAGCTGAGAAGTACAGAGACATCCTGGATGTATATTTTCTGCGTCTCTGATGCAATATCCAGGCCAAATTCAACTCTTGCGACCCCTAAATTTATCAGGGTCACCAAAATTTGCTAATCGAGGAGTCCCAATACGCCCAGTTGAAAAATTAAAAAAAACACCTGAAAGTAGCACTGACCTTCATGCCCAGCACTTTTATACTCACATCAAATCCCAGTCGGGCTGTTTCTCTCCAACCAGACGCATTATGGTCCCAAGTTTGATTCTAAAGTACGGCTCGTACCTCAAGTCATCCTCAAACACGATAATGTCAGAGTATCCATTGCGTACCATGTCCTTCCATATAAAATAATGACTCAGAAAACAGCCGATCTCTCCCATAGTCATAGGTCTGAAATAATGAAATAACAGATACTGCAACACATCACACAGGAAATTGTGTTGTTGGTTACATTACATATAGTTTATTGGCATAAAATATTTCCATAAATATAGCCAAACAAACAAATAAATAAATGTACATAAGTGGTGAAAACTAAATTTTTGTTTCAAGAATAAGATTGCATGACTGGTAATAAGTATTGACAGTATTGTTTAACATCTTTATAATTCTAATTTCTTCCTTTAGAAGCAAAAACACTAACAGGTAACATGTTTGAATCTTGCAGGAATACATACAATGAGAGAACAGAAAGTCATTTTGAATGGAAGAATCCTACTTGTATTTTGGTTATACCGACTTATTCAAAGATATCATGAATACAACCTTTCATATCTAGGTAAAGCATTCAAATAAAGTTAAATTACCAATATTGTGATACATATTGTGTAATAATAGCAAATATTGCAGTGCGTATTGTATCATGTATCGTGTGACGACAACAAGCAGTTAAATTTAGATGGGTAATATTGTCACATACATGTTTCAGGGGGTAATATTGTCACATACATGTTTCAGTGGGTAATATAGTCACATACATGTTTCAGGGGTAACATTGTCACATACATGTTTCAGGGGGTAAAATTGCCACATACATGTTTCAGGGGGTAAAATTGCCACATACATGTTTCAGGGGGTAATATTGCCACATACATGTTTCAGGGGGTAAAATTGTCACATACATGTTTCAGGGGGTAAAATTGCCACATACATGTTTCAGGGGGTAATATTGTCACATACATGTTTCAGGGGGTAATATTGTCACATACATGTTTTAGGGGGTAACATTGTCACATACATGTTTCAGGGGGTAACATTGTCACATACATGTTTCAGGGGGTAACATTGCCACATAAATGTTTCAGGGGGTAACATTGTCACATACATGTTTCAGGGGGTAATATTGTCACATACATGTTTCAGGGGGTAATATTGTCACATACATGTTTCAGGGGGTAACATTGTCACATACATGTTTCAGGGGGTAACATTGTCACATACATGTTTTAGGGAGTAACATTGTCACATACATGTTTCAGGGGGTAATATTGTCACATACATGTTTCAGGGGGAAACATTGTCACATACATGTTTCAGGGGGTAATATTGTCACATACATGTTTCAGGGGGTAACATTGTCACATACATGTTTCAGGGGGTAACATTGTCACATACATGTTTAAGGGGGTAACATTGTCACATACATGTTTCAGGGGGTAATATTGTCACATACATGTTTTAGGGGGTAACATTGTCACATACATGTTTCAGGGGGTAACATTGTCACATACATGTTTCAGGGGGCAACATTGTCACATACATGTTTCAGGGGGTAACATTGTCACATACATGTTTCAGGGGGTAATATTGTCACATACATGTTTCAGGGGGTAACATTGTCACATACATGTTTCAGGGGTTCCACTAGGAGCTGAATCTCAACTCATGTTGAACATTTTTACCAGATGTTATCATTTTATAGCCCAATAACCTATAATTCAGAGTAAATTTGACCCTTCAACCAGAATCCTGAGGGTCAAAATATGGCTTTTGGGAAATTCCAGGGGTCAAAGGTTCAACTCCAGGGTCAAATGGAACCCCTGTGTATATGTAATACTTATTCTGATACAGTAACCTCCATCATTGTAATGAATGAAATATTCGATCAAACATTGCAATCACAATGTTTCAAATGAACAAATATGGAACACACAAAGATGGAACAAACAGCAGGAAACAGAGGGGGAAGTACACAACAGATATACATATATACTCCAAACAGAGGGGGAAGTACACAACAGATATACATCTATACTCCAAACAGAGGGGGAAGTACACAACAGATATACATCTATACTCCAAACAGAGGGGGAAGTACACAACAGATATACATCTATACTCCAAACAGAGGGGGAAGTACACAACAGATATACATCTATACTCCAAACAGAGGGGGAAGTACACAACAGATATACATCTATACTCCAAACAGAGGGGGAAGTACACAACATATATACATATATTCTCCAAACAGAGGGGGAAGTACACAACAGATATACATCTATACTCCAAACAGAGGGGGAAGTACACAACAGATATACATCTATACTCCAAACAGAGGGGGAAGTACACAACAGATATACATCTATACTCCAAACAGAGGGGGAAGTACACAACAGATATACATATATACTCCAAACAGAGGGGGAAGTACACAACAGATATACATATATACTCCAAACAGAGGGGGAAGTACACAACAGATATACATCTATACTCCAAACAGAGGGGGAAGTACACAACAGATATACATCTATACTCCAAACAGAGGGGGAAGTACACAACAGATATACATCTATACTCCAAACAGAGGGGGAAGTACACAACAGATATACATCTATACTCCAAACAGAGGGGGAAGTACACAACAGATATACATCTATACTCCAAACAGAGGGGGAAGTACACAACAGATATACATATATTCTCCAAACAGAGGGGGAAGTACACAACAGATATACATCTATACTCCAAACAGAGGGGGAAGTACACAACAGATATACATCTATACTCCAAACAGAGGGGGAAGTACACAACAGATATACATATATTCTCCAAACAGAGGGGGAAGTACACAACAGATATACATCTATACTCCAAACAGAGGGGGAAGTACACAACAGATATACATCTATACTCCAAACAGAGGGGGAAGTACACAACAGATATACATATATACTCCAAACAGAGGGGGAAGTACACAACAGATATACATCTATACTCCAAACAGAGGGGGAAGTACACAACAGATATACATATATACTCCAAACAGAGGGGGAAGAAAACAACAGATATACAGCTATACTCCAAACAGAGGGGGAAGTACACAACAGATATACATATATACTCCAAACAGAGGGGGAAGTACACAACAGATATACATATATACTCCAAACAGAGGGGGAAGTACACAACAGATATACATCTATACTCCAAACAGAGGGGGAAGTACACAACAGATATACATATATACTCCAAACAGAGGGGGAAGTACACAACAGATATACATATATACTCCAAACAGAGGGGGAAGTACACAACAGATATACATATATACTCCAAACAGAGGGGGAAGTACACAACAGATATACATATATACTCCAAACAGAGGGGGAAGTACACAACAGATATACATCTATACTCCAAACAGAGGGGGAAGTACACAACAGATATACATCTATACTCCAAACAGAGGGGGAAGTACACAACAGATATACATCTATACTCCAAACAGAGGGGGAAGTACACAACAGATATACATCTATACTCCAAACAGAGGGGGAAGTACACAACATATATACATATATTCTCCAAACAGAGGGGGAAGTACACAACAGATATACATATATTCTCCAAACAGAGGGGGAAGTACACAACAGATATACATCTATACTCCAAACAGAGGGGGAAGTACACAACAGATATACATATATACTCCAAACAGAGGGGGAAGTACACAACAGATATACATCTATACTCCAAACAGAGGGGGAAGTACACAACAGATATACATCTATACTCCAAACAGAGGGGGAAGTACACAACAGATATACATATATACTCCAAACAGAGGGGGAAGTACACAACAGATATACATATATACTCCAAACAGAGGGGGAAGTACACAACAGATATACATATATTCTCCAAACAGAGGGGGAAGTACACAACAGATATACATCTATACTCCAAACAGAGGGGGAAGTACACAACAGATATACATCTATACTCCAAACAGAGGGGGAAGTACACAACAGATATACATATATACTCCAAACAGAGGGGGAAGTACACAACAGATATACATATATACTCCAAACAGAGGGGGAAGTACACAACAGATATACATCTATACTCCAAACAGAGGGGGAAGTACACAACAGATATACATATATTCTCCAAACAGAGGGGGAAGTACACAACAGATATACATATATACTCCAAACAGAGGGGGAAGTACACAACAGATATACATATATACTCCAAACAGAGGGGGAAGAAAACAACAGATATACAGCTATACTCCAAACAGAGGGGGAAGTACACAACAGATATACATCTATACTCCACGCCATTACGAATAACTCAAAAATTGTCTGTGTCAACATGATGACATTATAAAGAAATAATTATATTTTAATTCTATAACCTAATTTTGTAAACTTAATCAATTATGAAATATGAATACTAGGGCCATAGTTTGATTTCTTTTTGATAAATGATTTTATCCATTTGTAACAATAAAGGCGTTTAACACTCGGAACAAAATGAAAGCCAAGTGAAATAGTTGCGTTTTTAATGGCGTTAAGTATATATGACATCTTACATGTCCATGGAATGTTCACTAGAAATGAGCCCTTCCATGACAAATCCTGTATTAGTGACAATGCTTATGATGTCGAGTATTTGAATGAAAGGTTTTCAAGGGACAAATCCTGTATGAGTGACAATGCTTATGATGTCGAGTATTTTAATGAAAGGTTTTCAAGGGACAAATCCTGTATGAGTGACAATGCTTATGATGTCCAGTATTTGAATGAAAGGTTTTCAAGGGACAAATCCTGTATGAGTGACAATGCTTATGATGTCGAGTATTTTAATGAAGGTTTTCAAGGGACAAATCCTGTATGAGTGACAATGCTTATGATGTCGAGTATTTTAATGAAAGGTTTTCAAGGGACAAATCCTGTATTAGTGACATTGCTTATGATGTCGAGTATTTGAATGAAAGGTTTTCAAGGGACAAATCCTGTATTAGTGACAATGCTTATGATGTCGAGTATTTGAATGAAAGGTTTTCAAGGGACAAATCCTGTATGAGTGACATTGCTTATGATGTCGAGTATTTGAATGAAAGGTTTTCAAGGGACAAATCCTGTATCAGTGACATTGCTTATGATGTCCAGTATTTGAATGAAAGGTTTTCAAGGGACAAATCCTGTATGAGTGACATTGCTTATGATGTCGAGTATTTGAATGAAAGGTTTTCAAGGGACAAATCCTGTATGAGTGACAATGCTTATGATGTCGAGTATTTGAATGAAAGGTTTTCAAGGGACAAATCCTGTATGAGTGACATTGCTTATGATGTCCAGTATTTGAATGAAAGGTTTTCAAGGGACAAATCCTGTATGAGTGACAATGCTTATGATGTCGAGTATTTGAATGAAAGATTTTCAAGGGACAAATCCTGTATGAGTGACATTGCTTATGATGTCGAGTATTTGAATGAAAGGTTTTCAAGGGACAAATCCTGTATGAGTGACAATGCTTATGATGTCGAGTATTTGAATGAAAGGTTTTCAAGGGACAAATCCTGTATGAGTGACATTGCTTATGATGTCGAGTATTTGAATGAAAGGTTTTCAAGGGACAAATCCTGTATGAGTGACAATGCTTATGATGTCGAGTATTTGAATGAAAGGTTTTCAAGGGACAAATCCTGTATGAGTGACAATGCTTATGATGTCGAGTATTTGAATGAAAGGTTTTCAAGGGACAAATCCTGTATGAGTGACATTGCTTATGATGTCCAGTATTTGAATGAAAGGTTTTCAAGGGAATGTTTTGGTGGCTTCATTTAGTACAATTAAATGTACGTGAAAGTGTTTATAAGTATCTTGTACATTGTTATTTCCACTTGGAAACAGACAAAGTTTTAAGAAATAATGTATATTTGAGTAAAATGTTTCCAAGAAAATGCTTTCATGTTGTAGTTTACTTTTCAATATTGTTATGTTGCTAATATATTTTTATTTCAAATGTTGTTATAAAAACATCTTCCTGGACGAGAGTGAAACAGCTTTATAAGATACCGTGTAAAGGGTTATAATACCCATGAAGTATTTTCGATTATTAACTAGCAAAGCCTCGTTTTTATTGTTTTTAGATAAATAAATTCAATAAAAAAAATGAGCACTGATGTTAGACCCTCTATTTGTTATATGCACTTTCATTCTTGATAATGTCATTTTAAAATTCAATTTTTCAATACAATGTAGATATCATGCATGAATAAGGGGTTATATAACCTTCCACCATAGGGGTCAGTGAATCCGGGAACTACTTCTAATTTAAGATCCTGGTATAGATAGGTATCGTTCAGCTTTCTACAATAAAAGAGCGGACAGATGAACAACCAGTGTTTATTTGCCTCGGTTACCATGGTAACCACTCAAAACTGAATGAGTCCAGCACCAATGTCACTCACAGAATATATAAAACACTCATTCCGTATCAATACTTTTAGATCATAATCTCATTTTTTACTAACTATTTCTAGAATATGTGTAACAGTATTGTCAATATCTAATAACTACTTCAAATGCAATTGATATATTATATCTGGCAAAGTCAAGGTACTTTTGCAGTAAATAGTATCTGTTTGCACGACAAAATAATCAAATATTGATGAGAATGAGTGTTTTATGGAAGCATAGTGACATATGACGTATGTAAGGATATCTTTGTGATGGAACAGATCTGTTGTATGCAAGTTTCTCAGACTATGTATCTACTGCTACTTAAAGCAAATGCAGTGGTCTACAAAACAAAGCAATGGGCAATACAAGAATTATTTCCTGACAGGTCAGACCGTCAGATAGATACTGCCAGAATAAACATATCCTCAACATACGTCAAGAAAACCGAAGACAAAGTCCACAAGATAACTTTTGGTGAGGATAAATCACGGTACTTGTATGTCAATGACATAAGATATATCTAGGTATGTGACAGAATATTGTGAAACTGATATTGCTCGCTAGTCTTCTGTTCATGCTGATATTATAGAATAGAATAGCGTGTTAGTTCATAATTTTGTAAACAGGATAATTTACTAAGAAAAAGTAACATAAAATGTACGTGATTTACATCTTAATTAGAATCACCAAAATTTATCCTTGGACTGGGTCTTTCAATAGAAATGACAGAAAAGATCTGCAACAAAGAGTACAAAGGAACCTAAAGAGAAATAACTAAACTAGATCTTAACCTGCCTTTAAACGGATCAGAGAAACCGGGCACAATTTTAATGTCCAAACTTTCAAGATAAGAAGCATTTATCTTCCTGCAAAATAAAGATTAAACAACAATATGTATAAATAATTACGTAAGTATTATTATAATGCATCAATTGTCCTTATTATGCTTCAGTAAATCTGTGTAGATGTATCTAATTAGATATACAGTCGCACCTCGTTTATTATGCTTCAGTAAATCTGTGTAGATGTATCTAATTAGATATACAGTCGCACCTCGTTTATTAGACAACATTCTATCTGAAGAATTGGTATCAGGACCCGATGTATTTTTGGCATATAAAATTGAACTGGGCTATTTGAAGTCGGACTGTATTATCAAATGGAAAGGCAGTCGACAGATTCAAAAGGACACTTGTTTGTAATTTGTTAACATTATTGTCATACACATATTTCAAGGTTTCCAATAAATATGTTCTTGAAGCTACTGACGACTTCTCCACATAAACCAAACACTGAGTTGTCTACTAGTGCAGTATCAGCAGTCAAATAATTGACTAAGGTCATGTCAAATAATTGACTAAGGTCATGCCATCCTTCATAAATTGTTTGTATGACATATCCATACCTACTCCTTAAAATGGTTTCATATCAAAAACAGTTTAAGGGTGTGAGCTGAGAAAATATATCATGCAAACCAAAAAATCATAGAAGAGATAAAGAATGACAGATCTACCAGCACTTATATATTTAGAGGTGTGATTGACCCAAGAACTGAAAGCAGGGAACCAAACTTTTCAAGGCGAGAGGTTTGGGAGCCACTTGAGGCCATTATATGCCCAAAGTTTTTTGTACCCTACCCCCCAATGCAAATTTTGTCCTCGGATTTATGTGTTTCTGGCATTTTCACAGATAAATCACACCCCTGTAAACAAGGTAGAAAATGTCTTAAATATGGAGGCCGAATCAGTTTTCAAATAACAAATTCATTTTTCTCATTTTTGCGACAATGAACTTACTTTCCGTCCACTGCTGGAATCCACTCTGCCTCAATCCCCAGAACATCAAACACATACAACATTCTCTTTCTACGTTCAGATCTATGATCTAGATTTATCATGTATATCTGCAAGAAAATACGATACAAAGTAAAACAGTTTGACCCTTTGACCTCTGGATTTAGAAAAAGGCCACATTTTGACTCTAAGGATTCAGACTGAAGGGTCTGAGGTATTATGGCTATAAATGGTAAAATCCTGTCAAAAATGATCAAAATGATTCTTGAGATTCAGCATTCAGAGGAATATTTGTAATAATGTAAATGGTTTTACAAGGGAAACAATGCATATTCAGAGATGTTTTATCATACAGTTATACAGCCTTCAGGCAACCTACAGGCACCAGTATTTCAATGCAGTTTCCATAAATGTGACTAAAATTTCAGATAGATATAACAAAATCTTAGCTATACTAGATGTTTGATAGAGTAAAAGAATGGAGATAGTTCTCTACAAGTTTGAGAACTTACCTTATCAAATCCTAATTTATCTTTTGGTCTTTGAGGAAGGGACACATGTGGTGACTTCAACAATCCTCGTCCTTCAACTGGTAGAGATAAACAACACTAGGTTAGCAGGAAGTAAAGTCACAATCATGAAATTATCAGTACAATTACATATACACTTAAACTTCGATAACACAAGCTGGCGGCAACTCGAGAACCCCCGATTTGTCGAGGAAATGGCTGAGTCCCGGACTTTATTTCTTATATTTTCATATAAAATATACCGCCGTTAACTCGAGCAGAAATAAGTCGAAAAATCGAGCTCCCTTGCCGGTCCCAATTACACAAACCATACACAATATTTTACAGGTAACTCGAGGACACATTTTCACACGTTGTTCAAATGCGAGCTCGAAAAAAACAAACAATGAAACGGTGTTAAAATTTTCGCGATTTGTACAACTTGCAAAATCATGGTCGAAAGGACAAGTATATTGAGGTGTGAAAAACGATTATCGCAGTTTGAACAAAACATACAGATATCAATTAAGAGACGATTATTATGAGAATTTAATTATGAGATTGTTAACCTTTCAACTTAGGAGCGATTTCCACAATGCATAAATATAACGGTGCAAGCGTGAAGCAAATATCTGCATTGAACATGTATATTCATGAACTTTATTTCGTCTGAAAATCGACAATAAGTAATTCAAGTATACTACTCTTATTAAGAACTTGACTTTACTTTTATTTTTAGGAGGAAATGTAGTGAATAGAAATATGATACCATGAAACAAATATAAAACAACTGGTTCAAGTGTGAAAAACTCATCGGGTAACTTGAGTTTTTCGGATGGAACCCAGCGTCCTTTAGTTATCGAAGTTTAACTGTAACAGTATCACAACAACATACGTAAAGTTCAACATGCTCACACATATAAAATACTGATAATGAATAAAAAGCATTATATTACATTTAAATCCGCAATATTGAATTTACTGAGATTCAGTAAAATAACACACTGACATATATGTTACATATATGTCCGAGATTATAAATCTTGAAGTCTTCATGCTCATATCTATTTCCCCCCCCACTATTTGAAGTATGATAGGACACAAAGTGTAACCCCAGACCATCTATATGTCTGTCCTTGCAAATATTGGTTTCCGATCAATATCAAATAAAATCATCATAAATTCCACAGATCTACAATATCATTTTGAGAAGTGTACAGAAACCGGTGTTTACCGATATAATCCAACCCTGGTCCCATCTCTGGATTATCGTCATCTGGAAATATAAGTCATAAAGTTGAAAGAACATGGACTGAGTAACATAATGTGAATGGTTTGTGTTATACGTCTGACTGACCATCAAACAGAGCCATGTGTATTCCAAAACGATTCCAAAATGCAGTGGACACAGAGTTGTCCACAAGTACACAACATAATTAAATTAGTAGATAATAAATGTCGTAAAATGGCTCAACTGTACACCATGTTTCTAAGCAACCTGCTTTTATACTTGAAGTAAAATCTGCCACAGTCAATGATACATGGTATATAGTGTGATTCGGGCAGAACATACTTTCAATCAAAACATTCAACTTTCACTATTCATACCTGTCATGATTTAACATACCTAGTGCTTGTATTCGCAAGTGTGTAAATTGTTCTTGCTCAATAAACAGTGAATGGTGTTCCTCTAGTGGTACAGGTATATGACCAAACTCTTCTGTGTTTATAACATACATCGGTACACCAGCCTGTCAATATCACAACAACATAATTATAAAGTTTGCAACATTCCTTATGCCTAGGTCAAATTAAGCTCCCATAAGCCCTGTAAGAGCCAAAAACCCAAAAGATTGCTGGTAATTGAATGGCATGCCGTATGGCCCCACATGAAATTACAAGATTTATGAACCCATAGGAGACCATAGCCTGTGGCTGAAAGTTCAGCATGCAATACAATACAATAACAATACAATAAGTTTATTGATGACTTAGGCCTCCAGCCCATAACATAATATATTACAATGTATATGTTATTTTACAATTGTGCGTACACAGGTAAGTAGTGTGACAAGAACAAAGGTTGTAAATACAATGCGTATAACATAATTGTACAATTACAATGTACATACATGTATAAACATTGCGATAATATAAACATAATGCACAACTGTCATGCTCAGTCAGCTGTGAACTCTAGAACGGTTGAAGGGAGAGAACCCAATTACAAAAATCGTGCTTCCAATACTTTGAAACAAAACAATAATAAAAAACAGATTTTGGATAAATTACCTTCAGTGCTGATAAAGCAAATAGAATGATATCATCCTCAGGTTTGTCATACCCGGCTGGGGCGATGTATGATAACCTCTCTGTAATACACAAGACAAGAGTGTTGGGGTCGGCGGGTGTAACATTGATGTATATACATACATATATACATGTCGGCGGGTGTAACATTGATGTATATACATACATATATACATGTCGGCGGGTGTAACATTGATGTATATACATACATATATACATGTCGGCGGGTGTAACATTGATGTATATACATACATATATACATGTCGGCGGGTGTAACATTGATGTATATACATACATATATACATGTCGGCGGGTGTAACATTGATGTATATACATACATATATACATGTCGGCGGGTGTAACATTGATGTATATACATACATATATACGTGTAACATTGATGTATATACATACATATATACATGTAACATTGATGTATATACATACATATATACATGTAACATTGATGTATATACATACATATATACGTGTAACATTGATGTATATACATACATATATACGTGTAACATTGATGTATATACATACATATATACGTGTAACATTGATGTATATACATACATATATACATGTAACATTGATGTATATACATACATATATACGTGTAACATTGATGTATATACATACATATATACGTGTAACATTGATGTATATACATACATATATACATGTAACATTGATGTATATACATACATATATACGTGTAACATTGATGTATATACATACATATATACATCAGGTTTATAATAAAAGATTTGAGTAAACATTCTGGAGAAAACTCCAATTTAAATTTGAAAAAAAAAACATAAATTGAAAAGTTCTGTACACAGGGCTTAAATCTTATTAATATAATGATAAACTAAATACAGTCAGGACAGATCATCGGGTCTGAAATATTATTTTTGAATAAAACATGGTTTCGAAAAGCCCATTTCAATTTGACTTGCCAAAGAAGATACATTGGGACCTAATATGGATGATACAAAGTATCAGTTAGATACAAGGTCCAACTGTACTATAAGTTACTGTTAGATACGAGGTCCAACTGTACTATAAGTAACTGTTAGATACGAGGTCCAACTGTACTATAAGTTACTGTTAGATACGAGGTCCAACTGTACTATAAGTTACTGTTAGATACGAGGTCCAACTGTACTATAAGTTACTGTTAGATACGAGGTCCAACTGTACTATAAGTTACTGTTAGATACGAGGCCCAACTGTACTATAAGTTACTGTTAGATACGAGGCCCAACTGTACTATAAGTTACTGTTAGATACGAGGCCCAACTGTACTATAAGTTACTGTTAGATACGAGGTCCAACTGTACTATAAGTTACTGTTAGATACGAGGTCCAACCATACTATAAGTTACTGTTAGATACGAGGTCCAACTGTACTATAAGTTACCGTTAGATACGAGGTCCAACTGTACTATAAGTTACTGTTACATACGAGGTCCAACTGTACTATAAGTTACTGTTAGATACGAGGTCCAACTGTACTATAAGTTACTGTTACATACGAGGTCCAACTGTACTATAAGTTACTGTTAGATACGAGGTCCAACTGTACTATAAGTTACTGTTACATACAAGGTCCAACTGTACTATAAGTTACTGTAAGATACGAGGTCCAACTGTACTATAAGTTACTGTTAGATACGAGGTCCAACTGTACTATAAGTTACTGTTAGATACGAGGTCCAACTGTACTATAAGTTACTGTTACATACGAGGTCCAACTGTACTATAAGTTACTGTTACATACGAGGTCCAACTGTACTATAAGTTACTGTTAGATACGAGGTCCAACTGTACTATAAGTTACTGTTAGATACGAGGTCCAACTGTACTATAAGTTACTGTTAGATACGAGGTCCAACTGTACTATAAGTTACTGTTACATACGAGGTCCAACTGTACTATAAGTTACTGTTAGATACGAGGTCCAACTGTACTATAAGTTACTGTTACATACGAGGTCCAACTGTACTATAAGTTACTGTTACATACGAGGTCCAACTGTACTATAAGTTACTGTTAGATACGAGGTCCAACTGTACTATAAGTTACTGTTAGATACGAGGTCCAACTGTACTATAAGTTACTGTTAGATACGAGGTCCAACTGTACTATAAGTTACTGTTACATACGAGGTCCAACTGTACTATAAGTTACTGTTAGATACGAGGTCCAACTGTACTATAAGTTACTGTTAGATACGAGGTCCAACTGTACTATAAGTTACTGTTAGATACGAGGTCCAACTGTACTATAAGTTACTGATTGAACAATTATCAAAATAATAATCTCACCTGACTGGACGTGTTTTAAGTTCATCAGATACACAGTATGAACCATGGGAACTTCGAATACTCCGGTTACTACTCGCTCCACAATCTGGAAGTATTCAGGAACTCTCTTGTAATACCCGTCCTCTTCCATTCCTCCCCAGAAGTTGGAATACGACTCACCAATAGCAGGATTCATCATCGGAGCAATTATAGTTCTGTGCAAAAACAATCAGTTTGAATATTTCACACATAAACATGAATCAATCTTGTCATTCTCCTTCACAAACCAAGAATTGTTCAAGACAGACTTTTTTTGTTCATCTGCTTAAGAGCTAACTTAAAGATGGCTGACAAACTGTGGAGTTGGGAGTTTTGCACCATTGTTCCACTGTATTGTTCCACTATATTTCAGTAATGTGCAGCATGCAGTGTTCCTGTGTTACCATCTGTTACCAACCAGTACAAACCGTTTTACCACAAGAAACTCACAACAGGGATAGCAGACACGCAGAAAGTTTTAAAAAAGTGTAATACATTTGATCTGAAAATCTCTGAAACTTTGTCCAACCACGGAAGAATCCGACGGACAAAAGCTAAAAAAACAAATGATATTGCAGTATGTCCAACCACGGAAGAATCCGACGGACAAAAGCTAAAAAAACAAATGATATTGCAGTATATACTTGTTGAGCTCCTTGATAGACACCACTATCATCCCAGGTAGACCCCACATGTACAACAAACTATATGTAATATGCATTTCAGTAAGTTAACTGTTCATGTTTAGCCAATGAAAAACATGCCACTAATAATGCCTGTGAGAGGTTACACTTTTGAAAAGTTAAAAAGCAGAATAAAACAAAGACATGTACAGTTAATTTTTCCAAAAGTCGACGGATAGTCGGACCAATATGACTACAATATATTTCAGTCCTGGTCACAATATGCCGGTCATGTCCATCAGATCGACGTCTTTTGGAAAGTCTGGAAGTCTGGGAATGAACATAATAATCTGAATGATAGCAGTCCAGTGCCAGCTAACTGGCTATATCCTTGTTTTACTTACCTCTTCTGATCAATGAGAATTTGTAGAGTATTTGGATTCTTCAACATTACATCAGCATCAATCATCTGAAAAAGTATAATATATTAAACATATATATATACACTGTCCTTCAAAACTTCCTTCACACTTTGACACTTTCACATTGCAATAAATATATATAAATAACATCAATAAAAGCGAAAATGCTTTTTAACACAGCAATAATTTTCTGTAGAAGTATTAATAAATTTGTACTGAAACAAATTATCTTATCTATTTTCTGTGTCGGATCAATCAGTTACACACATATTGGTTTTGTATGCAGGCTGATTGATGCTGCTGCCAAGAGGTGCAAATTGTTAATTCTTAACTATCCAACATTGAAGTGGGATGAATAATTTTACTTCATGGTCATACATGTTTTATTTGAAATTCTGTAAGAAAAAAATATGATATTCATAATATTCAAGTGTGAAGAAACCTTTGGAGGGCAATGTATATATAGTAAATCCAGAATATTCCATAACTGGTCCTAAATTACCGAAAATTCTAGCCTTTTGTTGAAAACAATAAAAATTAGCCATAGTCAAGTTTTTATCATTTTTTGAAAATTAGGTTAATATATTTATTTAATTAATGGACAAGAATGTTTTGTTTATCGTATTTGAAAATACACATTTAATCTAAAAAACTCTTTCATCAATAATAGTGTTTTTAAATGTACTGCGTATAGTTGTGTCGGCCTACCCCATAAACATCTGTACATTGTCATGTTAGTAAGAACTGAATTACCAGAATGTAGTCCGCCCAGATTCTCCTGGCAGCTTTGATGGCTCTCTCTCTCTCCTGTATAATATGATCAAATCTTTCATCAGTCCAGTGACATGGTCCAATTTCATCTTCATACCCTGCAGAGAAAGGTTACTTAGCATTTTAAACATGAAGTCAAGCAGAGACACGTTACTTAACATTTTACACATGAGGGCAAACAGAGACAGGTTACTTAACATTTTACACATGAAGGCAAACAGAGACAGGTTACTTAGCGTTTTAAACATGAAGTCAAGCAGAGACAGGTTACTTAACATTTTACACATGAAGTCAAGCAGAGACAGGTTACTTAGCATTTTACACATGAAGGCAAACAGAGACAGGTTACTTAGCATTTTACACATGAAGTCAAGCAGAGACAGGTTACTTAACATTTTACACATGAAGGCAAACAGAGACAGGTTACTTAGCATTTTACACATGAAGTCAAGAAGAGATAGGTTACTTAGCATGTTACACATGAAGTCAAGCAGAGACAGGTTACTTAGCATTTTACACATGAAGTCAATCCGAGATAGGTTACTTAGCATTTTAAAAACGAGGGCAAACAGAGACAGGCTACTTAGCATTTTACACATAAGGCAAGCAGAGACAGGTTACTTAGCATTTTACACATGAAGTCAAGCAGAGACAGGCTACTTAGCATTTTACACATAAGGCAAGCAGAGACAGGCTACTTAGCATTTTACACATGAAGTCAAGCAGAGACAGGTTACTTAGCATTTTAAAAACGAGGGCAAACAGAGACAGGCTACTAAGCATTTTACACATAAGGCAAGCAGAAACAGGTTACTTAGCATTTTAAACATGAAGGCAAACAGATATAGGTTAGTGGTTACTTAGCATTTTACACATGAAGGCAAACAGAGATATTTTAAAGGAAGAGATAACAATTAGAGATTTTATAAATACATCAAGACTGACATTAAATATGTTCAAACAACAACAACATTGCTTCATTACTCTTCTCCCCCTCCCCTTTCAGCCTATTGTTGCCAGCTGTCTTGACTTGTCCTGTGATGTATTCCATCCATTAAACCCCCCCCCCCCTGTTTATCCTCATTTATTCTCCATTATGGTCGGCCAGGCCATTCCTTGCGCTCCTGTTCCCATGTGTATTTACCCTTGTACCTCCTAAAATGTCTGATGTTCAATGGACTGTTGTTTTCACAGAGGTTCGTGTGGAGAGGCGTTGTGTTATGTATGTGGCGTTCTCTGTAGCAACTTATTCTCTCTTTCAAATTTTACACCAGATATATTAACACTTTGAATTTGTTTAATATTACCATCGCAAAACAAATAACAACATAAAGAAGAGAGACATGATGCCCAAAGCTCAAATAAGTACAATAAACATATATCCACAAGTTCCACAATTTGTCAAAAGCAACAAGTATGAATAATTTAAATTGGGAGAAGGAATATTTTGTAAAATTATTACAAAATCTGGCAAGCCATTTCAAAATTAAATACAAAGTCTTACTGTGTTACTTATTACACCACAATATTTCAGACAAGATATTTATTTGCATTTCCATTACTATGGCAACCAAAGTTTTAATGCTTAGATAAGGAGTGAAAGGGAATCATACAAGGAATTTGACTTGAATTTGGTTTAAGTAAATGTTACTTGAAGCATCACAGTAGCCAACACCGTGCTCAGATCAGCTGATGTCTTTACCTTTCTTGTTTTCATCATATATAAATTCTACCGAGTTGTACAAGTGTTCAGTACCAGAAATCCATTCTTTGATCATTTCAGTGGAATTATCAACATTATGATCACTTTTTATCCTGAAATACACAACAATAATTGGAGTGAACATTTTACCTAGAAAAAAACAATGCAAATAAAGTTCAATCCCACTTCCCAGGACGGTTTGGTCCATGTGTGTGGCCTTCGACAGCATTACCTTAATTTCAGCATTAAAACAGCACAAGAGTAATTAGAACACTGAGATGATCTTGCAGCATTCTTATGGCACTTTGCACAGAATGATAACCTTTCTCTGAGCTGTCAACGGCAAGTTAATGAACTTAATCTTAAGTTAAATAGTTATTTAGGATTTTCTCGGCACTTTAAAATGGAGAGCTTAAACAAGTCATCAAAGGGACTGCACAATGAACTTTCAGCAACATATGACAATTTAGTTTGTAAGCTGCAATGGAAACTTGCAATAAAAGTTCTTCAGCACATTGTCAACTTCCACTTTGAACATCAAGTGTGAAATCCGAGTCAATTTTGAAATTATAGCTCTTTATAATAATAGATTTTACAACTATTCACTTGTGGTCAGGCTAAATTTTACAAATGTCTATTAAAATATTATAGGCAACAAACGAATATCATTTATTTCTGCAATATACAAACCAACAAAAGAAAGACAACTCCTACAAATTTTATTTATTACTACCCATGACTTACCTCCCTTAGAGTATCATTCAATGATACGTAAATATCAGACTCAAAGTTAAGATGTAGATATTGGTTTATGCATACTACTTTTATTGGGAATTTAGAATGAATGAACAGATCAGAAAGCAATGACGAGAAAATGTTTCCAAAAACCTAACAAAAAACAATCTCTTTTCTAGAAGTTCAATTTTTTCAAATATCCATTATTCATTTATTGATATCATTTAAGACAAATACTGCTCAACATTTATTATTCATCTGTTCTCTTCAACTCCTTCAGTAGTGACATTTTTATACAACTGTTTCTATTCAAATTTCGTGTTAGTTAAAGCCAATAAATTATAATATAGGTACATACTATATGTCCATAATTTAGGAAGCAAACTTTTAATATTACCCTCTAGAATTAGCATTAATTAACTAAAAGATTTGAAAGAAGAAATTGAACACAAAAGGAAAATTGAAGTAAGTTTTTCCTCCTTGCATAAGTTTGTTATTACCACAAAAATACATGCAAACAGTATACAACTTTAAAAGTATGTATGTGAGAGAATGCATATAATATATGACAGGCCAGTGATGTTTTTTGTTAATTTTGCTGCTGAATATAGGCTATTTCCACAAAAATCTTCATAATTCATTTCCCAAACTCTTTGTTCATTTTTATCCCTATGACAGTCTGATGATCAATGTATCAAAAATAGAAATATTCAACACTTAAAACATAATGCAACAATTATTGGGCCGAGTTGGTAAGTGAGCCGAGTTGGACCGGGTCGAGTTGATAAACAGATAAGTGGGCCGATTTGACCCTGAATCAGAGTATCTCTATTCACGATATATTATTTTCACAATAAGTGATCAATATTATTCTTTGCCACAAACACTTTTCCTTAAACATGTTAGTGTGAACAGGCGTAATTACCAGATAGCGATGTTC
This sequence comes from Mactromeris polynyma, assembly GCA_032209605.1. Classification (NCBI taxonomy): domain Eukaryota; kingdom Metazoa; phylum Mollusca; class Bivalvia; order Venerida; family Mactridae; genus Mactromeris; species Mactromeris polynyma. The sequence goes on along the minus strand of JASFXZ010000014.1, from coordinate 11,570,981 downwards.
TCTTTCGGATAATTAAGATTTTCAAACTGCCCAAAAAACCAAGGCAAAGTATGAGCTTTATTCCTCACGAGAATCGCGGCAAACACAGTCGGTGCAGAATATTCTTCGTCCGTCTGTTGATTAGTTACATCATCAGCTTGAGATTTAACAGAATATAAAAATAAAAACAAGAGAAATGAACAAATTAGCGTATATTTAGCATTGCAGAAGCAGAAGCAGAAGCAAAACAGACACGTCGTCTTCGGTACGGCCATCTTTAAATTTAGGCACTGAACCAGTCTCTAATCGCGGAGAGTTCTCAAAGAACCCAAAGATATGTCAGTAAAAACAACTGCAAAGAGCACGAAACTTTGAAGAGCTGTCAGACATGTTTATTATCAATGAATAATAATTATGTAAATGATTCATATCACATACATGTACTATTATATGAACAACTTAATATTTCGTGTACAGTTGTTCTAGCGTACGACGATAAAATCAAAGCACTGGACGTACACTAAGTGGTAGGCATATAAACATTGGACGGCATATGCAGCTAACACAGTTAGTTTGTCCAGATTGGCACAGTGGCGAAGTCGGCCAAAGAGCAACTTATACACTTCATTTTCCGCAACCAGGCCCGGTTCCAGAAATTCCTGACTGGGGGGGGGGCAACCATGAGGACAAATGACCCCTCCTTGAAGGGGGGTCCGGGGGATCTCCCCTTGAAAAATTGACTTGCTTCGACTATACTGGTAGCACATACAAGAGGAAATCGACCATAAATCAAAGCATAGTATTTGAAATAGTAGTAACCTTAAGACCTAATCAGTGGATATAACTTTGTATTATGAATAGAAAAAGGTCACTCCACAGCCGACTGGGGGGGGGGGGGGGGTGCAAGGCCCCATTGCCCCCAGTTGGATCCGGGCCTGCGCAACTGTGACATGTTTCACAGCAGTATGGGAAGTGCACCAATATCGGAGATATCCTTAGTTAGTTGACCATACCGCTTTTGTGTACACTATGTCTATTGGTCAAAATTTTGAAAAACGTGTTTTCATTGGATAACAACATCGGAGTTTGTTTACAACCGTTCTCAAATAAATAAAAAACGGACTATATATACGCATATATCCAATACAATTGGCTGTTAGTCAATACATTAGACCTTATCGATACTACAGTCCATGTCTACTAAATAATTACATACCAGTAAACAGTAACATCGCCATGAATGAATAGACTTACGAGCTCTTATATAATTACTTATTAGAAATTTGATTATTTGAAATTATTGACCATCGTAATGACTATGACTGTGTGGGAAAAAAACACACTATAGTTCCAACAGTACTTTGATTTCATACATACGAGGAACACATACTTATATTCGCCGTAAGTCAAGCACGTGAATAACTGCATTATGGGTATTGATTAGGTCGGTCAAAACATCTATTGTTATAACAATCATCAGTTATTATACGTAATAATACCAAACACGGATAATGTGCAACATTTTACAATAGTGTAACGATATCGTATTACTGCAGTTGTTAATTATAATCGAAGACTGGGCAACAAACAAAGTCATGTAATTCTATTATAAAATCGCGGACAAGATTCACAGAAACACAAAGTCTTACACTGAGTGAAGTTATGTATATAAACTACATTGTGTACCTATCAAAGGGCTGAAAGAATATTTAATTCTTGGCAAACAATTGCGATTTTTGCACCCATTGTATTGATATGTAATGCGAATGTATAGTTCTATAAATCAATTTATTCTGAAGTGCATAAAAGAAGGATTTTTTCCGTAGTACAAATGCTGATTGGGGTATTAGTTTATGTCTTTTGTGTATTTTCACGGTTTATATTGCACATGTGACGGTGTTCAAGTTGGTCCACGTGCAAACTTTCGCATACAATTGCAAAATACAATCAATCATTGATTGGACGATTATTACAGAAAAACACGTGAAAGGGTAATACGATGTCTTTTGCGATTTATGTCGCCAAGGCAAAAATAAAAAGTGTATGTTTGCAGTCTCCCGAACTGACAGCCAAAATGCTGTGCTCAGAACATATTCATTGACGCATGAGAGGATCTATCCCAGAGCAATATAGACAACAATTACTGTTAAGAAATTTTGAGTTTTAAATCGAGACCTACCTCCCCAGCTTCACAATAATTGTCATGCGGTTCCTACTTTAAAGTTAAAGTTCGTACTTTCAGAATATGTGCGCAGTGGCGATACAGGTGTTTTTCATTTAAGTTTGGATTTCTTTCATCAAGCTACAAATATCATCTAACATTCACTATTCAAAGTTACTCGTTGATATCATGATACAAATCACCACTTCATTTGTCGTTTCCACTTGTGTGTGGGTAGTGATATTCAGTATTTAAGTGTATTATCAGGTGTTTATGATGCATACCCAGTCATCCGGCCAGGTTGCCCAATGCTGGAATGTTTGTCTCAGGTGTGGACTATCAGAGCTTCGATCGTCGCTTAATATACCTGTAGTAACTTCGCAATATGAGGGTGGTCTTAAAAGCTCGAAACGTTCACTCAGTCGGTAGAGCTCTCGATGGATAATTTAGGGGTTTAAACGATTCGGACCCGGGAGAGACGCATGGAGTAATACTATATGGCTTGTCAGGCTAGGTAACACAATTATATCATGTGTACTTTTGCATGATAAAGCCAAATAGGTCTTACATATAAGTATGCGTTTACAGTCTCTATCACCCCAGCATGATAATTAAATATATAGCATTACGTCAATAGCAGGGGTTCTCATTGGTCGATCAAAATGAGGCTGGTTACGTAAACTTATAGGAGATTGCGATAAAACAAAACAGACCATTACACGATCTTAAATAGGCACTATGTTGAGCCTGGTTATTAGTAATGTAAATAGAGTGCAGACAAACAAGAATTATCTTTAAAAAATATGGTCGGCGCAACTTGAAGTATGCAAATTTGTTGCAATCTGAAGGTTACACTTTGTAGTACAGCATAAAAAATGCCTAAATGTTACGACTGCCGGTCATTCAATTATGCTATACTACAGAAACACCGAGACCTGTAAGGGGAGATCACTGCGTAGGAGACTTAAAAATAACTCCGTAGTCTGATTAGTCATAGACACAGTATAGTCTGTTTCAATAGAGTTCATCGTTAATTATTGCATTAGTCGTGAACTCTCACATGTTAATAAACTTGTTACATGGCGATTTATCTGATTAAAACAGTATAAATGTTCGTGACTGGTACATAAAACCAAGAAAGTCTTCTTAATTCCAACTCCGGACAATTCCCCGTGGTTATGACTAACAACACTATTTACTGGATAAATCTTGAAATACGCTATACACAATGTTAACCAATCTGCGTCAAGGTTACAAACATTTTTCGGATGAAGAGAAATTGCCTCGGTGGTTAACGTAAGATTTGATTGGTTTGCAAAACACTGATATGAGAATAGCAAAACCATGTTAGTACGACTGCGCCGAAAAACGCGGACTTGTTTATGAACCGTAACATGATACCCAGTAGTGGTACACTGTTCTCCATAACAAATTGATTAAAGGTAATTACAAGAAATGCATCGATGCAAAGCATCCAAGGGCGCCGCAAAACTGGTGCACAATGTTTTGGAATAGCGTAATGGCGGAAAAATGTGTTGGAATACATGTAGTTCATTTTCATACTATCATTGGCGTGTATTTCCTTTTAAACACCGTAACTTGCATAAATATCCACGTTACAAGTACCAATGTGTTAATATTGATATAAATAAATTGAAAATGAAGTTTTTTATAATTAATTATTTTATTATTTTATCTTCGACACTTAACACACATGCTGTTTATGTAGAATCGTCCTATTTTTCGGGGATCAGCAAGTATTTATCATAAACATATCGTTTTAACTTTGTAAAAGACATTTATTCGACAATACAAATGCATTAAAAATATTTTATTTCTAAATCATAAAAATACAAAAAGTAACGTGTAATATTTACTGCAGTTTAACCCTTAATAAAATAATAGATTCAGTTATAAATAGATGCTCCTACCATAGTCTCAAAAATTTCGTGATTCCATTAAAGGCCCCGCTCTCATGGGCGGCGCCAATCATGAGTGATTTGTTCTCCACCACTGATTTATGCAGAGGTGACCGTTGTCTGCACTATAACTGCTACCAATATGTGTTGTCTCATAATGACTAAAATTATTTGACCATGTAATCAAACTGAACCAAACCTTCAAACATATTTTAACCAATCAGATACAGTAAAACCCCACTTTAAGACCACCACAATAATTAGACCACATCAAAATTAATAACACACTTTTCAAGTTCATTTTGATTGATATGCTCTATATGCAACCTCAATATTAAAACCAGTATTCAAGGGTCCCAATGGTGGTCTTATTATTGAGGTTTTACTGTAACTATAACAGCTTCCTTATCACCATCTTTGAAATTAAAATATTTGAAACACATTGAGCTACACTTATGCGACAACTTCAATAATTGAAATATAATACATCTAGTTTTTGAACGGTACCGTCTCTAGTAGTGTGTCAATTTGAGAGGCATGCGACAATTGGTTCCCGTTTTCAAAACACGAAAAAGACTGAAAGCCGGTAACAAGCCAAAAACGTCCCTATCCTAAGTACTCGCAACGAAGTAGTTCCAAAATTCACCCAACGAAGTAATACGAGTATCATAAATGATTCAAGACAACGAAAAGTTGAAAAATTGACGTGCTAAAGTGGTTTGTGAACTAATAAGCTGTTTCCGTCAAGTTTAAAGGGTTTAAAGACGATTTCGGTAACGACGGTTGTTTTTGCACATTGATCTGCGGTGGTCGATGGGAGAGGCGGAGTTACGTCTGGATGGGCGGGACTTTTATGTATGGTGTGCGTCTTTTTATATAGTTGTTACCGTGTATTTGACCATACGTTGCACCTGTCTTCAATGTTGTGCATCAATATGGACCGACATTCAACCAAAGATACATCAATAGGCGCCTAACTTGTATGGTGTTCGTCATTTTATATAGTTGCTAGCGTATACATGGTGTGCATGCTTAAACGGTGTGCATTTAGCGACATACGTTGATATGCGCGTATTTGAGTCTTCAATTGTTTTCGGATAGATACTGATATGCAGCGTTCTCAAGACTTAAAATGCCAGGTTAGCACTATAAACGCGGTAAATTCGCTAAGCGAACGCACATAGGAGAGTGTACTCGGGTTCAGACTGCGTTTAAAGGATATATATAAATCGATGACAAGTAATTGATGTTGTTGTTGTTCTTTATTGCTATTTATCGTCGATATGGTCTCGTTGTGCACGACTACGAAAATTATCGGTGTCATCTTTCTACGTACATCTCACTCTGAAAATTAATTGAAAAATACCCCACCACAACAAGATAACACATAACATAATTATGGCAATCTAGTGTTATCATAACTTTATGCCCGGGCATACTGATTTTACTCTAATTTAGTGCTGATATAATTTAATATGTCATTTTATAATTAAATATTCACAAACGTTACATAAAGGGTCTGTATCTTTGTATTTCATTTATTTACAATCGTGACAAACATTTCACTTGTTTTACAATCTTAAGGTTCTACCATTATTACTGACCTTTTTTCTTTATTTCGGTTTGAAAATCTAGCATTTCTAGACCAAGTCGGATTGAAGATCTCTTGAAAAAAATGTTTACTATTTTTTCAATAAATTTTTATTCTTTTTCGCATTGCTGTCTAATGTTGTTATTTTCCATATTCCATGCTAACCATCTGACATATTTACACACACTGTGATATTATAAAATTGTTAAGTTACACAACTGAAACTGGTATGCAACGAGTTGCCAGCTTGGCTACAGAGACGAGTGGTACCGTCCCTAAGCACTTTTATCTTTTGTGCTTAGATTAATCTACAGTAGATATACAAAACAAAAATAAAACAGAGTCACCAAATATTGGAGTTACTTCGCATTTCATTACGCATTTTATTGTTCCAATGCATACCGAATGAGCAGATTAAATATAGCACAATAAACTTGTTAATTAGTGATATCAAGGAACACAGAATGTATCATGCTTTGATTATTACTGACTTTCTTAACTTGTTCCGTGATGTATTCCATCCTTTACCCCCCGCCCTTGTTGCCCCCCCCCCTAAATTGTCCTTGGTTGTTTGCACCTATATTCCCATACATTTTTACCCATGCAACGTCTCGGTGCCTCATGTTTTGTGGACTGTTGTTTTCCCGGGGATCTGTATGGGGAGGCATTGTCTTATGTATGTGGTGTTCTCTGTAACAAATTATTCTCTCTTTGACTCATACATTGATTTATTCATGAGATACAATATACACCCCCCCCCCCCCGAATGTCACGTGATTATACTTCGCTGTGAATAGTGTCCACGATGGCGTTTATACACATATTTGTTGGAATTCTGATAACGTTTGGGATATTTTCTGTAAGTAAAATGGAAATATTAGAGCCAAGTTTTGAGGAGGAATTGTCTCGGATTGTGGAATTTGCAATGGGCTGCAGTTATGTACCAGGCCTTACAGTATCCATAGTGAAAGGTAAGAATTATTCATTTAATGTATAATAATATGTACCTAGCATATATGTGTACTTCACGGTGTACATAGACTGTGAAGGACTACCTGACTTTATTTATGTATATTTCACAACGCATTGTCCAACATATTTGCTTATGTGAATTAGCCTAAAAATCAACTTAGATAATACTAAGATAAAGTTAAAGTCAAAGACACAGAAGTCAAAACCTTAGACTTATGAACGGTTATAAGTACGGTTACAAATTGTGACTGTTCTGATATAAAATACAGTAAAACCTCAATAATAAGACCACATTAGGGACTCTTGAAAACTGGTCTTCTTATTGAGATGGTCTTAATATTGAGGGTTTACTGTATTTTATATCATAACAATCACAATTTGAATTAAGAGCAAAATAGTAAAAAAATACTTGAAATTTGTGTTCTTAGTTTTGAGGTAGTCTTAATATTGAGGTGGTCTTTAAGTGGGGTTTTACTGTATGCCATTTGTGAGGAATGAAATGCCCGCCTTTTATAATGGAGATGGTATGTGTATATGTGGCATTCCCTGTAGCAACTCATTCTCTCTCTTTAAAACTACATGTATTTTAACAGTTTCAAAGGCCCTAAAGTTTCCACATTTTCTCGATTTTTAGCGAGAACATATTACTGACTATTTATCTCTTCATTTAATTTGAATCGAAAATTCCTTTTATGTGATCTTGTTTAACAAAATATTCGATGTTTGTGGTTTCATCAAATATATTAAATCGTATACTTTTGGACTGTAAAATTTCCAATGGTATATTGTAATAGAAAATCGAACAAGTAACCATGTCAGACGGACAGTTTAAAACAGTATATTCCACAAATTGTCAGTGCAGTACATTTGCTTTACTTGCAATATAAGTTAGGTAAACATTGTTTCACTCTACACGCCTCCGATATGTACAGTGTGGAAACTGTTAAAATATGTGTATTCACTGTGCAGAGAGGAAACATCAAGATCAATATATCAGTCAAGTATCGTGTTAATTTCCCGGAGGTCTGTGTAGAGAGGCATTATCTTATGTATGTGGCGTTCCCCTGTAGCAACTGATTCTCTCATTCTCTCTCTTGCACTAGTTTTGGCAAATAAGCGCATTAAAATCTGTTGATTTCTTTCAAGTACTAAATTATTTTCAATGAAATACTTGTACCCCCCCCCCCCCCAGATATCCATATTATACTGACACTGAAAGTAAGTTTAGAAGGTCTTTAGACTGACTTTAATGACTAGGAAATGACACCCAGTGTCGCTTTAGTTCCAAATTATTTGACCTCCATAGTTAGAGAATACATGAAATATTGGCGATACCGACACCGAAGCAAGGCTTCGTTGTAAACATTCTCGTATAATGAACGTGAGCATTATGACATGATTACATAATAATAACTATGTGTAACGTATAATGCACAATGTGTATGCTTCGATAAGTATTTTATGCATATTCAAGCGGTATAGTTCAAACGTTGTTATAGGCACAAGTGTCCGCGCTGAATACGTGGTAGGGTCATCAAGGTCCTGGTTCACTGGTCAAACCGCTTTATGACTCATTTTGCAGTAAATATATGGAGAGCGAAGGTAAACGAACCATTCAAAACAAATTTTGGTATTAAGATTGAATTGTAATTTGTGATTTTATAAACATCTTGATATCTCTGACTTAGCGTATTCAAAATAAAGTAATATGCGTGAATGGCCCAAGTTTTTTTTTCGTTTTCGTCAATTACCAAGTCTTACTCGCATGCGCTGATTTGCGTTCGAGAGTACTTTACACATTCTTATAATGATCATGCTTATTTCATGGCAATGCAAATAGTTTTAGTGCTGTGTGGTATATGTACGATACAATTTACACGAGTCAGGTGACATCGCCATAAAACACAAATACACAACACACACTGTTTCTAATTGTTTTCGTTAGTATCAAGTAATGCCGATTGACTTTGCCATCTTATTAAGTTTGAAAGTAGAGCAACATGCAAAATATCCATTATTTCATTTTTACAAAATCACATCATTGTAATGATTTCTGTAAATATAAAAAATGAATAAAGAAGTCGATCAGGAGTTGTTTTATACAAAGTACACAGCCCACAGAAGCATAAAGCAACATAAATAAATGAGCAGCGCTGTACGATATCCAACCTCTGTTAATTGACGTCATTTCCAGAAAACTGTACTGACAGTAAGCAATATTTGCCCCATATGGGAATATGAAAACGAAGTGACCATATTGAGTAATAGTGTTACCTGCTAGCAAATAATGACATCACATGTTGCGTTTTCTTGAAAAGACGTCACTTACAAGAAGAGGTTGTAAATCCCATAGCAGCGCTCATATATTTTATCGAATATTTGAATGCCGAATCAGTATCCGATCGTTCACAACCCAACTTATTACTCTTTTATTGAAGAGAGGTTGTTGGTCAGGAGAGGGTAGCTCTGGAGAATACAACTGTTTCTACAAACAGCAGATTTGTATTTTATTTATACAAAATATATGTTGTAAGCATTTATGTTAGATTTTTACGTATGCATTCAGGTTGGAAATTAATGAAATGCAGAAAGTATGTCATATATTTCAGGAAATGAAACCTGGGCCCATGGTTATGGTTACGCAGATTTAACATCTCAACGTATGGTAAACAACTCTACCTTATTCGGCATAGGATCAGTAACGAAGTCATTTACCATGTTGCTCTTAGGAATATTGTTGGAAGAAAAAGAGTAAGTTGTCTTCAAAATATTGCGCTGACTGTCCAACATCAGAGATACATATCTGGTTACAAGAAATGTCTTGAAAAAGACGATCGGCGCAATTTGAAGGTTAAGATTTGTTGTGCAATAGAAAAAAAATGCCAAGATGTTACGATTACTGGTCATTCCCCATCCAATGTTTTTACAAACGTTTTTCGGTTGAAAAGAAATTGCCTTGGTGTTTAACGTAAGATTTGATTAGTTTATACAACAATGATAGCAAAACAATGTTAGTACGGCTGCGTCGATCAACTTATTCCGTCTGGTCGAGAATTTGAAAACTTTGCAATACACAAAGAAGCATTTTTCAAACTGATAACAAATGATTTTCTGGCTGAAAAAAGCCTGGCTCTCTTTTGTCAAACGCTAGTTTTAAATACTTGTTTTTGAAGTATAACGTATTTCAGTTATATAAAACCTTATCATGAATTAATATTGCCTGTGTACTATAGTATTATAAAATATTATGCTTAAAAAATGCTCCTCATAATTAGAAGTTTTTTTTGTAATTTTTGAAATTGGCCATTCCACATGTTAGAAGTGTGAGAGGCGTTCCCTGTAGTTACATATTCTCTCTGGTTTTTTTTGACAACGGTAAAACATTAGAGCATAAAATGAGCCATACTGATAATGGGTAAGACTTCCAGGTACCTTACTATAAGTATAAAGTAAGCATTCACATTACATTGATGATAGCAGACAATCCATAGTTTATCAGCGAAATTGCCTGTAGTAAGTGTTGGGGAACACCACATTTTAAAAGCTGATAACAAATCAGTAAGGACTGTCAGATCAACGTCGTGTGCGCCTCTCTCCAATCTTCTTCCCTGGCACTTCTCACAGGCGTAAATACAGATGGCGATGAATAAATGACAGGATCCCATTGTCGGGGAAGCGCTTTGGTCGAGGGGTAGAGCGTCTGAGTCCTGATCCTGAGGTCGTGAGTTCGAGACCTACGATAAGCGGGGTTTGATAACAAACTTCAAAATTCCTCTATTTGGCGCGAGTACTGGTTGGTAGCCAGGAAGCAGTCATCGAGAGTGACTAGAATAAGTTGTAAGAAGTTGTTTCACAATCGACGTAAAATAAATAGAGTTAAACCAAACTTAAACCAAACTACAGTATGCATGATCACTGCTACCAGTCACTATCCCGGTCAACAATTTCAAGTCATATTGGAAAACAATTTTCACGAACAGCAATCTCATTAAAGTTAGGGGCTGGTTTCAATGAGATATCACGAACAGGTGATTAAACATGTAAATGAACATCAAACATGTTTTTCATGTATATCTTGCAAAACATGCCAAATTCAGTGGAATAAAAAAATTGTCACCGGCAAGGATGGCATTCCTTATCCAAATTGCGTACCGAGGGTTCAACGCAAGACTATCATAACTCCTATGTATTTATATAGTAGTTACGATAGTCTTGCACTGAACCCTCGATACATTAATAACATAAATAGAGGATCTTACATGAGTGGTCATTTTTAATTTAATTTATTAAATTTGTCATCAAAAACCGATAACAAGAAATATATTGAAAACAGATAGCCGGCGCAATTTGAAGGTTAAGATTTGTTGTGCAACATAAACACGGCGAAGATTGCTGGTCACTCCAGATGCAAAATGGATTTCGGTTAATTCACCGCAATTAAATGTCGGTAAGGTAACGTACCTTTTATTGAAAGGTTAACCAATCCGCGTCAAGGTTACAAACGTTGTTCGATTGAAGAGAAATTGCCTTAATGTAAGATGCGATTGGTTTACACAACACTGATACGCAAATAGCAAAGCCATGTTAGTACGGCTCTAAAAATGAGACTCGTTAAATAAATTCAATAAAAAATGAACACGATTGTCCTGCCGCTTTACACACTTTTATCACTAATAATAAACTAGCATCTATAACATGAATTCTGTTAAAAATGTACAATGAAATATTGTTTTGCAGTATGGGCTGGTCAACAAAAGTCAGTGAGATTTTAGGTCCTGATTACGAATTTGTCGATGAGTATCGTACAAACGAAACGACTTTAAGCGACTTATTGTCACACAGAACTGGCCTTGCAAGACTAAGTGTTGGTGTTGTTGCTGGATATCCAGTGGAAAAGTTCACAAGAGAAACGTTTTGCAAGTAAGATAAAACACGAGGAGTAGTTAAAATAAATCGGCAGTATTTACGGTTTTTGATAAAAATACCACGCAAAAAAACATGTATTTTAAAATTTGAACTAAAATGTTCAATTTATTTAAAAATGTTTAAATGCAGTGAGGATACAACATGCATCGTATATATTGAAAAATCTATATATATTCTGACATACATGTATACAGAAAGTCATTATTCTGTCCGAGTGTTCCTTAAAATGGAAACTACAGTTCCATTACATTGTCAGGAAATTGTAAATACATCTGCAGCTATTGTGTGTCCAATGAGTATTACACACAGCAGCATAAACTACCATAGTATTTAAATTCATTTTACGCTTACATTTCAATGTACTTGCATAAATAATTATGTTTTGAACCTTCGAAGAAATGACCTGGACAACATTATAAAGGAACGTACATGGTATATGTAGGTAGTTCTGCACGACGTGCTTTGTAAAGTATCTATATGTACCCAACGAACAATAGCAGGAACTTCTGATCATATTAGTGAAATTTAAGTGATCATATGTCACAATCAATACATCTTAAGTGCCTGAAAAAGGTTTTTACAAACAGGCTACGTTTCATAAGAATAAATGAAGAAGTTGGACAGAAAATGACACATAAATACATGTATTAACAATATTGAGAGAATACGCCCTTATGTTTTTTTTCAGAAAGCTTAAGTACTTACCCGAACTTTTTTCATTACGGGATCAATATTCTTACAATAACCATATGTATGCACTGTTGGGACACATAACAGAAAAACTTGGAGGTGCATCATGGGAAAAGTTAGTGACGTCACGTGTATTGGAACCAATAGGAATGACGTCAACACGAATCCTGAAAGACCCGACAGATGTTTTGGAACCTGATGTGGCTCATCCAATCATTTATAAAGATGGCATGTATCAGAATGGTACATTAGATCTTTATAGGTAAATATATACTTCAACTTATATTACAATATTGTGTCAAGGTTGAAATTTTCATACCAATCTATGTATACGCGACCACTATCCGGTACGCTGCATCATAGGTACAAGTGCCAAACATAGAAATAAAGCGCGATACTTGTATTAGATACAGAAGTTTTCGGAAGTGTAATGAACATAATTTTCGCAAGGACTTGATATTTGCAAACATATATTCAGATTGTTCATGATCTAAATTATCCAAATTATCATTACAACATACTTAATACTGTTTGATCTAACCACGCACCAGCTAACGAAAGATGGGTGAAAAGATATCTCCAACCAGAATGGTATGATGAAAATATAAGACGTACAAGAAACAGAGATATCAATTTAACCGATCAAAGGAATGGGATCTTGTAGATTTATTATAAGTTCTTATAACTAATTATATGAAGTAAAAATAATTTCTTTAACAACGCAATGAAAAACCAAAAAAACATTATTTAGGACTAGAACATAACACACACTATTGGAATAAATTTTATAATGTCATTAACGCCCATGTTATATTGCTTTATACATTATTCATTAAAATAGATAAAGAAGTATAATAACCCTAGCAAACGTTGTAAAGTATTAATTCAATGTCCCAAATGAAAACAAAGTATGATATCATAATAAGAATATTAGTGAGCACTATCAGACACTTCTTCGTATTAAGATAATTATCTGGTATGAACGTTTAACACGATCCTAATCAAGTTAACCACATAATTTTCTAGTTAATTAAGTAGTTATCTAGTTTCTTTAACGTGATAACCACAAAATATTCTAGTTAATTAAGTAGTTAACTGGTGGCAGAAATATGCCACCATAGAAATCTAAAACAGCAATAGAAATGTACAATGATTTACAGCCTTGTGACTTATCAGTAAAATTACTAGCGTTTTTAATCGATTTAACAGTTAGTTAACCTCACACGTAATCGCTATATGCCCAGGAAAGACATAATTGATAAATGGTTAGAAGAACTGGATAATGGAAATTTTACAGCCATTCTATTTCTAGATTTTAAGAAGGCATTTGATACTGTTAATCACAATATCCTATTGTCAAAACTAAAATTATACAAATCTGATGACTACTCTGTAAAATGGTTTTCATCCTACCTCTCTCAGAGAATGCAATAAGTTAATCTATAGGTACCTCTGAATCTGAATATAAACCTGTAACGTTTGGAGTTCCACAAGGTTCTATTCTTGGACCTTTATTATTCATTGTCTATATCAATGACTTACTATTTACTTTAGAATTTACCGATTCTGATCTATATGCTGATGATACAACTTTGCATTTGTCATCTAAATATATTGTAAAGTTAAACATATATTTAAATAATGACTTCGAAAATGTTATTAAATTGTGTAAAGAAAATGATCACGATAAATAACAAGAAATCAAAATGTATGCTTGTGGGATCAGAGAGAAAACTGCAATGAATGTTTATGTTATTGTGTTTTGTCACAAGATAATATCTCTTTAGATAATGTTGAAGTTGAAAACTTCTTGGAATTTATATTGATAAAAATCTATCATGGTCAAATCAAATTGATAAAATATGTGAATTGTTTTAAGCAGAATATACCTGTTAAAAAGGTTGGAACATTATTTACCATTAAAGGGTCTTATTCTTTTTTACAATAGCAATATATTACCAGTAATTGACTACTGTTGTACAGTATTGTACATTATGGGGCCTTACAACAAACTGTAATCTGGAAAGGATTCATAAGCTCCAAAAACGTGCTGCACGATTAATTTTAAATGTTTGTTTTAATTTTCCATCAACTTTAATGTTTAAAGAGCTAGAATGGATGACTATTTTTACGAGGGTAAAATATGTTCAAGCAGTCTTAATGTTTAAATGCATGAATGGTCTAGCACCTGATTATCTATCAAATAAATTCACTGCATGTACTGATCTTTATAATTATTCGCTAGGGTCGACAACATCAGGACTTCTTCATGTACCAAGACCAAATTCTGATTTCTTTAAAAGAACATTTAAATATTCTGGTCCTATTACCTGCAATAATTTGCCAATTTAAGATAGTTTATTATTTTATGTATTTTGACTGTTTGTATTTTTATCTTTGTATAAAATAATTTTGAAGGCCTCAGGGAAGATTAACATGTCATTGTTAAATGAATTACCTTCGTTAAATAAAGAATTATTATTATTATTATTATATAACTTTAGTATAACGTTGTATGAAGGTTTTGTCATGGTTTGTTATGTTACTATATAACGTTGTCACAACGTTAGTGCCTAAATTAATGAGTAAATAGTTTCCACTAATTATCAGTCAAAAATATAAGTAATGCTATAAATACATCAAGATTTGCAAAAATTAAAATCATATGATTATGATTTAAGTGATGGGACAACGCTATCTTAGTGTTGTATTAACATTGTAAGAACAATAAATAGGAGTATAAACTCTCGATTTCTTTACTTAAATTATACACATAAAGTTTAATTTCTTATAATGCTTTTAATATCAAAATTCTGTTACTTCAGAGAGAAAGGGAAATAAAACAAATTCGAATCTAGCGTTATCGCGACTCTGTTCTTGCTTGTTATGCGTAGCGTGCATGGAAGACAACGAAAACATTGCTGAATAATCTTTGTTTTTTTCTGTTAATTTTAACATTTTTAATTTGATATATACACAACATTAACTTGAATTTATCATAGAAGGTTATACATTATCCGATACGTGTGTCTTTATACTGTTACTGTTGCATTTGACAGACGTTTTTGTTCGTATTTACCCCAACCACCCACCTGCAATACTGTTCAAGAAACTAAATAATGATTACTTCACAGCTTATTTCCTCTAGAACCTGCCGGTGCTATTCTATCCAATGGTGAAGATATGGCAAAATATATGAGATTTTACCTAAATAAAGGAATGACAGAAGACGGGAGACAACTTATTGATGAGGATATGTTCCTACAAGCATGGGAAAGTAAGCGAATAAGTATTATTTTCATGAAAATACTAACTTTGGTTTACAACTCGTGGCATTAGATCGATTCTTTTTCATGAGTTCACCTAGGTTGTCTAGATAAAATGTCTTTCAGGAATATGTAAGAGACATGAGGCATTAAATTGTGTTCTTGAACTCTAGCATAATGTGTGCCATGGAGTATCTTAAAACCACTACCCAACCCTTTTAAGTTGTACTGTGTCTAATGTTTTAGGATTATGTTGATGTTTGGCCTTGTTTCATGTTGTGCTGCCCATTGTTTACCCATGTGTGTCAGAGTATTAGGTAGGTTGGCCAGCTTGAGTTTTTATTAAGCTGTCTTTCACTATCATTGAGGCAGTTAGATTACCTCAGGCTTCTTTCTTTATGATGACGTCATTTTATACATATGACGTCATTATGGCAGCGAAAAGGGAATTTTTCTCTTTGTTTTATTTTACTATTTAATATAACTTAATCCGTTAATTCTTAAGGTATCAGACCCATGATGGACATTTCTCCGAAGGCAAATGAAACTTGTATTGATTGAATCTGTACTATAATGCGGATAACATGTTAAAATTTCATAAATTGTTACCGTTCTAAAAACAAGTTATGACCTTTTTTCTACGTAAACTTCCTTCCTGAAAAACGTTAGCCGTACAAAAATTACCAGTAAATGGAAAATTAACATTTCAATTCTCATTTTGTAATATTTCTTGCTAAGGAAAGCATCGTTGTACTAATCAGATATAGCATTTAAGAAATGGGCAAATTTCCTTTCAAAATTAAAATAGTGTTAACTGCAGATGACATAAAATAAATTGATGTATAAATGGGCATCAACTTGTCTGTCATAAAAATTATTTACATTATCAAACACAGAATATATTAAACTTTCAGAGACTTTTACCGTCCGGTTACAGCGCAATTTCATTTTAAATTGAATGACGTGCACATTTCTCTGAAATTTGTTTATTTTTCAACAAAAGTATTACTTTTTTCTGGAAAATTTAACTTAGTGTTGTTGTAAAACATAATAATATTGACTGTGCAACAAAATCATTGTAATGTTTGGTCTCCTAATAACTTATTTATTTATTTTCAATATTTTGTCACTGAAGTTTATATTACCCCTCCATTAGAAGAACGAGTCAAAGCAATTTCTCATAGGATTTTATAATTCAAATAAATTATATATTATAATATTTTGATATAAATTTTGTAACAAGAGTTATATGTTGCTTACTGAGCCATACATATACAATGGAAATGATGTAATTAAGTTATTGGTCTAATACCTTAATGTAGTTGTAAATTTGTTTCGTTTTCTCAATACATATCCTTGTGTGTTTTACTTATATTTGTCTTTATTTTAAAATCCCTTTCCCTGTCACCAGTAATTAAGATTATGTCTAACTAAGAACTAATGTTCCCAGTTGCCTTTACACAAGGTAATGTATTTACGAGTTTGTGGTTATTTCGCATTCTGATGTAAATAATTAAGTTACTGAGCAAGGTCAGTATAAGGCTGTTTGTTTCTACGTACTTGATTATAAGTCATGGTCAACTGATTTTAATGATAACTTACTTCCAACTTTACTGTCAATTTAAAGGCCACCGGTCCAAATACATGTCAATACAGTACAATGGTTTCAAAAGAATAAAATAGCTGTGTCACATATTCTAGTATATATATTATGATAGTTTACAGTGAATAATAATTCTTAAGTTTTTCTATGAACAATGCTAATTTGAATATTACTTTTGGATTTTCTGTACTTAAAAGCCTATAAAAACTGTCAATATTGTTATCTCTCATATACCAGTTGAATAAATATTGTCTTCTAATATGGTCAAAGTCCGAGCATTGAAAAAACACATGAAATCCACACTCGATAATGTGAATTTTTCTATTTTCTAAACAATGACTACAGTACCTATCACCACGAGGAATATATCTCCCCGTTTCAACATGAAACTGAAGGCTAGAACGTGAGGTTAGCCTAGCTGTTAAATCGACTTAAGCACCCAGTTTTTAAACTGACAGTTTAAAGGCTATAAATTGCTGTTTAATTATTATTTCTATTTATGTTTTGTCGTATGTTAACTTCCCCCTGCCATACGAGCAGGTTTTTTTCACTTGATGTAATATGCATGCTCCCTTTCGGCCTATTATTACTGACTATCTTCACTGGTTCCGTCCGTCATGTACTCCATCCATTCTTCCCGCTTGCTGTCCCTACTTTCAATGACTATCTACTATTCGAGCATTAATTGCGTAAAATATACCGGTATCGTCTAGATAAGATTTGTTATTACTTGAAAACTTCATTTCAGCTTCATCGGTCACATCTATCGATTACTTTTTAAGAGCTTCATTTTTTTACAGCACCTCATTTCCCAGACTCCGACGTTACCATTGATTATGGCTATGCATGGTATACTTCCGCTTACAGAGGTCAGTACAGTTACTGTTGTTTTATATATAATGAATGTTCAAATACATATTCGGTTCTTATCAAAATTACCTTATTTGGACCGGGAACCTATTTATGTTAATGAAACTTTAATAAGAATCCTTCCTTACCAGAACTAAAGACCAATGGTGTCATTGTTCAGATAAACACTGCAACCCATGACTAAAAAGTATGTCTTGAAAATCCTCTGTTTGAGAAATTCTGCTGACATCATCTTCGCGGTATATTAATCCATTGAGTGACGTAGTGATTTGAAAATAGTCGAATTAACTACATTATTATAATGATTACACGTCTACATTTTTGTTATATCACTGTGTCACCCTTAGCGTCTATTGATCCGCTGCCTCAACTCATTAACATTTTAATAAGTAACGTGAATATGTGCTGACGTTAACACGGTGCTGTTTGATATATATACGTACTCGATGAGTTAAAAGTTGGTGCTAATTTTACGGATTTGTTTAAGTAAAGTGTTCCTGCAATGTAATTGAGAAGCGTTCGAACAGAACACCAACAATAACGAAACATTCACGTTCTACTTTTCAGGAAATAAAAGACTATGGCATAATGGTGAATTATATTCGTATTTCACTTACGTATTGCTGTTCCCGGATGCAAATTTCGGTAAGTCATTCACCGTGCCCACCGTCTACATTTACGACATGTAATGTAGATTGATGGAGTGTGTTTAGTTGTATTGAAATTATTAATCTAACGTAGCGATGTAGCCAGTACAAATACTGAATCATTGAAGTTTCTCGTAGTAATGATATTTTACACGATAATACATACTACAGATACTCCAATCATTGGTGAAAACATGAATTCATTAAATGTAATCTGCCCCATGTGGCCGTACTGTCGGTTTATTTGTTGAAAGAACTGTCATTGTATTGGCCTAACTCACATAACAGTGGGAAACTTCAGTGATCCTGCGCGCGTACCTAACTATATCACTATTTCCATTTTGTACAAGTGTACAACAGAGGTGGTCCGATTGTCGTTTGTTGATAAACAACTACGTTAAATACACACTGTTCGGTCGACGGTGACCACGGAGGAAATGTATCGAACATTAATTCAGAGAATCGCAAAACAATTAAAGGTATCCACCGTCACCCTCAGACTACATACTGACTTTTTCCTCCGGTATTTCCTTTATTTTCTCATACAACAATAAACAGTATCTCCGAACTTGCGTTTTGAATACGCCTGTCAGCTACAAAGAATTCCTGTTCCTAGTATTTGGTCTTTTAAAAGACGTTTGATGATATCTAGTGATACGTCGCGCAAATAATAATCAAAGCGCTGAAAGCGTTGGAAGACTGTCGGCTTGATCATCTCTGAATATGTGGCTCGACTAGTTTTTGTTATAACTTACTGTTGCTATTCCCGGGCTACATGGATACTCCCAATACCTTATATATCAGAGAATTTTTGTTATAATTAACAGTGGTTATCTCCAAGTTACATGATTATAATTATACTCAATACCTTAAATATCAGAGAAGTTTTTGTTATAATTTCATACTTCATATGTACTCATACGGTACCGAGCATTAGAAGCGGTGCATCACCTCTCTTTTCTTGCCATCTAATACATTTCGAAGATTTTTTAAATTTGATTTGTTATTTTAAACATAAACCAAAATGTTATTACATAATTATGTTTTGAAGGGAGACGTAAGTTCAAAGGGACATAATACTAAAACATTTTGATGGATGCACTGATGTTTATATCTTGCACATCCACAAAGCGCGTATCATGGTACTTGTATTACCACATTTCATTGCAAGCCCTTGAAACTGATGAAGTTGTTATCCACACAAAATACATATGTTATATATTGGACAGACAAACCAATGACAGGGTGATTCTAGTCTTCACCTTGATAAACATTGTTTGAGGGAGTTTAAATACAAGGCATCAAGTACTACTAACACCATTAGTTTGTAAAACTTATTTAATTCAACTTCTGTCTATTTAGTAATGCTGTCTAGAAAGCAGTGATCAAGAGTTAAAAGCGTAACTCTACAATTCATGTGTTGTATAAACATGCTCAGCAACTTAAAGTGAGCAACATCGATCCACTTTTCTTTCAAAACTGCAGTTATGCATAGATCAATAAAAACGCTCACGGCTAATAACAAATAATAATGACCAGATCAGTCAACTATAACTTTATTTTAATTTAAAACGTTGTCTAACACATTCCGTTATACACAGACACATGCACACACAATAGACAATTCACCATGACATAAGCTCTCTGGCCAAGCTAAAATTGAGGAAGTTTTACCATGCAAAACCTGCAAAAATTTATGTTTCGTATTATCATAATCAATTTCATAATATGAAAGTTTAAGTGACAAATGTACTAAATTTCAATTTATGTGGACTAGAGGTATTATTCTTTGAAAACTTTGGATAAATATTGGGAACTGACAAAATAATTCATATTCTTGATAAAACCAGAGCTACATTTCATTGCATTTGTAATTATAATACTTCATTTTTTTGTTTCATTAAGAAGAAAAAATAGCACTTCGATTTAAAATGTTGCAACAAAATATATTTGTCAAAACACTGGTCATTTCTAAAACAGTCACCTTCATCTACACTACTGTATTTTTATCCATGTTAATAAATAGATGCTTATTGCACAAATAATACATTTATGACATAAATTACAAAAGTTCCATACTTTTAACAGATCATTACATCCATGCTTTCATACACAATTTTATGAGAAAATGTACTATGTCTGGTCAACCAGACTGAACAGCAATTTGCAGAAAACTGCATAGATCTACATTGTAATATCAGTACATGACCAAAATATGATGTCAAGGAAGTTTGGTTACATCTTGAAAATCTTGTTGTTAAAATCTAGGTATTTTGGTTAAATGTTTAAAATCATGTTGTTCAATGTTTTTAATATCTTTAAATTTCTTCTTACAACAATGGTAGTTACATAATTATTATCATAAATTGTATTCATTTCAATGAAGGCAATATAAAAACAAGAGGACCAATCCATAGTGGCCCTATATCTCTCAGCTGAGTTCATTGCCATGTTGGCTTCAAGAGAGTCCAAGAGGATTTTCAATGATTTGACATTGTGATCTACCTTTTGACCCAACAGGACCCAGTACCACACTGGACTTACATTTTTAACACACATATTCTGATCAAGTGTCATGTGGCAAATGCAGCCTCCGAGAATCCACAAGGATTTCCAATCATATGATCCTGTGACCTAGTTTTTGACCTCAGATGACACAGTTTCAATATTGAGCTAGATCTTATTAAGGCAAATATTTTGACCAATCTGATGTAGATAAAATAAAAAATGTGACCACTGGAAGGTCTTTTGACCCCACATAACCCAGTTTCCAACTTGATCTAAATTTCATTTATGATTTACAACACATACCAAAATGTTCAACTGTCAGGTAGCAGTGACACATACTAATAGACAATCTCAAGGGTTTGCCAGAATTATATTCATGAACAAAATATTGTCTGGCAAAAAACAAGACATCAATAAATCAATCACAATTGCCAAAAATGTGTCCACACTGTTGTTTCAGTTTTAAAAACTCCATCTGGCAGAATGGAAAATATATTTTTAACAACATGTTTACATAAGTAACACCAGGATGTTTTCACTGTGACATCTGATCAAACTGCCCTTGCCTTCTTGACACCACATTATACAAAGATGGTCAACACTCCAATGGAACTCTTCTCAGCATCGAATAATCTTTCGTCGTCAGCATCACTAAATAAAAAGGAAACAACAAAAGTTTAAAGTAATTTTCACAAATACATGCATAATTACACTCAGTACATGTAAACACACACATTATGTACATGGGTACATGTGATATGTCTTTAAAAGGTCATTTTAGCCCGTTTAAAAAATCACTTTTGATATGAAAATATCTGTTGATTGAAAACCAAGTTAGCGTTCACCATTGTGTAAGATTTAAGTTATAATATGCTCATTTTTTGTTCATTTGTTTAATTAACCAAACATAAAACTAGAAATGTGTCAATTAGGACACAGATGCCCCCACTTGCAGCCTTTGTCACAAAAGCAAATGCTATTATTCTGCTCATAGTTTATGATTGGGTATCCAAATTACCAAGTGAACAACTGTACTGATTATGGTGATAAGTAAAGGGCCATAACTTTGCACTTACTGGACACAGCCAAACACGAAACCCCAGGTGCACAACTATACAGGTTGGTGAGCATTCCTGTACAGTTTGGTGAGTATAGCTGATATACTGTTGGAGATATACGCAACACAAAATTGCAAGCTCTGTATGCTATATTTTCACTAAATCAAGGGCCATAACTTTGCACTTACTGGGCTCACTGAATTATGAATCCCCAGGTGCAATATAACACAAGCTTGTGAACATTTCTGTTAAGTCTTATATAACTCTGGCTCATATACTTTTTGGAGATATTTGCCACACAATAGGTTATATTTTCACTAAGTCAAGGGCCATTACTTTGCACTTACTTGGTACAGCCAAACATGAAACCCCAGGTGCACAACTACACATGCTGGTGAACATTCCTGCAAAGTGTAATGACTGGCCCATATACTTTTGGAGATATGAGTGACACAAGATTGCATACTCAGTAGGCTATATTTTAACTAAGTTAAGGGCCATAACTTTGCACTTACTGGGTACAGTCAAACATGAAACCCCAGGTGCACAACTTCATGTGCTGGTGAACATTCCTGTAAAGTTTAATGACTCTGGCTCATATTATACTTTGGGAGATATGAGTGACACAAGATTTTGTGACGGACGGAAGGAAGGACGGACAGATCTATACGCCCCCCCCCCCCCCCCCCCTTCAGAGTAGGGGCATAAAAATATATTTCCTATGGTTAAAACATCACTAAACATGCATTTATAAAGAATGAACTCATAATGTATTAATTTGTTGAAGAAAGATGTTTGAACATCATAAAATTAAATACAAAAATCCAGTTTTTTTAACAATCAGGCAATTTTACAGGTTTTGACTGCAAGTAATATGGCAAAAAAAAGATTTTTTCAATCGGTTTTACATTGCAATGGTTCTTATTAAAGATGTTTTAGCCAATGTAACAACTATACTGGATAAAGCCAATTCAAACATTTTATGTTCAGATGAGCCGGATATATCTTTAAACAATTTCATGTTAAGTTCATATCTTGCATTGCTAGTAAGTTCATGACATTTGAGAAATCTTAAATTTAGCGTTTTAAATGTACCTTAATTAATATACTTAGTATACTTTATTACCATGATTTTTATCACATTTCTCAGTTTCTTACAAAATTGTAAATGGAAAACATAGACTCCGTAGCTAAGCGCTTTAAGCATGGCGAAACCCAAATGAATTAGGCCTACAATAAAAATATGTTTGTTTCCCCTCCCGCGACCCTAGCCCACCAGGGTAGGGTAGGTAGGTAGGGCAGATATTTTTTTTCATAATTTGCTTGCACAAGCTTAAAATGTGTATAGATTTAACATCTTAATAGATTTATTTTCATTAGGGTAAGTAAAAATATGATACTTGTAGCTAAAATCTATTTATCCTTGCTTCATAGATTTATTGATGATGTGACTACTCAACTGACTGGTATCAGCGATTCCAGTTTTTCTTACCCAATAGCTATTGTAGCGCGGGAATATTTGTACCCGGCAATTTTAGCGAAAAAATATTTTTTTGGCTAACCTCAATAAAATATTTATGGAAGGGGTAATTATCAACGGTCAGTCGTGGGAGGGGAAACAATCAATATTTTATTATTGGCCTTATGCATTATTGAATTTATTCTAATCATATTCGTTAACATTTATGTTCAGAACTTACCCTGATTGTCATCCTGAAATACTCCAATTGCTGCCAACATGACTGTTTCTACTACGAATAGTAGTTTCAAACAGTAGCAGTAGTTCCATTACACCATTCCAAGCACTTACAATGTGCAATTCTGGGATCTCATATAATGTAGATCATATTTCATCTGGACTGAAGTACATGGTCTGTCAATCATGGCTGCAAAAAGAATGACAATTAAGCACTTTGAAGATGACAATTAAGCACTTTGAAGCTACATATAAGAATAGAACTAATAAGAACTACACTAAACAAAAGTTATAAGTACTGCGATAACATTTTTATGATTGCAATCACTAGCGGATCCAGGCCCTGGCACCTGGCGCACATCCCCCCTAAAATTCCCCAAGCTTAGAAAAGTTACATGTACGTCCGAGTATAAATACGAAAATATAAAGAGATAGCTCCACTGCTGCTAATGCGTTGTATTCAATTAAGTCCTTCTGAATTGGTTTTAATGTTCGATATCTTAAAAACAAAGAATAAAACACACAGTCATTACCGTTTTATAAGGCTTGAGCAAAATCAAAAGATGACCCAAAAGTTACACCCCCCCCCCCACTAAGACCAAATACTGGATCCGCCCATGGCAATTACATATGAATATATCACATAGAAACTTAAGACACAGAAAGTTCAAGTCTGTTTGACTGTGTAATGTTTGCCTGATTTCAATCAAATGGCTGTATGTTGTGCTGAAAATTAGGCCTTTTTCTGTCCATTTTGGGAGAAAGACCCTTAATAAATTGGGAAAATTTGCGTCATTAAATGGGATTGTTTTCTGATTGGGAAAACCCCATATACTTGGCTTTGGGAATGGGTCAGATAGTCTGACCTCTCCCCCTAGCATCAAGTGGCAAACATTCACGGGCTTGGTGAAAACCTGCAGCTGACACTAAGGAATACTCCATGACTCTACATATATCGGACGAAAACCCAAAATGTCAAATAAAGATTTAGAAAAATACAGTACTTCAGGATGAAGAACGGTTCTTTAACACAGATTCTTACAGCTTAACCCTTTACTCCATAGACCTCTAGCCCATTTACCTACTGTATGCTGATAAGACACTGGTCACATAGCCTACTCTATCTCCATTCAGGTTATTGGAAAATAATTGGTGATTGACACCGGTATACTTAAACATGAAATAACAGTGTAAAGTATCAGGGAATTAAATTTTCTGTATAATGATGTAAATTTTATTATTGTGGGTTAAAAATTATAGAAGATACAGAAAATTATAATTTGTGATACACATACACTTTGTGTATTTCTAAAAATAATTGTGGTGAAATTGGGTTTATAATTCCAACAGCACATATTAATTAGCAATTATAATTATTTATATATGAACAAACAGTCACCATTTTAGTCAATATTTATATTTTGTTAAAAAAAATGAGTTTATAATAGCAAAATTTATGTTCAAACACAAATGGAGATTTACTTATACAGTTACATTAATTGTTTGATTTACTTATACAGTTACATTAATTGTTTGTTTGTTTATTTCATCGGGTTTAACGCCGGTTTCTCAACGATATTTCAGTTATATACGGCGGCCGGTTCACCTTACCAGTTTTTCCTGGACTGAATACTAACCAGTACTAACATGTGTCAGCTGTAAAAACATAAGAGTCATAAAACTCCAGGAAATCTTTATCATGTGTTAATTCATATTGCTATTTCCTGTTTGATATAATTAATCCCATTGATAATTGCAATGATTATGTCATATCAATCTTGTATCTCAATTTGTAATTCACAAGGTGGCTGCAACTGTCATCCAAAAATATTTACTTCAAAGACTTAGCCAGCGACTTCAAACATCTTTGATGTTTATTCTTGTTGAAAATTAAATTGTTGTCACAAGAATTACAACACAGACAATAGGTACCTGGATTTGACCTACTTTAATATTGATTTGTGGTGGTGAATTTTCAGAAAATAGCAGACTTGTGTACACAAAAAAATGTCATGATGACGTATTTTTTCTGTGAAAATTTCTTTACATGGGATTGTTATAATTTTATTATTAACCATATTTTTTGGTGGAATTAATATCTTACAAGATTGCTTTTTACATTGGGGTAAGTAAAAGTTATGGTACTTAATGTAAAAACCGAGAATTTATTGTAAACTTGCCGCGAGTTTGTGAAGAAAATACGTGTCCAGCGTAAAATCGCTACAGGTCTGTGATGCTTTAAATGCAGTTATGCAAAAACTTTATGAAGTAACCTTAAAGTAACAAACGGTGCAGAAATCAATAGTTTTGTTATATAACACTCGAAATACTCTAGATAAACATATTTTCATACATATTTAATCATAATTTAGTCATTTTTGGACGGTGCACCCCAAGGGGCACTGTCCTAAGTATGCACAACTGATTTCAAATCTACAAACCAATTTACAGGAATACAGCTTTCTGCATTGAAGAAAATAGTGCAGTTTTCAATACTTAAATACACATGGCAAATTAAATACCCTTCCAAAATTCCAATTAATATGATAAAATATAGCAAAAATTCATCAATTTAGCATATTTTGATAAATGCCGCTCGATGATACAGGCTAAATATGATAAAGTATCCATGCGCAAACCGCCGTTCCGCTTGGGTGGTTACAATCTCTACAAACCAATTTACCTAACAGGAATTAAATAGATCTGGTCGCCAGACGAAAAACTGTACTAAATAAAAGATTCCCTTCTGAAAACTTTATGTGCGTGTTACCAAAACAAAAAGAAAATGCGTGTGTATGCTTTTGTTTAAAGGACGTGTGTTAACAGATATATCTACAAATTCAAAACATCGAATATATTACTGCGCAGCGCGTGGAGATTCCCGGACTTTACTCAGAACGCCATTGTTCAAGTCGCGAAATTCTACGTTTGTCAACTCGCCGTATATCCTGACCTTCAGGTCATTGTGAGTATTTTTTACGATATCATTTAAATGCTTATAGGTTTGCTTAGTTCTATGTTGTATTATTTTCATTCGATGTGTATGCATATGCTTATTGTGTAGTATAGTCATCATCACTATTCTCGCGGTATGACGTCATCCTGTAAATATGGCGGTGACCCCATGTACATTTGTTTACTTGTGTAACAAACTTTAAACAATTTTTCATTAATTTAATGCTGTTAAGAATTGGGATAGGATTGGAATTGATGCTTATGTGTTGGTAATTGATTTTCAGTTAACTATTATTTCTTCATTATTCATTATTCGATAAGTACCGCGAGAATACTGATATGCGGTGTATTATTTATCTGTTTATGTCCCATTTTCGTGTTTACGATTTTCCGTAAAATTATAGCGGGATAAAACGCTTACCATAACTGAATCTTTATATGAATGTTCTGCGTTAATATATTGATTGTGTTTGATTGAATTACTGTGTAAATTCGTCCGTAGCTAGTGAACAATCCCATGTCGAACCGTGACCTAAATTAATTTTTAGAAAACGTTCGTGACCTACATATCAGGTTATGTAAACAAACAAACATTGTTAATGAAACTGAAAGTGAACTGACATTTGTGCACATTGCAAAGGATTTTATCAGTATTTTAATGTTACCCTGTAAATGTTGCTTTTGATCTGTACTTTACTATTATCATGAAACTAGAATAAGATAAATGGAATTTTATGCCAACATAAAATTATTTATGGCATTGTACAAAATTTATTAAAACCATTTAGTGGAGTGAAACCGGGGTTTGGACTATACGCATAAATTACTGGTTAGCCAATCAATGTTCTTTATTAATCCAATTGTACTCCATGTTACTAAGTTTTAAAGAAGAAAAAGTTAATACTACTGGAATTTGAAGTAGTATTACTAGTAGCACGGACCTATATGTATATAGGTCCGTGCTAGTAGCTAATAAATGCAATAGTTATTTCATAATATACTCATGATATTACAATCAAATTGTACATAGTTTGTACATTAGCTTTTTGGTGATATATACATGAATAGAGGAGTCATTGAAAAAAAAGAAAAACAAATATATTTACAAATTATTGCCTACAGAATTGAGAAAAAAAGCTTAAAAGCTTATACTGACTTTGCTTCTTTGCTTCTAGAGGTCCATGTTGTATAAATGACTAACTATTCCACATGTGTCATAGCCACTTACGTCTGTCTTCAGTTTATTGACTATCCATGTTAAACCTGTTATGCTGTCAAAAAATTAATCATATAACACTCGTGAAATAAATATTTCTTTGTTCCAGATGTCCGCCATCAATGACCTCTTTGGCAAAAGGGACTCTGGTCCTTACAGCAAGCCACTGAGGGTAGTGGTCGTTGCGTCCGACGAGGCCAGCAAGTACCGGGGCCAGGACGGTAGCGACCGCAAATGCATGAGTGCTGCCATTAGCGATGGAACAACATGCATTTCATGCAAGATAAATGATGAAAACAAGTTCTGCAAGTTCACGTCGGGAACGTCATTAGTCACAAGACAGATGACTCCCGTCACATTGTGGTGACGTAGAACATCCCAGACGACCATCTTACCCAAGGCCAGGCAATTATACATCCTCCGCCAGCTGATGTGGTACCACTTCAAGCCGCCCTGAAGTCTCCAGCAAAGCAGCGGGTTTCCGTATGTGGACGTCTTGTGCAGGTACTTGATACAAACTCATCTGTTTTGTTCTGAGTAGTGCTTGTCATTAATATACTATAGAAAATATTGTGATCATATTCCTCTTCTCATTTTTGTACTTGGAGGATTTGTAACTAATTTCTTTTAATCAATTAACAAGTGTATGCAATTCGGTATTATTCCACAGTAGCAATGTAATCAATAAATGTTATGTGCATACCAACTATGTTACTATTTAATATTTATTAAATTGAGAACTAATGTTAACAATATACTGCAATTTTTTTCAAAGATATAAAACGCAATAGACACATCACTTGATAACGTTTCTTCTTTACTTAAAGGTTGTAAATCGCATTCTGAAAATAGTTCAAAAATCGAATACTAATTGCTAATTTGTAAAATTACGATACTTATAATCCTAATAGCGATTCACACCTTTTAAAACCAATAGTATTAGTCTTATTATGTATCTTGTTCATGTACATGGCCTACTTCCATAATTCTTAGGACCAAAACTTTAAACACTTTAACATTTACTGCGCATATATCTTTAAGTTATGTATTTCAGAGACATATATCCTAATACATTTGACACCTATTTATTATATTATGCTAATGAATGATATACACATGTTGTGATTATCTAGGAGGAGGCCAAGCGAACTGTAAAAGTGAAGGGCGAAGACGTAGAAATCAAGGTGGTGACCTTGGAAGAAAACTCGGTAAAAGCCAAGGTGACATTGTGGAGGGAAGCTGCAGATGCAGACATTAACACAGAAGACTTCATCAGTGTTACTGATGTAGTGGTGAACGTGTTCAAGGGAGATGCTTCCCTGCCCTCCACAAATCGATCTAAAGTCAAGGTAAATCTATTAATTATTACAACATCAGAATTATAGAACAACTTACAATATCATAATTGTTTATTAAAATCTTTTTAATTGATTTAGATAAACTTAAGCATTTGTTTCACATGCCACATATTCACATCATATAAGGCATTTATTGTAACTATACAAGCCTTGTTTTGACAAAACCATACTTAATAACACAAGTAAAATGACATAAAAAATGCAGTAAAGTGTTTAAGTGACGTCACATGAGGCGGCATATTTTTCAGTTCAAGTTGTATGTTTGCTCAATATCCATCGTAAGCTATACAGCATATTCGGCAATAAACCAGCAGAGTTGAGATTTATATTTGAAGAGCTTTAAAAGTGGGCCCAGGCGTCGTTTATTCTCTTAAAAATATTTATTTATGCAAATAATATCTTTGTACTTAAGAGCTAGGTAACTGCTCCGCTTTTCTAGTATTGTCACAGACAGTTGAGAAAGGTGCAAAATTCGCAATTACATAAAAAGAAAAACAGAATACTGACTAAAGCTTGTTATATGTTTTGATCATTACCTGTGACGGTACATTGGATTTCTGTTTGTAAGGAAGGCATGTGTCAAACACCTTTAGTACACATTTCTTATTAATACTAATTTATACTTACATATTATTATTGTCATAACACTATTAAACCATCGTTGTATAAAGAATAAATCTTTAAATAATTACTAAATTGTCTTTTTTTCCATGACATTGTTTGGTGTAGTTCATGAATCTTTGGCGTGGTTATATATAATGTGTATGGCTGTGGAATTGAAGAGTTAAGGCAATAGTATGTTGCAAATGTTTGAAAGCTTCATTGTAGGCACTCCTGAGTGAATGTTAAAATATAAAGTGAAGATACTGTCACGATATATTGCATAAATAGTAAATAACAAATAACATTAGCAAATCAAGTTGATATCTTCAGTTGATACTGTCAGGATATTGCATAAATAGTAAATAACGAATAACATTAGCAGATCTAGTTGTTATCTTCAGCTGAAACTCATGTATTGATATATATTTTTTCAAATAATTATAAGTCAATAATGAAATATTAAAAAATTATGTTTTTGGTGATCAAAATTTATAGTGGTTGAAATTGAAACATTCAGAATAAACTACATGTACTTGTAATTCAACTCTTGTTCATAATTTAAGGCTACATTTCTTCTACATTTAGCCCATATTTTTATCATTTTTTACAGGCAGCTGAAGCCCCACTGGAAGGCTTTGTTGCCACAATCGATGGCGGGAGCATTGATGGTCAAACAGCTGACCTCTTGGCATCAACAGGAGACGTCATCAGCATCAACGCTGAAATGCTCCAGACAGCAACAGAGGACGACATTGAAGCATTTTTCATCTCTCATGTGCCTGTGGCTATGAAATTTGTGAAAAGGGGAGCAATTGTAGAGGACTGTTCATTAGTTGTGAAATAATGTATCGCATCATTTACAAAAATGTATTTGTTTTATGTACTTAGCCTTTGTATTTTAGTACAATATACATTCGCATGTACACAAATGTATACACTACTCATATTTTTTCGTTTGGTTTAGAGTTACAAAAAGGTCTATGCTAACAATTAATCATTGCTTTCAATATTATCTTTCACTATTCCTATTCAATTCTCTGATGTAATAATCTCTTGCATGTTCATAGAAGTTTTGTTTATCCCTTTTCCTTTGTTTTACTATATTGTTTCATTATTTCTGTATTGATGTTTAGTCGATTGGCTTACTTTTTTGTAAAAAAGGTATGTTTGATTTATATTTTAACTCTTCAACATTTGAGGATTAAGAAATATGTATATACTTTTAAAGGCATGAAGTAATGCCTTTTGAAACATCAGGGTTTTTATTTTACTTGTATCATAACTGTTACCATCTTTTGACTGTTTTTGGATAGACCATTACGGTATCCTTTTGTGTATTGAAACATATCAGCTGGGTGATGGCATTTTTAAAAACGATAATTTTTCCACTTGTGCCAATACTGTATGTATGATGTGCCTTTAAATGATCTCACTCATTATTACCATATACCTTTAAAAATTGGTATTTACTAGTCAGTAAAGTTTATTTATCTGATTTTCATTACTGTTCATTGTAAATACTCAAACTTTCCTTTAATAACATGTTTACTTATTAATGGACACTCATCTTTGTTTTTAATAAACAAAAAAATATTATATGCAGATATTTTCAAATACATTCATCTAGAGAACATTACATTATAAATATATAATAAAAATGTAATATTTTAAGTTTTCAGAATTCACTAATATGCATATGCTTCCATTGAGTTTTTTGGTTTGGGTTTCAACAAGTTTTGAACAATATCCCATACAGGAGGTAATCAAAATTATACAATAATATCTTTACAAATGACGATAAAGGCAATATATTTGGTTCACATGAAATTACTAAGCATGTCATATTGCAATTATTCCTGATGACAGATGTACAATTGTTTCACTTTCAATTTAAACCGAATGTTCACATGTATACTCTATTTAGACAGTAGAAACGTTATTGCATTATTTCTTTTATAAAAAATTTCCAATCCGAAGTCCTTGCTATAAAAACGTTGACTCAAAATGTTTCAAAAATCAGCTCTGTTATATTTTAAACTCATTCAAATCATTCCTCTCAATGTTACCCTTAATGTTCACTTTTTAACTAAACTAACATTTATTAATGATATGATAGTGTGAATAATACGAATTACATTTCTTCATCTATATACATCATTGTTAAACCTTTTTCTAACAACTCCATTTCTTCTAAGCTCCATTTTCAACATATTAATACTTCCTGCACATTTCTAGGAAGTTATTCAGGATAACATAATAATAGTGTCTGTTCTTGAAAATTAATATTACAATTTTTTTCAGAAATTTAGAAACAAAGTACAATTCTTTTATACCTCATATGTGCTTTGCTTTTAACATTGTATTATGTGATTATGGCCTGTGGTATTCTGATCAATGTACTATTTGTATGCCTTTAATTTTCCATAACTATGTTTGTAGATAAATGTACATAACTTTGAAATGTGCTTGTTATATGTCATGTCCACTGCTAACTTTGGCACCAATTTGTGCAAACTGCTTTTGTAGTGCCAAAGTTATGCAATCTCTTTGTCAATAGTGCTGTAAATATTTTTATGCTCTTTCATAACATCAGTATTAAAATTACATCTGTATTTTACATATATGTTTGTCTACTGCTAATGTTCAACTTGCACGTGCCTGTGCTTTTTTTGACATAAATCCAAATATATCCTCAGGTTTTTTCATTATTTTGGTATTTGTTCATTTCATTCATGTATTTATTTCTCATAAGTTAATAAATATTTATACTTGGTGTTATACAATGTACTATATGCACTTCTTACAGCTTAACATAGATCTTCCTATCTGTAAACATTTTACACAAGCTGAAAGTTTACTTAGATTAAACTACATGCAAAACTGTATTACAATTTCTGTGTCTATGGTATATCTCTCTTCAATTTTTAGGCACTTCTTTTATGCAGATCATTTCAAGTGCTGTTCTACTAAAACATAATATATAATAATCTGCCATTACATATTTATTCAATTTCCTTCATGTATGCAACTTTGTTTATATGCCAATATTTGGTTATTTCCATGCATATGTCTTGTCATTTTTGACACTTATGTTATGAAACACTTGGATGTCTTGCTTTTGTACTTTTGATAATTCAGCTCATTCTATTCATTTTTATATTACAATGTTTCAATATCTAGTCCTTATATATTAGTTATATTTCTAATGCCATTTTTATAGATAAATTTAAACATCTTTTTTTTAAGTCATAAAAAAACAAAACAAGTACAAGATAACTCCACAAAGCATCTTCAATATAACATATTCATTACTACATTTCCATGACTACTTTCAAACTATGTACAAACTTTGTAAGATGACAGAACACTACATATAATAGGTTTAACAAAACTATTTTTTCACATGATCCAATGTCAGTGACAAACACCATACACTTTTTAATATTTGTGCCACTATAAAAATCGGATGTTATGTGTTCAGCTATGTGTTCATATGATGATGATAATATTGCCATAAATGACTTGCTTTATACTCTTTTAGTCTGTATACATTGAATTGTGTTGAGCAGCAGCCTTTTACGCTAATCCTGTTACCTTTTCGTTTTAGTTAGATATATCTTTAATGTTCATTTAGCGGTAAATATTTCTTTAATCAATCTTTTAAAATATACATCCACCTAAAGGTACCATGTGGTCACCTTATTTCAGATTAAAATTGACATAAATACAATCCATTGCTGATACTTATGACCAATAACTGTTCGTTAATAAACATTTGAAATTACATCTTTAGTTCAGTGTTTCATGCATCAACATTTATCATTTCCAATTATTCGTTATCACCCACTTCCTTACAAGTAATACATACTTGATAAGCATTTTGTGTGCTTCCAAAAATTGTTTGAATCACCTTGCAAACCATGTCAGTCCTTCTGCCAGCACAAGTATTATGTATGCAGTAAGAATTACGTTAGTTTGGAGAGAGAAAAATCCCAAGCAAAGAAAGTGAAGGCTTGAGCACCACAATCCTAATCCACATATGCATTATTACTCCTTAAAGGTTGTGATTTGCATTTTGAGAATAATATTTAAAAAATCTAATGTGTCACTATGTTCAATGAAGTAAAATATACCAAGAAAACACCTGATGCCTATAATGAATTTAACGTATAAATTAAAGAACGTAAATTCCGATTTGATGTTCTATCTTGGCGCGTAGGCCAGGTGAGATTTGTAATAATTACGTGTGCGTGGCACCGTCCTTCAGCACTTTCAGTGCTTTGATTATTTTCTTGTCGCTTCCGGACGCTTCTTGTCGCTAATTACTAATTAGTGATACCCATCTATAACTAGGTCAGCACCTTACAAGTTATTCAACCAAACGATTAGGTAAAGAAAGGATGTGTCGTGTACTATATAAATGTAGCGATTATACTGGCGACTTGAGAACATCAAAATAACAACATTTGTATTAAAAATCACAAAATACTTACAGTTCTTGCAAACGGTACGCAGCTCAAAACAAAGATGGCGAAAATTGTGTATCGTTGATCACGTGACAGTTTTCGATCTCAATAACAACCCTGCTTTATCTCCATGTTTAATTCAAGATTCTTCCAATTCTTTTAACGCACACAATTCCGCCGCGTTTCTACGGAAATATTTTAAATCATTTGCTCAACATCTTTGAGTTAATAGGCACTACTTTTTAACGCACAGACGCTATTCCCGCCATTCCAGTCTGGTTCTGATATTATCCAAAACGAGGCTCATAACGCAGACAAAATGGACCGTAGGTTCCTCATGTAATGCGAAGTACTGTACTCAAATGTATTATGGGCATTGTTCTAACCATGAAATAGGTGTTTCAGTTCCAAAACTGTACAAATAAGATAAACAATATATAACAGACTAAATATCGTCAAGTGTTTACGATTAAAAGGCCGGTTTGACTTCCCGTCCAAATTAGTGATCACCGCAATTCTAACCGCGTGTACGGTTGGCTTTATAATTCATACGCAGTGAAATCGGACTAGAAAAAAAGTAGATCTTACGATGCTTGCTTTGGATTTGCGGTACTAAAGACTGCCGGCCTGCGGCCGACAGTCTAAAAATGCATTTGATATATGGTGTATACATGATCATATCCAGGACTCAATGCAACACTGTCGTAACTCCTTTATAAATACATAGGAGTTACGAAAGTGTTGCGTTGAGCCCTCGATATGTACGTACTTCTTACAAGTAATAGTACGATATGAAAGAAGAAGTTGTGCAATATATGTCACATATAAAAGGCAAAGCCAACACAAAAGCACAAGGAGACACTACAATATACATACATGTATGTGAAACATGTCTAAATGATAGTAAGTTAAAGAGTAACGAATATGTTTTATGTTTACAGGACTGTTTGTGAGTGCCAATGGTCCCGCTTTCAAAGATTTTGCTGACACAGCTGAGACATTAATAGTGTATCTCTTAGCAGACTACATGCTCGGTAAGAGAGTCTCGATCAAAGAAACGACAACATGTCACTCTCCTGACGTTGGGAGACACACACCGACCAACTCAATTCCTGATGAACCTTCAGTAACCTTGACCTCTCCGGCGGAATATGTTGGGGTTTATGGTAGCCATTTCTTACCGACCATGAAAGTATCTACGAATCCTTCTAACGATACATCATTGAAATTCGAGATGAACAGAGTTGGTGGTTTACTGCATTCAACACAATACAAAGACGGATTTCTGATGGAAATCACGTGGCCATGGGAAATTATGACGTCATTTACAGATGACATATGACTGCGAAATTCAAAGTAACTTTTAAACGACTGCACGGTGAAGTAAATTCTGTTGAAGTTCAATACGAAGTCAATGTGTTATACACAAAAGGTGTTGATGTCACCGGCGGCGATACAAAGACAACAGGGGCTGCAACTGTTACCCAAAACAGTCAATACGCGATTGTCTCCCTTTCTCTGCTAATTGTTCTGATGATTTCGTAGGGTCCTCGTCATATATGACCGTACTACATATATTTTGGTTATCTTTAAAGTGAGTCTTTATGACCGTTTAGTTCCTTGTGAAAATGCAACATCTCGATTAATAGAGGAACCGAATATGCGCGCGACAGACTATGAGAATCTTTAACCGACTCCCGAAGCCGGTAGAAATATCATTCCAGCTTCAGGGTAAACAGTTATCCGAGAACCGGATATTTCCATGGACTTACGTAAAAAGTGATAGATTCTTTTTCTTGTTTACCATGCTTAAGATCACATAAACTACACACGTTGTAAGAACTTTTTGTTATAGTAATAGTATTTTTTACATTTACAAATTCATTCACGTTATTATTCGCTATGTTTCCGATGTAAATAACAATGATTACTGAATTCTGAGTATTCTTTGTGTCCATTTTCTTTGAAACTGATTTGTGAATCAGAGATTTGACGGAAATGATTATTAGTAATCAGCCCTAATAATTTCACGCTCTCCAAGTAAATGTAAGAAATCGAATATGTAGCTCTCCGTAAGAATCGTAATACATTTCACTCAAATCTCGGAACTGAGAATAAATTTTCACTTTGTGCAAAGTCCAAGTAAAGACATATTTGTGTCTTTATATTGTTACTGTTGCATTTGACAGACGTTTTGTTCGTATTTACCCTACCCATCTGTATTACTGTTGTAAAAGTTTTCAGTTTTATAACAAAGTAGCAAAAATTCCTTACGGTCAGATGTTTTGGAGTACTTAGAATATGCCTGCTGTAACATATTTTATTAAACGAACGCATGTGTATAAGATACAAACAATATACAAATCGTGCTTCCCAGCAAACATATATTACGACATGTTATCTTACTAGATTTATAAATGTTATTCTAGTCTGTAATTCACCGGAATATATCAATAATTACTATTGTACAATTTTATGCTGAATACTATATGTACTGTGTACACATGTGACTTTATATTATATTCTCTGTATTATACATGTGATTCATGGGCCAAATGCCTACAATCTTGAAATAAACTATAACTAACTATAACAATTAGAAGTCCTAAACGGTTTCACTTATGTTGGTGTATTTTTTACAATATAATGTCTCCGTATAAAATGTCAGAGTATGTATCTCTAAATCAAAACGTGTATTAAATCAAGTAGTGATTTCTTTACAGCAATTGTGTTATATACCTTATTCGATGTATTATAAAGTTCTTGATGCAACAATTAGTCCTATTCATTTTTATGGATCTGAGTTATGGGGAATGAAGTATATGCAATGTACGTGTACACTCAACAAAATTCCTAATCGGTCAGTTTATATTGTATTATTATTTTTCTAATAATGCATGTATTCACACAAAATTTCACATACCGATATTTGAACAGGTAATGCAGCGAATTATTGTTTTTTTTTTAGCCGGCTCGCTATGAAATTAATCGTATTAGGCGTATTGACGTTTATAGCACGTTTTGCACGTGCGGGGCATGAACACATATTTGCACGTGTTCGTGTTCACTTTTGTCATTGCTGATGAAAATCCTTTTTAAAAACACAAAACATGGTGAGAATGACTGAAGAAGAACGCGCCCGAGCCGTCGGAATGATACAGGCCGGAACTCATTTACGACGGGTGGGTTTTATTTTTTGAAATTTCATAAGAATATTGACATTATTTGTTTGTAGCCATTATATTGGTGGTTATTTCCGTTTTCAACTTATTTCAGGTGGCAAGAACCTTCAATATAATGGCTACAAACAAAGTCTAAGAGTTAAATACATATCTAGCTTATATTACGAACATATAACTTTTCAAACATTTTACAATCTGATGTTATGTCAAAATTAATTGATTATCAAAAATACAGCTTCATTTGTATACCTTGCTTTTTACTTGCGAAATGAATATATCTCTGAGTAATATTGTATGAATTTATGATATAATACATAATATATGTACTAGTTAATACATAGCAAGGTAACATTACTATACTGATGTTTATTAGTGCATGTATTTAATGTTGTCGTACATGATTTTGAAATTGTCTTACCTGTTATACCTGTTGTTATGATATATGCTTTGATGTTCTAATGATTGGTCCGGAGGCCATTTATCATGAAAATAAACACACATATATATACATGTTTACAACGTTGCGATGATACTGCTAACGTTGATTTAACGTTAAAAGGTATGGTTTTCTTAAAGTTGTCCCAACGTTGTAAGAAGGTTGTGTATTGGTTTCGAAAAAGACGTTGTCACAACGTTAAGAAAAAAAACTGAATATGTGTACTGTTTAAATATTTGTAAAGGAATAGGTTGATATTAAGCGATGAGTAATGATTATAATATGAACCAATTTGTTGCTATGTTGCTTTATTGTGCGCGTCATAAGCTAGGCGTATATTCTTAGTCATCAGTATATAGTGTATTCAGTAACTCTTTAAATGATTCTCATGTACCGCTTTTATTCGGTGTGTTGATTTTTCATATGAACTCGACTTGGAGTGATTATGTTATTTTACATTTTTTACAAATCATACATCACATGTATATGCAATGTTGTTATTGATAATCGTATTTCACTCGCTATCCTAGATTACGCGCTATGTAGCCATACAAACAGCCATTTACTATAAAACCTCCAATCTAGCTACTAAATGCGCCAATATTGACTCAAAATAAGCCCATTTTACAACATAAGTGCATAAGTGTATCAAATTAACCAGTTGTGTATCAAATGTGGTTACCAACTTTTGAAACCTTGCGCCAACCTAGCTATCCATACAATGCTCTATGAATGAAACAACATGTCCATATGTATCACTTATGAAGATTCTGTACTATGCAATATTAGAATTACTGCTTTACATACATGTATTTAATGGTACATATTGTATTACAATATTAGCAAGAATAAACGTTTGTATGTCGTGTTATGTCCTTTCTTGACCTCTCCTGTCCTGTTCTATCAAATGTTCTGATGACTATATATAAGGGCCTTTTAGCGACTGTACAGTGGACTCTCGTTGGCACAAACTCTTGGGGACTGGCGATATTTGTACGTGTAAAGCGTAGTTCTTGTACTAGTCTAATGTATGAGTTTTTGATATGCAGTGTGAACACAAGCATACATAGAAACGTACAGGATAATTTGAATACAAAATACGGAACGATTAATAAATACCAACGATTTCTGTTCAAAGGTTTCTAGGAATTCATTTTCTTTATCGGTATCAAGTCATTTTTTTCTGACACTGCCAGTATTGATCGTTAGAATTATGTTTGTTCACAAGCCAGTCCGGCTAGCTCAGTTGGTAGAGTACTGGACTGTCCACATGCGGGGAAGTTGTTAGTTGCTTGAGGAACAGCATGTACTGGTTGCTAATTCCAGGAGAACTGGTTCTACGATAAAAAGAAACAAAACTTGTGTTCACATCTTACAAGCGCTGGCTGAACCTCTGTACGTATGTACTTGTTTTTACTTGGTGATTCGATTCTTTTATTTTAATTTATACTTGGCATATTTAACTACAAAATGTTTTTTAAAATAAAAAAGTGGAAAATAATAAGTTTTCATTTCTGGCACGTGTTTGTGGTAATCGTAATTAAACAAACATACATGTATATCTAACTTGTGCTGTTATTTTTTGCACGCGCAGAGCGAGGTCCGCTGGGCGTGCATCGTATAAGTCCAGTGTGCAGTCAAATATGAATGTGTTGCACAATTAAACGTTTACTATACACACACTATACTGAACAACAACATGTACTTTGTAAAACCCATAAAATACTGAAAATACAGAACAGCTAGAACGAAAGCTGTGCTTCAAGAACTCCCGACTTCTGTAACCAGTGACTAGAGTAACAACATATACACGACTAGTATAATGAGTATTTTGAATAATATATTCACACTGTACATTGAATCCGGGCCTCATTATTTTTCAATACAATGTTAGTGTTGACCTACACAATGTGTTACCGTTATACTATAATGTCCAGCAATGTTTTGATTGGCTACCTGACGGCACCTCTCGTGTCAAACCAGTTACTCGATTACGCTACGCTTCAGTAGTGGGTCGTAATCCTTTGTCACATAGACAATGGCCAGTATTCAGAAACCTTCACTCCACTCATACTCCACTCACACTCACCCAAGTGACGCTCGAGTGTAGCTGGAGTGATGGTCGAGTTAGTGTCAACCTCAATCACAATCGACTCACTGGAGTAGCTAACGGTCAATGTAGACGTAGTTTTCATGGTCTAATGATTGAAATACGTGCTGTATCATGCGTAATCCATCAAGTCCTTTGTTTACAAATGGATGTACCAAAGAAATGAAACGATAATTTTGATGATATTTTTGTTCTATATTTTCAATTTCCAACGCTCAGATGGATTTAAACTACATTGAATTTTAGACAATCATTTTTTGCATTTAGACTATTGATGGCATTTTATTAACACATAAAATAATATAAAACACAATTCATGTGTGAGTTATTTGTTTGTACTAACAAAAAATGGAAACTTATTGTAATAGATTAAATGGAGTTAATGATGTATAATAATGCAGATACTTTTAGCGACTAAATTGTAATATATTCGAACATGTAAAGCAGTAATAACTTGAGTGATAAAAGTCAATTTTATTGTAATTAGAACAACAAATAATCATCAATACACGTTAGATAGTCAAGTTAATTTCAGATATAAATGTAAACTACAGTATAATGTATCATTAAATTGTGGCATGAATACATGATCGCATTGTATTAATATACCCCGCAGAAACGAAGGCTTTGGAAGGGGTATATTGTTTTGGAGTTGTCTGCCCATCCATTATTCTGGGGAATGATGAATATCAAACGCCATAGCCA
Source organism: Mactromeris polynyma (assembly GCA_032209605.1). Classification (NCBI taxonomy): domain Eukaryota; kingdom Metazoa; phylum Mollusca; class Bivalvia; order Venerida; family Mactridae; genus Mactromeris; species Mactromeris polynyma. Next base: position 11,530,064 of record JASFXZ010000014.1, on the reverse strand, counting down.
TTAATATCCACGTCTTCTAGGGGGCATGAAAAACTCGTGCTGATGAAACGTGTATTATTGTATGTCCTCAAATTTACGGCTTTCATAATATTTATTCTTTTTCGAGGCATATTTCATAACCAATTGATTAGCATTTCCTTTAATTTGGCTAATTCGGCGGGGGATATAAATTCACGAATTTGCTTGTTTCGAATGATTATCAAACCTAATTCAGTACAATTCACGAAATCATCATCTCTGTTTTAATGAAAAAACTCGTTAACACTTTTGGAAACAATTAACACTGAGATACATAAAACCGAACAAAATGATTGCAGAAAAGGAAATGGTGCAGAGAATTGTTACAATTGAGCACGTATTCGACGAACATAGTTTGAACACTATTTTAGAAACAATACTTGCATTAACATTAATGAAGTGACAAAGAATAATGAATATCTGCTCCACGTAGTGTATGTTAATCTTAATTATTCACATCCTTAGCTAAAACTGACTTTTCAGAACTGATATGACCAAATCAAACTATCAATTACTAGTTTTATTCATCGGAATAATTATACAATTATACTATTAGATAAGAAATAATGACAGCATTAATATATGTGGCCAATGCATTGATCATATATATCAGAGATACTATAATTTTGCTTAATTTAATACGAGTCTACTTTCCCCTGTGCAATTTTGTCACTTTATACAGTGTTCAGATTGTTTCCTGCCCATTTTTAGCCTATTGCGGCCAGTTGTCTTGACTTGTCCTGTGATCTTTTCCATCCATCAATTCCCCCCTCCACCTCCCTTCACTGTCCGCTTTGATTCTCCTAGTTATTCCTTGTGGTCTGCCGGGCCATTCCTTGTGCCTCTTTCCTTAATATGTGTACCGTTTGATCCCCTTAAGTGCCTTATGTTTGTGGATTGTTGTTTTTCCGGAGGTCTGCGTGGGGAGGCACTGTCTTGTGTATGTGGTGTTCCCTGTAGTTACGTATTCTCTCTGTTTTACTAAATCGGTATTCAGAAACGACACTTGGGTGTAGCTGGAGTCACTGTCAAGTGGCCGAATCATTCACTCGAGAAATCCTCACTCATTCGAGTGTACTCCAGCTACCCTAACCTTGGTGAATACCAATTTCTAGTTAGGGCGAAGTCACACTCAAAAGCACAGACCGCTAGATAATTAAAACCGGATTATCTCAGTGAGTGTGAGTGGAGTAGCGTTTCTGAATATGGGCCTATATCACTCTCAATCACTCACATCGTTGCGTTATGGTATTCTTTTTTTGACAATAGTTTTTTCAACCATTAAACATCTTGTATAATAGGGAATAACGTATTTGTAAACAAAACAACCCGATTCCGCGCATGCGCAGTTAACTGGTGGACAAAAGGGTAAAAGGCGGCGGCGCCGTACTATATAACTAATATGGAATGAAAGACACGGCGGTAGCCATTAATTCCTTTAATGTTTGACATACAATAATAAATTTGGCATCAATTGCAAGGTAATGCTCCCAGCTTTCACACGACATAAAAATAATGAAAATCAGAGGTTGTTTTGGTTTTCAAATTAGACTCTGAAAATGGGCATTTTTCCGTGAAATAAATTTCAAACTCTTTTGGTTCGAAAAACACGGCTGTAGGTATTTCAATTCTCATTTTTACATATGTGCATCAAATCGATACCAGATCAAATCAAATAAAAAATTGAAAATCGGTGAATTTTCTGCATCAGAATGTGACTTTGAAAATGAGCACATTTTTCGACAAATTATTTTCAATTCGTTTAGGTTCGAAAAACACGGCGGTGGGTATTAGAATTCGTATTAATCAATTTATGTGCATAAAGTTGGTACCAAATGAAAGATAATGCACCCAGCTTTCTAACAATGTAAAATATTGAAGTGTGCGAGTTTTCCGAAAATAATTGTTTAGTATGACTTTGACTTTTCTGTATGACATAATAATGTGTATGTGCATAAATAATGTGTTATACATGTGTGAAATGCATCAATAGTAATTGTTAACATGTACACATATCTAACAAAGACAACAACGTGATATGTTTAATTGTGCGTTTATTTACCTTATCTTACTTTTACATTTAGCATTAAAACATATTCAGCATTTATTTGAGTGTCATTCATACGCACACATATAAGACATAGCGGTAGATAAATAAATACACATATATCACATGCTAAACAGTTTGTCAATCAACTTTGTCTTGGCTGGCGCTAGGTTGAAAGAGTTGGTAGTCAGATTTGATAAACAATTAAATTGTATGGGAATAAATCATTGCGAAATGTATTGGTTTGAATGGAGTCTAATGGATTCTTGGCTAGCGCTATTCTAGATTTTTACGTAATACATAAAGCATATTATCATTGTTCGGCCAGTGCACAGTCAACTTCTACCAATGACAAAGTCTACAAAGCCAAAACTCCGTTTTCAATTAGACTAAATTCATGTACAACTCACGTGATACCCACTCAATTCTGCTTGATTTGTTTTCACACATCTTACAACATTTTTTATGACATCCGGTAATTTACATGTACAGAAGTATTTTATTGTTTGAGACTTATCTTCTTTACAAGTCATTTTCGAAACGGTTCAGATTTGTCATTTTCTGAGCATTTTATGAGATGCATCCTCATAGCGGGAATATCAAATCGAACATTGGTGATTTCACAATTAAAGTTACAATGCACAAGTTCTGTAACATATGCGATGGCAAATACACAACAATCGGATGTGTTCGTTTGCCTTTGTACATCAGGTATTATCACATTTATCGCAATTTTTTTAGATTCGCCCACATACATTTGTGACAGCTGTATGCTGATATTTGTGTTCACAGTTCTGTTCTTTAAACTGTCTAAAACATAAACGTGTGGAGTTGAGTTTGTCTGGTTACAAAAACATAACATAAACGGAGCCAGTTGAATGTTTTTATACGACGTTACCCATTGGTAAACTTCCGTTCATCAGCATATAAAAATAATTGACACTTCTCAAATTTATTTGTATATATTTGTCTGATGGTGACAGCAAAAACTGATTGGATGCATATTGGACTCCCACTGGGCCAGACACTGTGAAATGCTGATAAGGGGGCTGAATAAGATTGATATCTAGATAGTGCACGCCGGGGGACAATATTGTTTATTGCATAACATTACATAAGTTGTCCAACCCAATATACTGGCCTTGTTTCTGCCTCTGTTTCTGAATTTTATCATGTTATCTTATACGTATAATTTCTGGAATTTGTAGAAGTATGTGTTGCAGGATTTATTGAAGATTTCGGAAATAATCCTAATAGTGTAAATTATTGTCTGTCCGTCCCCACACTAAATTATTTGCTTTAAAGACTGTAATTGTCAATTTTAAGAAATAATTTTTACTACATGAACTTTTGACATATATTATAAAATCTTTTGGATGATTATCATAGACAAAGTATCCTTATATTATCAAAAAGATGACAAATCTTTGCATTTTTAGTTGCAGTAGTATAAAATAATTACATGTATGTTAGATGATCAACTATGAAGTTGATTTTTCTTTCTTTCTGGACAAAATAAAAGTTGTCTATGTACATAAATATTTCCTAAAATGACTTTTAGTCACACTTAATAATATTATACATAAGGGGACGGACATTACATAGGTTGATGAGTCGACGGGTCCAGTTTTTCCTGTCAATGGCAGATAGCTACTGTTTCCTTCGCTCTTAATTCTTCTCATTAGGAATTCTGTGCCATGAAATCATAAACCCTTTCCCCGCTTGTGTGTACAACCAACAACTATGAAAGACTGAATCATAACTTGAATAATTAACAACTTAGATAAAGCGAATTAGCGTTATAAACAATCTGGCGCTGTAACCGGATATCTATTTTCTGCCCACCAACAATGTTTACATTTCTATAGCCGGTGCGTGACGTCACGGCGTTATATAAAACTACCATAATATGAAAATGCCGAATAAAAAATCTAAAATTAAAAAAATAAATTTCGTCTTGTGATAGCCGAGATCTCCGATATCGGTAAGGGGAGATCACTGCCTAGGAGATGGGTGAAATCTGCCAATAGTCGCCGAAGTTTACACCCAATCGTATCAACACGTTTTGCAGCAAGGGAATTTACATCCCTTAATTATCTAGGTCATCGTTGGTTGGCGGGTCCCGCGTATGCATATTTCGTGGAAGTTTCTTTCTTTTTACTGGCACACGATGTAAGGTAAGCGTTTTCTTCATTATATAAAGCGATTACATTGTCTTACTTATGATAAATTGTAGCAATCTGTATTGATGGGATATATATTAACGAAGCTTAGAATGGCGGGAACCGTAGATTGGCGACAGGTGCATAGAATCGCCGAAAAGCATCGAAAAGCGGTTATATTTTAACAGTGTTTATAATCTTTTTTTAAATGTTTTATGATATAAATACAATGAAATTCGTTGTTTATGTGTATTCACGGGGGTTAGGTTAGGGGGTTGGGTTAGGCACTAATAAACTTTTTGACATTTCCTAGGGTGGGTCAAAATGGGTTACAGGTCGATTCGCGACCTGGACGTTTCGCACCCCAAGTCTTTTCGCGACCAGGACGTTTCGCACCTAGACGTTTCGCCTCTAGTCGTTTCGCCCACCTCAGTGTATATATTATATAACGTATTGTGAACCATTTGAAGCATGTCTTTAGTCAATAGTATAGCATAGAAAGTAAAGAAAAGAACAACGTTTAATGTGAATTAAAGTTTATTTATTCACACTTTAAATATAATGATATAAATAAATGTAAGTACGATTGTAACACAATTTTCCAAAATATATCGTTCTTGCATTGATTAAGCATTGTGTACGGACTCCTAATATGCGTTTGCAAAATTTGATATTAGTTTCAATTATATGAAGTATAACAGTGCTTACTTTATTTGCGTACAATAAGTTGTCAGTTTATCCCCTTTTTAACTGATTATCTACATGTATAAACCAGATTACAATGTTCTGTGCCCTCACGCTAAGTCTGACTGCTCTGTACATGAAATTGGATAAATAAGTGATAATTGCTAATTTTTTAATCTCTTATTCAATGATTGCAATAAAAAGAATTTGTTGCATTTTCCCATTTAATTACTTTCATAAATTTTCTGAGCTCTTGTCCATAAAAAACATTAAGTAATCATGTGTCAATCGTAAAATAATCATGATTACAGCCATTTTTTCTCCAGTAATCGATTAAATTATTAATCATTATTCCTAAAAATGCTTGATAAACGATTAATGGAAAATATTAATAGATTAATAATCCATTAAATTACTTTAATCGATTAATAGGTACAACTAGAGAATCAAATAACGATAATTAACCCTATATTAAGTTACCAGTGTAGTAAAATTTAATTCCAAGATAACAGAAACTATCTACATCTTCAACTAATTCTTGGTTAATAAAACCATCTAAACAACCTAATAACAATGACCTATGATTTAACAGACTTGATTAAATATCAAATATCGATATTCAAATGATAAATCTGACATTATTCTAGGCAAATTGCATATTTGTAAATAATTTGATATATTTTACCATAAAGTAAGAATCACAACCTTTAACATACTTACTAAGTATCACGGCACGTGTCACAATCGGCGGCTTTGATTATCAATACATGCATTTTCTAGTTATCTGTATCAATAAATATCATTGTGTGACACACATACAATAATAAACACCTTTTTTCAGTTTTAGATATTTGTGTCTTTAAAATAAGAATGCCATTTTATAATTAATAGATATATATGCATTAAGATCGATGTACAAACATTGTTCTGTTAGATCTACTAAGTAATAATTGAACGTTTTTAATGGACTTGTACTATGTCTTCAGCAATTTTTATACATACGGTTGTGATTATTAAGATGAACCTAATTCTGCTTAGCTAAAATGTAAATGTTTGTAAAACTGTATGTCCCTTCGAAAGGAGGAATAAAAGAGTATCTACATATTGTTTTGTTTTGTCTGCACAACATTAAACATAAGTGCGACTCGAACGCCGGAATATTTATTAGAATGAACTTGAAGATATATAATTCTAAAGTATTACGGATAACATCCAGCATATCAAGATTATTCAATTAATGTACATTCAAGACAACAATGATACAATAACAACTCGAACTGAACATAACATCGTACCAGGGAATTGATTTTCATTTCCTTTAAGGGTCTCTGTGTATCAAATGTATGCTTTACGAGATGTTCACAATCCCTACATTGGCCATTGGTACTCGAAATAAGCTTTATTATTAGTCAGAAAGTAGGTAAATATATACCAAATTATTAAGATCAATAGACAATGTGATGTTTTTTTATGTTCTGAGTAAAGTATTCGTCTATAGAAATGTGACTTACCTGTTCCGCATGTTCTGTGATTCCATTTCTCACACCAATCACAGGATACGGCTTCCTGACGAGGACGTACCTCAAGCCCACACTCAATGCACTCAAAAGTCATAATATTACACCAGTAAAATCCAGTCAATTATCAAAAATATTATCACATAAATAAGCACAAGACACTTTAAATAACCACTTCAATCCAGTCAATTATCAAAAATATTATCACATAAATAAGCACAAGACACTTTAAATAAACACTTTAGTTTGATGTTGCATTAAAAAATAATGAATTATATACAAAAATGTATGCTTGTTTGTACCACATTCCATTTTAATTGTATATAATTTGGGCCGGCAATTATTTAATCATTCATTTCAGAATACCAATGTTGCTTCAAAGTGTGAAAAGCTTCTCTTTAATGTTTAACATTAAAGGCAGTTGATAATAATGATGGCAAACTAACTTTTAATTAAATAATTAACTTACCGTTTGATGTAGACCAACCGTTATTTTGTTGGTATTTTACAACAAACAACATTACATTTTTTTAAATCTTTATTATACATTAAAATTTATTTACAAACAATTTCCAACAGTTATCAACAACTCAAATATATATACAACATCACGAAAGATAATCAAAACAATCAACATATTTCTGTCATAAATTACGTACATGAAACATTTGCCTCACACATTTTTTTATTATCATCAATTACGTACAGCAAACATATTAAATATACTCAATATTCATTTATACATGAATAATTTGTTAGAAAATTGATTATTTGTTCATTATATATCTATTATATCAAATGGGGTCTGAGGACGTTTCGCACCCATTTCATGAGGACGTTTCGCGCCCATTTTGGGCGCGAAACGACACGGGCGAAACGTCTAGGGGCGGAACGTCCAGGTCGCGAAACGTCCGTATACCGTCAAAATGTACCCAATATTTTTAAGTAGCAACCCCAGCTAAATTTCAAAACTCAGTATATTGGACTTTAAAGCCCTTAACTTAAAAGAACTATGTTTAACATCTCCAGAACTGTTTTTATTTTTGAAATATCTTTAAAATTAAAAAAGTTATGAAGAATTGAAGTTTGTAATTATTCGCATTTTTCTGGAATTTTATCGGGTCACTTTATATAGAAATCGCGGTACCCTAGAAATTGAACCGCGATCGCGGACCCGGAAAAGTGAAATTTTCTGATTAAAATCTTCATAACTTCATTTTTTTTAATGATAAAATAACAAGACTTGGCAGTCATATGTATTTTTTCCTGTAGAATCCATTTTTCCTATCACATTTTGTGTAGGATATATCTAAACATATGGAAACTCAAGAAAATGAAGCAGAATTTCATAATTTTATTATTTTCATTCTTCCATCCTGTTATTTTCATCACACAGTAAACATTTTAATACTCAACAATAGATGCTTAACAATACTGTATACCCAGTAAACATTTGATGTTGGGTTAACGTTGTACCAATGTTGGAGTCCAACGTTGGATTAACGTTGGATTATGGTTGGATTTGAAAGTTTTTTAGATGTCATACCCCAACGTTGGATCAACGTTGGAGTACAACCATAATCCAACCATAATCCAACATTAATACAACCATAATCCAACGTTAATCCAACCATAATCCAACCTTTACCCAACATTAATCCAACCATAACTAGTACTACTATCTGCTACACATTTTTCCCGTAGGACCACTAGATACGTTTAGAGTATCTGAAAATGGTCAATAAATTACATTTATGGCCAGCAAGTGGTTGTGTTGTGAAAGTTGGGAGTTTGATTAGCTAGTAAAACAAATTGAACAAACAAGTAGGTGATTGTTGTAAAAGGGCTTTTATTTTAAAGCCTTAAAAATACCAGTGTATGACAATCATATAAAGAAACAACATATGAACTTATATACATTACATATAAAACAAAGGCATTACACTGGAGAAACTAATTTTTTGAGAAATACAATGTTTTATCTGGGCAATAAAACCGCCATGAATAAACAACATATGAAGATACAGTACTGGACGACAGAAATCACAGGAGGTGGATTGGGAGGAGGTGGAAAAGCTGATAATAACAATAGAATTAAGTGAATTTAACGACACGAAGTAGAACGCAATTTTCCTTTGTTCTAGAATAATGAATATGCGCATGCGCAGTAATAACTAGAAAAAGGATTTCTGCCGTCCCGTACCGTTAATTCCCGATTTGTACAGACATACAAAAAGTACATGAAAGAAGGGCAACCATTTCGTCCATAAAACATTTTATTTAAATAAAAAACATTTATGGCCAGCAAGTGGTTGTGTTGTGAAAGTTGGGAGTTTGATTAGCTAGTAAAACAAATTGAACAAACAAGTAGGTGATTGTTGTAAAAGGGCTTTTATTTTAAAGCCTTAAAAATACCAGTGTATGACAATCATATAAAGAAACAACATATGAACTTATATACATTACATATAAAACAAAGGCATTACACTGGAGAAACTAATTTTTTGAGAAATACAATGTTTTATCTGGGCAATAAAACCGCCATAAATAAAGGTCAATGTAGTTGAACTTTATGACCGCCCAGACAAGCAAACTCCCATGATACTCTACTTTGAATTACATGGCAGCTAAACCAATGTGCACTTAAAAAATAACTACAAAGAACAAATCATACGGTTATATGTTATAAGTAACAATAAGACAAATGACCAATAGGCCTTTAAGTGGGAAAATATGCTGAGGCCCATGTATAAAACATAACAAAATGGTAAATTTGGACTGGTGTTAACAATTATGTACAAGCTATATGCAACATGTCAAATTAAATGGAATCCAGTATGTGGATTTACTGATATTTTGTTGAACAACCAATACAAATTTTAATCTGACTCATATTGAATGATTTGCAATTACACTATTAATGTGAATATTCAAATCATTTCAAATCCTCACCACTCTCGCACCCTGTCAAACTGATGACTGCTACCTAAGTGAGCCAGTCACCGCGGAACAGAACATAATGTGTGCCTAACAATCATAGGTCATTAATGAAATGACGGATAATCCCATAAACAACATTAACCGCGGACATCACCCCCCACCGGCGCACACCCTGCCAAACGGTTGACTGCTACCTAAGTAAGCCAGTCATCGGCAAACAGAACACGCGCCAGCAAGCCGTAACCCACATATCAATAATTGAATAATAGACAATCCTAATTCCTACCACTTAATTGCGGCACAACCACTCACACATCCTGTCAAATTGTTGACTGCTACAGTAATAAGGCAGTCACCCACCATCAAAACAGGTGCCATAATGTCTTAAAGTCTTAGTACAAGATATGTATGTCCCACAATCAAATACCAAAACATGAATAATCTGACCTAAACGAAGTAAAAATTAGAAGTCACTACTCACACACCCTGTGAAACGTTTGACTGCTACCTAAATAAGCCAGCCAAAGCCAAACAGAACATGTTTCAGTGAGTTCACAATCATATATATCAAGATGACAATTAGACATAACCGTGGTTTTTACCACGCACACACCCTGTCAAACGGTTCACTGCTACCTAAGTAAGCCAGCCACCGCCGAACAGAACATGTGCCAGTAAACATAATACAAACATATATAAAATCAAAGATCATAAGTAACAACATATCACTGTGGATGTCACAATCTTGTCGAACGGTTGACTGCTACCTAAGCAAGCCAGCCACCGCTGAACAGTAAATTTGCCAGGGAGTCTTATAATGATATATCAAGTGACAGCACCGCTCACACACCCGGTCTAACAGTTACCTGCTACCTCAGTAAGCCAGGTGCTGCCAAACAGAACATGCGCCAGTGAGTCTTACAATCATATCCAATGACTAAAGCTATAGCTTACAACAAATAAAAACAGTTAGGCAACAAGAGACAGTTCCACATTTTCTACACAACGATGGATTTAGGCCTTAAATAGGACTGAAAGGCGTTTGAACGCCATCGACCTAATTGACGTATCTGTGAATCTGAGAAATTGTGTAACTGAGCATATGTTGCTCCCCCTATTCTGAAAGAGTGGGATGTGTAAAGGCGTGTGTCGAGGCCAATGCTCTTGATACAGTGTTTCAAAAATTTAGCAAATTGTTTGGATGTGACGGGACGACCTGATCGGTTAACAAAAAACGGACCCTTGCTTTTTGGCCTAATCATGGTATAAGCGTGTACGAGACGCACTGGACATATCATACGACACCGATGACTAGCTAATGTGATGCTAGTGGGTCTTACTGAATGTTTGTAGTGGTTTATGGAAACGGTAAGTTTAACTGGCCGAGTATGCTTTGTCCTAACTGAGATGTCTGATATAGAAATAGTATGGTTTGCGCTACCTGAGGTAGCCATTTCACCCACTCGAAGGAGTGCGAAGAAAGCCATCGAGAACATAGCCTTGAATAATGTCCTGTTGTAGCTAGTTTTGAACAACTCGGGGAGTGTTGAAATTATACTTTTCAAAATGGGTATTGTTATAGGCTTTCTTTTGTCTATACTTGGAGATAAATGTTTACATCCTAGAAGTACAGTTTTTACTAAAAAACTTTGTTCCTGTACTGGAGCTCCAAGCAATTTGTTGATGTAATTAAGGGCCGACACACGAGAGCATATACTTGAATATTTCATACCAGTTGAATGACAATAGGCTATAAATGCCGTGAGTTTACTGCATGAAATGGTACCGACAGGGCTGATGCCATAGTGTCTTAAATGAAAACTCCTGTAAAGTGTAAAAGCAGTTTTGTAGGACTGTCTTGTGCTCCGTGCTAATGAACTTTCTAGCAGTGTAACAACCACTTGTTTTAGAGGGTTTCCAACAGTGCATCGGGAATCGGAGTTGGTACCGTGTCCGCCCCTGGAGCATGCAGTAGGAAGTCTGCTATCTGTAAAGGACTGGGCATGCTTTTCCATCACCCTGTCTGTAACATCATTATCTGACATTGAGTCAGAACAATCTGATGACTCGTAAGAGTCAGTGTCTAAATAGGGAACCACTCGATGGTGCCTTTTGTCCTGACTCCTCCTATGTTTTTTCCTTCGTGAATGGCCTTTATTGCCTCTTCTATTTGACACATGTTCTGATTCGTCAGAACTAGAATTAACATCTGATACATACTGTCGTCGCCTGGACCGGCCTCTCTTAAGTTGTTTCCGGTCATTATTCTTTTTTGTGGATTTAGTCAAATGCCGAGACAACTCCTCCGACTCTGATGTATCTCTCTTATTTGATACTTTCTTCCTTTTTAGCGGTCTAACTCTAACTGAGTCCTCTGACCCGTCACTTTCTTCAGGAGAAGTAGAGTGTCCCGTATTGTCACTACCTCTATTTGGGCTTCTCTTTTTAGTAGCCTTGCGCTTACTGGAACTTGTTCCCTCTGACTCAGAGTCATCACTGTCCTGTTCGTATGAACTTTCACTGACCAACACTTCCCTGCTTGGCCCAGGGGCATTTATTCTATCGACAGTTTTTCGTTGCCTAGCAAGGCGAACAGTTTTTTGTTTAGCACTACTAGGAAGATGCCGTCCTTTCTTAGCAGGTGCTGGCTCACAATTAATAATATGTACTTGAGTCTCTGTCTGTCCCTTTCTTTGTCGACTTACAGTTTTTTGTCTTTCCTTTTCTGGAGGACAACAAGGCGCTGTACATTTTGCTTTCGTAGCCCTAGCTGCCAACCTTTTCCCCCGCATATCTATAAAGCAAAGAAAATAATTAATAACAGCTAAGGTTATAAAGACAGAATATTTTAACATGAGACAGACCAATCTCTCGGGCAACTACTAAATATCTATAACGGAATGTCTTGGACATAAGCCTCGAACATATTATAAATGGTGCCAGATGTGTATCTTGCCACTGTGACAAGTTTAATCATAAAGCACCACGGCCTGGTGTTTTGAGCATGAGCCCGGTAAATATCCTAAGGCATGTCAGACATGTGTTTCCGGGATAAGCCCAAGAATATCATTTATGCATGTCAGACTGGTGTCTAGGGCATGCGCCCAGAAAGTATTCTAACACATGTCAGACAGCAGTCTCGGGCATGAGCCCGGTGATTAGCAAAAACATGTCAGACAGGTATCTCAGCCAGTAAATATCAAAACACATGCAAGACATGTGTCTCTTGCATAAGCCCGGAAAATATCATAAAACATGTCAGACTGGTGTCTCGGGCATAAGCCCGGTAATATAATAAAGCATGTCAGACAGGTGTCTCGGGCATAGGCCCGGAAATTTGTGTAAGCATGTAGGACAGGTGTCTCGAGCATTAACCCTGTAAAATATCATAAAGCATGTCAGACTGGTGTCTGGGGCATGGGCCCAGAAATCAATGATATCAAGTTGGACCTGATGCAAGTCCTTAGTCTGGAATATATATGTCTCGGGAATGAGCCCGGTAAAAATTGGAACTGTGTCAGATTACTATCTGAGTGCACAATCAACTGTGTCAAGGGCATGAGCCCTGGACAAACAATCACAGTCACGGGTAACTGCCCGGAAAATTGTACATAGCCAGGGTGAATGGCAAATAACGACATGGGTACTGGCCCAGCAAATAACATAGTGTACAATTAAAAAATCCGTGTTAAATACCAGGATTTAAAACAATAACTGTAATAGATCATAAGTGTTGGACTGTCTCGGGCACATGAACGTGCTCGGTAAATATATACAGATATTAAACAATATGTCTTAGTCCTGTACTGTTACATGTACAATTCCTGTAAAATATAAACACCAAAATGGAGCATCCGCCCCATCCTTACACAGGTATTTTTAGCCATGACCTTGAACTACATAAAACTGGGTGTTTATCTGGTCCACTACTGTTAAATAAGACTTAAATAGCACAGCCATGTATGCCATGGTGGTGAACAACCAGCAAGCCAAGGATTTCGAAAGTAGTTCATGTCATAATGTAGGCTCAAAAATAAGAAGTAAAATAAACAATTTTACATGTGAATGAAAGAGTTACGTAACTGACTTCTTATTCCGTCTGGTAACTCGTTAACAATATCTAAGTAGAAATTCGTCTACTGTAAGACACAACTAGGGCACGTATGTTCTTGAACAGTCGTTTGTTTCCTTCTTGCGATAAATGGACACCGTCTCGGTCAAACACAGCTGCAAACGACTTCTCTGACCAAAACCCTTTCAGGCGCCAAAGAGTGGACTGGTTCAACTTTAATTTGACCTCTAAAGTGTCATTTAAAATGTCAACCGTATTACTGAAAACGTCTACATCAACAGGATATCTTGATGATAGTGATGGTTGGATCCTGTATAAAGTCTGACAGACAACAACCTCTGGCACTTTTAATACAAATTTTAGTGTGTCCACAAGATCCACAACCTCTGAAGCCGTGTGTAGTGGTTCTCGGTCGTACAAATCGTTCGTACCAATCACGAGAAACACAAGATCCGGTTGGAAGTCACTCACAACGTCCAAATGTTCCCGTAAGTTATGCACTCGCGCTCCTGGGAATCCAGAGTATTGTATAAGAAAATCTTTACTATCCAAATTTAGGCTAAAGTTTAACTTCTCCGTGTCCCGAATATAACTTTTAAAACGACGAATATACGAATGTCCGAAAAGCTGTACCTTAAACACCATCTCAAGACGCCATCTTGAATTTCACAAACAAAGGAAAACAATACCTGCCGTTTCCCAAAACGGAATTTTACCGACTACGCCAATAAATGTCAAGTCCGTAGTAAGACAAACTTATAAATAAATAACTATCACACTGTTCACAGTAAAATACAAGAAATAAAAGCTGATAATAACAATAGAATTAAGTGAATTTAACGACACGAAGTAGAACGCAATTTTCCTTTGTTCTAGAATAATGAATATGCGCATGCGCAGTAATAACTAGAAAAAGGATTTCTGCCGTCCCGTACCGTTAATTCCCGATTTGTACAGACATACAAAAAGTACATGAAAGAAGGGCAACCATTTCGTCCATAAAACATTTTATTTAAATAAAAAACATAACTAGACATGACATCAATAAAATATTTATTTAATCTTTATTTTTCTATGGCATATGAAGAGTCAATATAAGAATTTAAAGTTTTCCTGAACAAAACAATGGGTATTATTATGCACATTTCATATAATTTTTAGTACAGTAATTATGGAATAAAATAATTTTATACATAACTAGAGCTATCCTTGAATGTGATTAATAGACCCAATCCCTGCTTTGTCACCGTAAACGAGGTTTGTTTTTGACACAAAAACTATGTGATGCGACGATCTGGGCGGTTGGACAGTGCCTCGCGTAATTTTTGTAGGCTGAGGGGGAAGATCAATAGCCAGACTTGCTGTTTCCTTCGAAGTGGCGGAGTGGTCATTATTTGAAGACAAAGAGTTTTCATCTCTTGGTTCTGAAAAAACAACAAATGTATGAATGTAGACTGTTTTTGATCTACCGTTTGAATCAAACTATTTTAATGTGCATCTACACTATTAACTTAACTTCTCTACACACTTAACTGACCAGGACACTGAGTCTTTCGTTATACTGCCTGTGGTAGGTGTAAGCCTATTTTTGTTCAGAACAGGCCTCAAATGTTTGTACTACACATTGCCACCAGTAAACGCTACTTTTGTATGGATTATTTGTTTACCATTACCAAAACTGACTTTTAGTGGACTGGTCTGAAAAAAATGTGACATCTCAAGAGCAAATTACAATCATCTAGCACTAACAATGACTATTCCTTTGTTAGATTTGCTGTACATACTGTCCCTTGATACACAATATACAATTTTGTCCTACCAGTAATGTAGTCTTCAAATCTTCGCTTCTTTCTTGAGCGTTTTCCTTCCACCAGTTCATCATCATCAGATGTTTCCATGGTTGAGGTGAAATCGTGCATTTCACACTCGCTTCTCTTGTCTGGAAGATAAAGTGTTTAAGCCTGCAAATTTTCATGAATGGCATTACATTTATACAGAATGAAATCACTACAGTAGGGCCATTTTCCCCTGACCAAAATTCAGAGGAGAACATAAACTGTAAGAAAGGCAATGGCATCTGAACTGTCCTGTAAATTTTAAATACTGGTTTGCCCATCTGTTAAGTCTAAACACTTAATTTCATCTTGATTCTCTTAAATTTTTATGGCATGCTTTTAGATAAATTTTGCTGTTGGTAATAATATACTAAAGCATCAGGCTTTAAATAATGTTGGAATATCTTTTACAAAATCCATTTGCTACTACTGAAATATTCAGATGAAAAAATTATCAAATGAAAAGAAAAACTATGTGGTTTCTCACCAGATTTTATTTTGATTTTGATTAATGGAAACTTCTTCCATGTGCTCTGAGGGTCAGCCTTGTTGTTTAACGACTTCCTGGCATCAGCTACAGGCGGCCAGAGCACACAATTGTCCTGGACCCAGTTATCCGGAATCACACCCTCTTCCTCCTTCTCCCCTTCTTTCCATACTGCTCTGACCCACATCTACTAGACAAAAGCGCATACATGGATCACTAAGTCTATAGTTGCATAAGTTATTAAGTGCAACGTCAATGAATATGATTATAATCTATCAGTAAATATCAACATATTGTCAGTTGTAAATGATTGTGGTTTGGTAACCATATGACCAACAGTAATATAGGTAATATAGTTGTTGGTGTACATAATGACAAACATATAGCAATATGCTTTTACATTTAAAGCATTGTTTTCTTCCCAATCATAATATTCAAATATAAATTTTGTGATCTAAAAATCAACTGTCTACTGACCTAGAATTGTTATAAAACAGAACGCATTTTAATTTTAAGGACCATGCCAAGCAATTTAACATGAAGCAAATAAAAAAAATTTTGTTGATCATCTTATTTTGTAGCGCAATGTTTAGATTTTCTCAGACAAATCATGCAATTAAATTGTTAGATCATAACAGCAATCATGTACACCATACATGCATATATACCTGTATTATTTCTCCAGACTGTGCAACATTGGAATAAGGACATGGCCACGCTCCACTGGCAAGCACACAACCTTTTTGTACAATTCAGTTGGCTCCAGAAGTCTTCTTTTCATGCGTAGACGCCGGTTTGCAAATGAAATGTTGATTAATTTTGAGTCGCAGGGGTTCATAAAATAACTTTCTGCTTGTCTCTGTTTTAAGATGTCACACACTAGTGTACCGTTGGCCCTCTTTTCCCTAACAAATGTATAGGATTCGTTTTGCAACAAAAAACAGCTGTTCCGAAACTTTGTGGAGATCACGCTATATGTTTGTGGTAACTTGGTGTCATTCACTTCAGCTTGTTCTTTCTCCTTGATCTGTTTAGCGACCTGGACGATCGGGTTTCTTGCGCTCTTGACCAACTTTTTTATGTACTGCAGATGGTTTTCAAAGGGAAAGGCAGATATTTCATTCAATGAACATTTGAAGTTTTCACAATCCTCAGTCAGGTGTGTAAGGGAATGGACATTGTATACAATCATTTTTTCTGTATAAAAATCTTTGCTCTTATGGACGAAGTACTTCAGCAAATCATGAGCAAATTTCAAATAAGTTTGTCTTGTTTCAGTGTCAGACTCCAAAAGAATTGATATGCCGACAGTTAATGACAAAAAATGCTCATACATTTCTTTCGAAAGAATTTTTCTCAAAACAACTGGCCCAGTATAAAGAAGAAATTGTCTAAATTCTGTGGCTTTCCAGCGCTCAACGTTCTTGCAACATTTTTTGTTGTTTCAGGACAGTTCTTTGCAAATTTCTGAGCTTGTGCAAGTTTTTGCGTGCTGTTTCATCACGTTTTTTAACATTTTTAATACAATAGTGTCCAGTATGTCTTTGAATCTTCTTCAAATGCACTTTCTTTTCACATACTTGATTTCTGAGTTTTTCTACTGTGCGCATGTAAGTTTTAATCTTGTACTTCAACTCATTTGCATGTTTACTGTCATTTATCTCACAAAACTGACTCTGAACTTCTCTAGTAACAGTTATAGGCAGGTTTGGTATTGAATTCTCATTCACTGGCGACTGCACATTTATCTCTATTACTGATGTACGGTCGGAGCTATCACATAAACCCTTTGATTGATTTACAGGAGCCCTAAAGTTGGTGTCTAATAGTTCTTTCACATTTTTATAACCTTTCACTTTCTTTTTGGAAGTTAGATTTTTCTTTTGGTCTTTGAGACGGTTGATTTTTGACACAATAGATTTTGGGTTTATGTTACGAAATTCTGGACTAAGTTTAGATAGAATGTTGATGTACTGCTGATTTGTCCAGTTCTTACAATCACAGTAAGTTTTGAGTTCTAGAGCAACACCATTTGATATACTATTGATGACAGGTATTATTTCTCCATCTGATATGATCTTCTCTGTCAGCCCTAGAGCCTGACAGTATGCTCCCAGATGAGCCATGTGTTATCTGGAAATACACAAGTAAATGACAGTAAATTATACTGGTACATCTATAAACAAATTAATTTTCACCATGAAATGTTTTTTGCTCCTTCAATTTATATATAACTATATTATAAATAGAACTATTCACAAAAAGTATGAGTATAAAAAAACTAAATATTAGGAAACACCATTAGAAAAAACTCCGTATCTTCCTAATTTAAGTCAAAATGTACCCAATATTTTTAAGTCAAAATGTACCCAATATTCTTAAAGTAATATCTGGCGCATATTACACATAAACGGACACGTAAATACACATTGCAGACTCTTAAAACATCACTTATTATGCAGAATAAAAGAATAAAATCATAAAAAAGTCGTTTGCAAATACCTGAAAATTTATTTTTAATATTCATAATAATTAAAAAAACAGCCAGTTTTTTTAAGTCACGGAAATCACCGAAGTTTTGCGACGAGCTCCGGTCGGTTACGATGTGAGAATCACGTGACATGAATATTAATGAGATTGACGTAAATATGGCGGACTATCCGGTAGCAAAACGCAAACGAAAGTCAGTTGTGACTGAATCGGCTAAAAAAAGACGGAAACAGTATTACAGGTCGACATTTGACAAGACCCGTGTCCACATCGGGAAAGAGTTTGAACGATGGAGGCAACTGAAGGCACGAATGTCCTTTAAATCAGACGCAAAACTCGCCAAAATGCTACTGGACAGGTACGAAATTGTCTTGAATTTGATTAGCATGCTAGTTTAATTATAAGCGTCGTCCATACGTTTTGTTTTGTTTTATTTTACTACATCACATACTGTGCATTTGTTCTACAGAATATTATTTTAGTAGTGAGTCATCTGGTCATGTACACACAAATAAATTGATTCGTCCTCAGTAAGTTCGTACCCTAAGCCTTGTCCAGCTAAATTTTATAGACACTTTTGGATGCGATAACGATTAATATTTCATTGGGACATGTCTAACAGAATACTAAAATTGTAAAAGACCAGATAGGTGGTCCAACTAATATGACCGATATGCATCCATGACCATCTATCTGCTCTTTTACAATTTTAGTATTCTGTTAGACATGTAAGTTCGTACCCTAAGCCTTGTCCAGCTTAATTTTATAGACACTTTTGGATGCGATAACGAGTTATATTTCATTGGGACATGTCTAACAGAATACTAAAATTGTAAAAGAGCAGATAGATGGTCATGGATGCATATCGGTCATATTAGTTGGACCACCTAAGGCTAAGGCATAATGTTTAGATTTTAACTAGGTGGTACACTTTTACAGTACAGTACATGTCACACGTCCAGTTATAGTATTTATTCAATATTCTCATCTGACTTGTACCAGCAAATGTTCATATTTATTTATGCTATAACAAATGCAAATATAGGCAGGGAACATATATATATTTCAGACTTGATGAAGCTAGTATTGTAACATCAACCCCTGGGCCATCTGAACCAACAGACAGAGCCCAATCTACACCTGGTCCGTCCGGCCTGCAAATCCCAACACTGGCAACGCCAGGGCCATCCAAAGCAGTTCCGATGGCTCAAAGACTACAAGCTTTACTAAACCTTCCTGTGTCAGAGATATCCTCTGCGTCAGATATTGGTGGTTCAGAGAGGTAAGTTTAGTAGTATACGTACATATAGGTTAAACTAAAACAAGTTAGCTAGGGTTAGAAGTAAAGCTTTGGGATAAAAATCCAAATGATAAACTGAGGATAGTGGAACCATGACTTAATAGAACTAGTGCATGCATGGATGCAAGGTTTTTCAAAAGCACCAATTGGGCTCTTTTATTTTCTATGTATAAATTGACATTCTCTGCGGGCAGCATTTCCTGTGATGTGATCATTTTAAGCTTGCACCAATTGATGCACCCACAAAGGGTTGAAACTTGAAAATGACCTATAATACTTTCTACATAGTTATCATATGACGGAAGATTGACTAAGAAATAAATTCAACTAAGTAGATAAAAATGACTTTGAACCTAGATTGCAAGGATTTATGTTTGTTTCAGTACTTTAATTAGTTATTGATAAAAGTAACACACAAAAGGAATATTAAATTTTCTGTTTCAGAGACCAGCCAGAAATGTCAGGTTTAGAAACACTTCAATCCGATTCCGGGTAATAACCTACTTTCCATAACACTTCATTTATCCTTTTCAAATGAGTTATATAAATTTAGATTATTAAATGCTGAACTGTTGTTTAAATATTTCTACAGGAAACACAACAGTTATTAAACAGTTATTAAACAGTTATTAAACAGTTATTTAGTATCTACAACTGATGATGCATATACATTTATTCTTATTTGATTTATTTATAGTCATTTAATTGGTTGTATTGATATATCTTTCTTTCTATCTACATATATCTCTTTGTTTTGTTTCAATTAGAAACCAACTATGTAGCTGTTTTCATTACTGTTCTGTTGTATTCGCTGTGCGACCAAGTGGTTTAGGCATCTGATGTTGGAAGCGGAAAGTCAAATGTTTGAATCTCAGTAGAGTCTGTTCTGATATGGCCATATGAACCGCCAGCTAGTAGAGTCATGGCCATTGCTTAGTGGTTAGTGCACTTGCCTTGTAACCCAGTAGTCAAGGTTCACATCTCAGTCACAGGAAAATTTGACAAAAATGTCTAAATGTATCCAAAACATTGTAATTGTTGATGCTTTACTGTGTGATGGTGATATTGTTATTATTTCTTGTATTATTTGTGATTCCTCCTCTAATTCATATTTCTCTTTATATACAGATCGTCCACAAAGACCAAAAAACCAGCTGCAACTACTAAAGTTGGACGGAAAGTTGAAGGGAAAAAAATGTCTTCTTCTTTTGCAGATCCATTTGAGTAAGTGAAATTCTGTTTTAATTCATGAAAAAAATGTTTATAATAATAAGTATTCATTTATTAACCAATAGAAAATAGATGAAAATTGTTTAGATAATTTCAATGTTTGTTTTGTTAACTAGCATATAAAAATGACTATTCAGTTAGACATCATTGTTGGAAAGTATAATGAGTATGTTGGACAGTATAATGAGTATAACTTCATATTGAAGGTTGCTAGGCTTCATCGGCTAAAAGTGTATTGTATTTATTGATATCATATTTTCTGTTGTTTTCAGTGTTTCCATTGATATCACTCTGCATGAATCTAGTTATGAAGAATTTGATGATGACCCTGACTATGAACCTAGTTTTGTATTGTCCACAAATCTGTAAGTTTTATGTGTCTATAATGTTAATGCTTTTTGCAACTTAAATTTAATTAGTGTAACTGTGTTTTGCTTTTTATTGCCGCAATCCACAATAATGTGAAGGATGTTGAAGTTATTGAAGATGAACTACTTTAACAAACATTACTGGCTCATACACATGTCATTGACTATTAAGCATCACCTACATTGCTTAATGTCCCAACATGAAGACTGTCAGTGTTTTAGTTGTTGTGACAATGCATACTATAAAATTTATCATGCTTTGTTTACCAGTTATACATTATTATGGCACTGAAATGGTTAAACAGTAAAATAGCTAGGTATAAAATGAAGTAACTCATTGTGACAAAACATGCACCTTGATATTGACTATAAACAGTTCAACACTATTTTATAGACAGTTTTGACCTTTTTTTCAGGCCTGACATTGATAGTGATACCGACTATGCTTATGAAGAAATTGAGTTTGGGTTGGAGTTAGACACTAATACAGTTGATGAGGAAAACTCTGAGGAGACAAGTGAAATACCTGGTGTGATGAAAGTAACAACTGAAAGCCAGTGTGATGATCTGTCATCTTATACATTATGTTTAACATTCCTGCCACAACTGAAGTTGTTGGCCAATATATCGGTGTCGATGTGTGAAACAAGCGGCTGTAAAGAGGAGGTTACATTGAAGGAAGACTTTGTAGGGTCTGCTCTTTATCTAAGATGGGTATGTACTGCTCTTAATGAGCATATTTTGAATAAGCACACAAAACTGGCTAATTTTGATTGAATTTTTTTGGTTGTTTCCTGTGTTATGCCTACATCCGCCACCCCATCAAAAATGTGGAAGTGTTTTGCTTTGCATGTGTCCTTCTGTCCGGCTGATGATAAACCAAATGGTTTCTGTTTTATCATATAAATATTCACCAGACTGACCTGTAAAATGTGAAAACAATTTTAAAAACTAAAAAACATTATTACGCCCCTAGGGGGTACCACAGTTGCACCTTATATCCTCTAACTCAACATTGAGTTTGGTCATCATGATATGATGACCCTATCAATTTTGAGGTAAAGTCACTGACCTTAGGCTGCAAAACAGTTTCCCATCAATAACTGAGAAGGGTTTGACCAATGAAAAACTTACGTAGAGGTTGTTGATTACCAGTCGATGACCCCTATTTATTTTGAGGTCACTAGGTAAATGTGACCCTTGACTGTAAAAAAGTTTCTGATCAATAATGCATCAACCGTTGGTCATAGGATCTTGATACTTAACTGGGATGTGGGTCACCATGAGTTGAAACCGCTATAGTTTATACTTCCAATAGGTCGAAGGCTGCCAAAGAGGCATTTTACAAACATCTCTTGTAACTCTTAAATAATTATTTTGAGGTGTGTATTAAAGGTCATACAAGCAGAGTGTGGTGCTCACAGCCAGTCTTGAATAAACGGCTTCACAGTGGGGATTTTTTGGTATGTGGAGCAATCCTGACGTCAGGAAATAACTTCGGGAAAATGTGTCTTTGGGCGAATATGTTAAACCTGAAGTTTCCTTCGTCGGACCAATTCCATCGAATTCAGTCAACCTATTTGATACCAACAATTGACATGTACTGGCAGGAACACCAGCAAGAGATCATTAATTCCTTCCAGGGTCAAGAAATTGTTGTTCTAGGTAAGCTCAATTAATATTAAGGCTCTTTCTTGATGATGCTTTGAATATGCAGTGTACATTACAAGTATATTTTTACCTTTCTTTATATTTTCATACCTTTGTGGAATTATATTATCTGTTGTGCACATGGAATATACACAATTAAAAAAATCTATTTTCATGATTGTTCTAAATGTTTGAGCGTTTATAATTATATATACTCTTTTATATCACAGGGGATGGTAGAAACGATTCTCCAGGCCATTGTTCCCAGTTCTGTTCCTATACGTTGATGGAAAATGAAAGTAAAAAAATAGTAACATTACAGACAATTGATAAACGTGTGACCGACAGGAAGTCAGTAAATATGGAAAAGGTTGGCTTCCAAAGAGGTATGGCAGATCTAGCAAACAAAGGAGTAGAAGTTAAAGAAGTTGTAACAGATGCTCACCTGGGTATTGGAGCACTTATGAGTAAGTTTTACTTTATTATTTGATTATAAAATTAAAAAGTTAGACATTTTCTTCATTATAAACCTAACAGAAATTATATATTTGCGTTAATTAATTGAGATGAGGGAGTTCCAGGAATACTGCTTTGTACATATTAATAGGTTGGTCAATCGACCATGTCTCGAGGTAGTTTCTTATCAACTTATTAAAAGTTGAACCTAGAATCCTCAAAGAGGAGGTTAGTTATTATCAGTAGATGATCCCTATTGATTTTGTAATCAGAACGTCAAAGGTCAAGGACAATGTGATATTTGACTGCAAACAGTTTCAGAACTTAACTTCAGAATCCTTGTATGGAGATTGGTTATCATGAGTAGATGCACCTTCTAGGTCACTAGATTGACCTTTAACATAAATGACAGTTTGGCTGCCATTGGGGCATACATGTTTTATAAACATTTCTAGTTTATCTTTTATTAGTGTTGGGTCAGAATGTTTAAACATAGTAAGTCATGTGATTGAAAGCAGTGGGTATAATTGATACAGTGTTTTTCTAATTACTGGTATAGCTATTTATATAGTTTGATGATATTTTTCAGAATCAGACTATCGAGGAATGAAACATTCACATGATATATGGCATGTAGCCAAGAATTTAGGGAAAAAGATAGTGAAGGTAACTATGGCTGAGTTTATTTCAAGGCTATATTTTTTTAATAAAGTTAAATCACGTACAACTGTGTGATGTATATGTTTATTCAAACTGGTTGTTGGCATTTCAAGTGCATTGTAAATTAAAAGGTAGTTTCCTTTATTCTTTTAATGAAATATTGCCATAAACAGCAGTCATTTTCTTGAATTGATTATCAACAAGTACTAACTTGCTTTTCTACAAGTAAATGACAACTTCTCCTCATGTGGAGCATAAGATCCACAGATTTTGTAATGGTAAAACACAATCTGACTGACCCAGTCTTCAAAGCCATATTGCTAAGATGGCAAGCAAATACTCTTCAAATCTGCTTATCATGAAGGCTACATACCAAGTTTCTACATGTATACTGTTAAACATCATAATTTGTTTGTGTGGGTGAATTTTCATTGATTTTGTGGTTGAACTATTAATGAATTATATCAACCTCCCCAACATTGATCAAGGATCTTCCCTTCTGTGTTTGTAATCCACAAATTTTATAAACTCAGAAAATAAATTTCACCAAAGTCCATGAAATTCAGGGCCAACGAAAATAACTTATTTTACAGTATGGTTGCATTTTTTTAGGTTGCCCAAAAAAAGCAGAATTCGGTTCTGTTGAAGTGGTCAAAAGATATAGTCAATCATTTCTGGTTTTCAAGCAAAGAAGCTAGCAGCTGCAAGGAATTTGTGGTAAGGATTTTCCTGACTTAGTGTGATACAAATTGTACTTTTAACTCCTAAAACAGTCTTTATATAACATTGAATGTATTTTGTACATTGAACACTCATTAGTCACACAAACATATAGAATAATGTAGTTTTTGTGATAAAAGTTCTTATTTTAATATCTGCATTTGTTTATACTGGTAGTCAGTCCAGTTTATTGTTTTTAGTCTCCAACGGTTTTTGCCGGAGGGGTTAGCTCTCTGTCCGTCAAAAAGCTGGTTCCTAACATAACTTGAGCAGTTTTTAAGCTAGGTTTATGAAACTTGGTATGTGCATAAAACATTTAAAACCGGTAGGGGACTTTTGTATTGCTTGCAATTCTTCAGTGACTTGTTTAACCAGGATTTCCAAAACAGAAAAAACTAAGATTGGCAATTGCGTGTGGTGTTTAAGTCGATTTTGTGAAGACACTTGAGATTGAAAGTGGGTCTGGTGTGATCAAGGTCACCATTACTATAAATACGATTTCAGTTCAATAAGATAAAATAATGAAACTTGCCGTGTAGGTAGCTATGTAAAGATTCAGCTTGGGATTGTAAGTTGGGTCGGTGCGTTTTTAACTTTAAGGTCACGGTCACCGTTGCTAAAAAATAAATATGACATAAATGCACTTTTGATTAATAAATCAACTATAGTGATAAGGAAATAGTCCTTATTTTCTTTATTTCTAACACCTATTTTGTTGCAATTACAGAGTATCTGGAGTAGTGTTCTGCATCATATTACAAACCATCATGAATGGATGATCCCAGGTGAAGAAGAACTGGCAGGGTGTCTGCATGCACCTTTGAATGAAGATGAGGTACGGGACAAGCCATGGCTCAGTTATACAAGAGATGCTGCTGTACTCAAAGATTTATCAAGTATAGTGATGGACCAAAGACTTATGAACAAAGTTGGCTATTATTTAAACTTCAGGTTTGTTTATTTTTCTAAATAGCAAAATGTTTTCGAATTAATATAATAACTTCATATAAGAGGACTGCTGGTTTTATTAGTTCAAACACATAAAATGTACTTGGCATTGTCTTTGCATTTTAGATGTAGTTGGTGTTTTGTCGTTGTGTTCTTTATTTTTGTCAAGAACACATATTAAACAAAGCCACCTTAGGCAAAAAACTAAGTCCCAGTAAAAAGTTATATTTTTCAAACAATCTTAGACTAAAATGTTGGTGACTGTTATTTTAGAGACCTTTCGATGAGGTTTTAAATTCACACAATTTATATTTTGTATACAAATATTCCTGCTAAATAAAATTTTGCAGTGTCTTCCACAGTATGTAGTTTATTTATTTCAGGGTCACATGGTATGTTTGTCAGAAACACAAATTCTTATGTAAAATACTTGTTTGTATTGCAGGAGTACAGCTGATTTAGAAGGTTTCCATCAGCATATCCTGATGTATTGTGCTAAGAGGTTTTCGTACTCCCCACCTGTATACAGATGTAGAAACCTTCTAGCTGCCATCGACCATAACATGAACCTAGATAGAGACATTATTCACAACAAAGACGGAACTCAAAGGTAAGATTGAAGTGTATCTCTTTATAATCATCAAGTATCTGACTACTGCCTACATAGGCATCATGACTCCTGCAGTCTTATCCATAACTGCTTTTGAATTATTGTTGCCAGAATAATGGAGTGAAAGTCTTGTTTTACTATATCAGTCTAAGTAAAAACTATTAAGGTTTCTGAAATAAGGAAGCTAAGTGTTTAAGGGGTTTTTTACCATCTCTTACTCAACAATTGTGAGTTTGAGCCGAGCAATCGTGCCTAAATCTAAGAGTGTTGTTTCTCATGTGATTATATTTGGTTGCTAGATAAGCAGTTGCCCAAAAAGAAATAACTTGCTCACTCTGCTTCTTTTTTCTCACAATTGTCCCAAAAGAAGGCCAGTTGGAGTACTTATTTTTCAAGCAAAACCATGGAAATGGTTCCAATATGGTCACATTTTAGCAAATTTCAAACAACGACTGTTTATAATATGTTATAAAATAAATTCATTGTACCCTTTCATATTATAACATTTTAGATTGCAAAGATTATGGAACAAGAAAAGTGGAAGGTGGACTGCGCATGCCAAGAAAGTTCCCAAGAAGTATTGCTATGTAACTGGCATTTTGAATAGAGCCTTAAAAATGCGCATCAACGACAAGGCTGGCATGAGGAAGAAGAAGGTATTGGAAGCGGACGATCCTAGGAGAATTTCAGCACACCTCGCTCCAGAAGCTC
Source organism: Mactromeris polynyma (assembly GCA_032209605.1). Lineage (NCBI taxonomy): Eukaryota > Metazoa > Mollusca > Bivalvia > Venerida > Mactridae > Mactromeris > Mactromeris polynyma. The sequence goes on along the minus strand of JASFXZ010000014.1, from coordinate 11,503,159 downwards.
CAAAATCCACGCAAGAAATTATGCAGGAAAAGGTTTCCAGATTCACGTGAAGTTTAGGACTGTTTCTGCAAAAACTATGGTTTTTCACATTGTTATTATATAGACGTTCTTTCAATAGTCTCATCAATGGTGAAACTAGGGCAATAATAAGTTGAAACATGTACTACCTAATTTTCATGGACCACTTTTTGCACCAGACAGATTTATAATGAGTTCACCAGGTATCAATGTGAAAATTTGCATATTTTGGGTTTCTGATGTTAGAATCTGGATTTTTATAAGCAGTTGAATAATATTTGAATGTGGCTGTTGTCAGCAGGTGACTGATTTGGGGTGACTATTTTTTGAATGTGGCTGTTGTCAGCAGGTGACTGTATTGTTGGGTGACTTATGTTTGAATGTAACTATTGTTGGATGGTTACTGTATCGTGGGGAAACTTATGTTTAAATGTGGCTGTGGTTAGCAGGTGACTGTATTGTCAAGTGATTTATGTTTGAATGTGGCTGTTGTTAGCAGTTGACTGTATTGCAGGGTCACTAATGTTTGAATGTGGCTGTTGTTAGCCGGTGTCTGTATTGTCAGGTGACTAACATTTGAATGTGGCTGTTGTCAGCAGGTGACTGTATTGTTGGGTAACTTATGTTTTAGTTTGGCTGTTGAAAGCAGGTGACTGTTTTGTTGGGTGTTTAATGTTTGAATGTAACTATTGTTGGATGGTAATTGTATTGTCGGGAAACTTATGTTTAAATGTGGCTGTTGTGAGCAGGTGACTGTATTGCAGGGTCACTAATGTTTGAATGTGGCTGTTGTTAGCAGGTGACTGTATTGTCAGGTGACTTAACATTTGAATGTGGCTGTTGTCAGCAGGTGACTGTATTGTTGGGTAACTTATGTTTGAATGTGGCTGTTGTTAGACTGTATTGTCAGGTGACTATTGTTTGAATGTGGCTATTGTAAGCAGGTGTCTGTATTGCGGGTATACTAATATTTGAATATGGCTGTTGACAGTAGGTGACTGTATTGAAGGGTGATTATATTTGAACGTTGCTGTTGTAAGCAGGTGACTGTATTGAAGGGTGATTATATTTGAACGTTGCTGTTGTAAGCAGGTGACTGTATTGTTGGGAAACTTGAGTATAAATTGAACTTTGACAGCAAGTGTCAGTATTGCGGGTTGATTAATGTTGAATGTGGCTGTTGTAGGCAGGTTACTGTATTGAGGGGTGACTTATGATTGAATCATGACTGTTGTTAGCAGGTGACTGTATTGTTGGAAGACTCATGTTTGAATATGGCTGTTGTAAGCAGGTGACTGTATTTTGGGGTGACTTATGTTTGAATATGGCTGTTGTTAGCAGGTGTCTATATTGCAGGGGAACTAAAGTTGGAATGGAATTTTGTCAGCAGGTGACTGCTTTGCGGATTGACTTATGTTGCATGTGGCTGTTGTAAGCATGTGACTGTATTGTGGGGTGACAAATGATTGAATTTGGCTGTTGTTACCAGGTGACTGTATTGCGAGATGACTTAAGGTTGATTGTGACTGTTTTAGCAGGTGACTCTATTGTAAGGTGACTAATGTTTGAATGTGGCTGTTGTTAGCAGGTGACTATATTGTGGGAGACTAATGATTGAATGAGGCTGTTGTCAGGAAGTGACTGTATTTCGGGGTTACTGATGTTGCTGTTTTAAACAGTTGAAGTCACATTAATCTAGAAATGTATTAAACTACAATCTCAACAACATTATAGGTCAGCACAGCAGGCTAATGGGAATTTTATTGCTTGCGGTCATTTAACTGATTTACATTGCTGATAAGCTTCAGCATCATCCTGATGCTTGTTTCTGGCGATAGATGTAGGACTGAGTTGATGAATATGATGTGTAGAAATGAGTGACATCATTTTTAATTCATAATGGCTGGCTGACTGGTGGCCATCTTGGATTTTATTTGTAGAGCAACTTACTTCTACAGTTAACATCTCATTTTCTAGAAATTATGTGCCGTTGATCAACATGTTTACATCATTTTCACATTTATCATTCAAGATGGCTTGATTGTAGCCATCTTTGATTTATTATTTTTATGGTTGTTGCTTACCATACTTCTGTGACAAGGCGGTATGGTGGAGGTATTATTTGTCACTCTATGACAGTTCCAGTGTTCATTTCCTTCATGTTATAAAATGCTCATTGTTTTTGTACAAAGAAAGTCATATGAATTGGATCATTGTAAAAAGTGTCAGTGTAATTGTATCTCCAATTGGGATGTTGTCATGTTTAGATTTTCTGAGAACAACAGAGCAAGGAAAGTGTTCTAAATGATATTGCTTAAAAGAAGTAAGATGTTTTTGAAAAATATATGTCAAAAGGTCATGGTGAAAACCTTCAGTCAGGTCAGGAATAATATCAGTATAAAACAGTTATTATTGCATATTGTATATTTTAGAACAAACATTTTTATAGTACATAAATCACATGTTGTACAAGTTTCGTTTTTCTTCTTTTTTCATCCAAGTCTAGCTGGTTTGTAGCCGGTGTACTGTCCAAATGCATCTGGGAATTTATCCCTAATTTTCCAAACACAACAAGAAGGGATGACCCGTCTATCACCAGCTGTGAGACGCCCATAAGTCCACAGAATATATTGCCTATAGGCTGTGTGTCTAAATGCCGACATCTGATTCGGCTCGTCATCATACACCAAAATATCCCTACGCAACAGCCTTGCTAAACTTAACACGCCTTCGTCCAAAATAAGCACTTGAAAATCCTGAAAAGGACACAATACTATTATGAATATTAATTAGAAAAATATGCATACAAAGTCTATATGTCATTTTCATGAAAATTGGGAATTCCTGATTTCGAATCAAGAAATTAGAGCAAGGAAAAAATAGTGTCACTCTGAACACATGCTACAAATGTATTATTACTTTAGTTCAAAGACCCCTTAGCCATGTTGTTGTTTTTTAACATTATTTCAGTTATCTGTCACTACAGTGGCTGGTTTTCCTGGACCGTAGCATCATCAGTACTAACTATCCTCCCACAAGCTGGCAACTTCCTTACATTCAATCAACATTTTTGTTAAATTTTCAAGGAATGGTATGACTTGCTGCAACATAGATAAAACACCAGACTGCTGGGTTACAAGGCAAATGAACTAACCACTCGGCCATAGCCTTGCATTGTGGTTAGGTGTAGAAGATCTTAATTTTTACTCTAAATGTGTCATTACAACAGACAAATACTGTAAAATCATTAATTTTCGTTGGGGATTTAATTTCGTGGATAAGCTTAACCACGAAATTAAATCCCAGACGAAATATTGAACCATGATACATGTAAAAAAGAAAATGCAAAATCCACGAATTTACGTCCCCACGCATTAACATTTTTCATCGAAACCACGAAATTTCGTCCCAACGAAATTAAATGACTTTACAGTAGTACAAATTTTAACAGCAATTTACCGATTTTAAAGTATGAATTGTAGAACAAATATACAAATGGCTAGTATAAGTTTATCCACATGCAGCACAAAGCACTGTCATCTTCAAATAGTTCATATACTATACAGATGTATACACATGTACATGTATCAGTGATCAATGAAACATGTTAATAAATAGTTCTTTTGATAGATGTGTTATTAAGAGTCATACTTTAGGGGGCATGTGGGGTTATAAGGTCAAATAATGTTTTGTTCAATCTTGGACATTGTCACCTGAGTGATTAGTACATTCACTAAGGGTCTCGGGCTGTGTTAGAAATTGTACTTGTATAGCTTCTTTGTTAGATGCTGAGCATATAAGGGTAGATCAAGGACACTGCTAGTTGGCACAGTCAGTGTCAGAATAATGTGACTAGGTAATCATATTACAAATGAAATATATTTATGAAATACAGTTATATACTGAACTAACCGGAACAAGTGACAAACAATTTTCTTTTCCACAGCAAACATTTTCTCTCTCTGACGGCATCTCACGACACTTGGTACACACACACCAATCCGGCACTACGGCATCTGTCCCTGGATGGTAGCCCCCTGGTTGTCGCACAGCTGGCCTCAAAATGTCAACCATGACAGTTGGGTTCTTCTCTAGGACATGGAGAAGAACTTTCCTGCATTCTTCCAACTCCATCTGGCTGATTTCATCCTGAATGAAAATATAATCAGAAATCATGAATAAATAGTTTGACCACTGTTTTTGACAATTATAACTTTATAAACCTATGTAGCAAACTTAACCTTGAAAACGCAATTAATGCATAAAAAACTAGAAAGCACAAACTTAAAAGTAAATACAAAGCATTGCAATGTTTGTTCCACTTACTTCATGAAACAGTCTCACATAACATGAGAAAATACAATCAATAAAGCTTGATTAAGTTTACATCCTATAACAAATTGCTAAAATGCTAGTGAGCTACCTAAGAAGTTAATTTTAGTCTTATGATTATCGATAATTGATGGCATTATCATAATTGTAAGCCTAAAGATTGCTTAGTACATATTTTCAGCAATTTTTCTGAGGTAGTCGGACCAGCAATCGTTCTATGATGTGTGTTCTTACCAAACATGTTTTGCCAAAATTCCAGGGATTCAGTCACCGGACACCCTCAAGCTTTATGCAACAATTCGGTCATATATTAGCTATATTTTATACCCTAGGATGTTCTCAAAAAGACAAATTAATAACAATGAATTGTGATGTTCAGTATGAAGGTCTCCATCATCATAATATATTGTTATTATTATAACTATATAAATAACAAATGCTTTTTGGATACATTTCATACTGACAGCCAAAGGAATTAATGTCAACTAAGACCCTTTTACTAAAATAAGTTATAGTTAAGTAAGTTTAGTAGAGGGTTGCAAATATGAAATTTATTACCAAAGAAGATGTGACATTGCTGTGTCGCCCTGTTAGTTATGTACACATAATTTTTAATATTTGAGTATGAGAGTTTAACATGAGGTGTTTACATTGAGGTATAAGAAATTGAATAGTACCTTCATACTGTCCTGCCTCTGTTGTATAAGTCTAAGAGCTTCATCGGCGTCATCACCTCTTCCTGGCCCAGACCTACTACGGGATCTACCTCTTCCCCTACTACTGCTGCCACGTGATCGGTCATCACTTCTCCTCGAGCCACTACGTCCCCTTGCACCTCTTGAACCACGAGGTCTACCACGTCCTCGCCCCCTGACAGGCCTCTCTGGGCTGGTTGACGATTTGGAGCTTGAAGCTTCCTCTTCCTGTAAAATATAAATAGAAAAGTACAATTAAACAATCAATTTATTCTAAGAAACTTGTAAGTCATATTTAGCCATTACTTGAAGGATTTATGAATAATGAATTAATGACAATAAACGACTTATAAATTATGGCATACGTTGGGTTACGATAATTTCGTTATTAAAGAACTTAGTGCTAGATGTCTAACACTACCCCACACTCCACAGGCCTGGTCAGGGTCGAACATTAATAGAGCGAATCTTCGTACTCGGCATGAATGTGTCGTTTTAATTGAATCATTATAACGCTCTGACCATAAGTTCGATTACACATGTTAATCGTATTATAAGATTACTAGGCAAGTCCCCTTCTAAAGCCGTTATTTCTTTAGGATACAGAAAGGACGCGACGTCACGCTGTGAAATAACTTTGTTGTCAGAAAACTCCGTTGTTGAAGCGCTCCTTATGCCGAAGTAGCACTGTACATATAGTAACTCTACGAGAAAATAATCACTTCAATGCATAAAAGGTGAAGATGAATAAAAAAAGGTACGAGTTCTTACCAAATCCATGTCAGATTCGACATCCGAGTTTTCTGTAGAACGTTCAGCCATTTTGTTATGGTTTATTGTTGACCTTCCGTGAACTTCCGGTATGCATAAATTACGGATCGGTAAATGTCGGGCGGTTGCTGAATGAGTTAGTAAACAACATTTTGTCGGCCCGTTATTATACGAACGCCAGCGTATTTATCAATGAAATTTTGTCAGTTGTTAAATTAATTAGTGTTTAATATATTGTCGCAATATCATGATATAAAGATTTTTTTCTCAGATGCGCCAGGTATATCTTTAAAAAATGTGACCTCTAGAGTGTAAACAAGGTTTTTCTCTGATAAAGTCTGGTGACCTAGTTTTTAACCCCAGATGACCCAGTTGCAAACTTGACCTAGATATTGCCGCAACACACATTGTGACCTGGTTTTAATAAAATTAGCTCAAAAATGTGACATCTAGAGGGTTAACAAAGATTATCTTAGATTTGACCTAGTGACCTAGTTTTTGACCCAAGATGACCCGGTTGCGAACTTGGCCTAGATTTCACAGAGACACACATTGTGACAAGGTTTCAGGAAGATCAGGCCAAAATTGCAACCTCTAGAGTGTTAACAAGTTTTTTCTTCTATTTGACCTAGTGACCTAGTTTTTGACCCCATATGACCCAGTAACGAACTTGGCCTAGATTTTATAGAGACAAACATTGTGACAAAGTTTCAAAAAGATTAAGTGAAAATTGCAACCTCTAGAGTGTTAACAAGTTTTTTCTTCTATTTGACCTAGTGACCTAGTTTTTGACCCCATATGACCAAGTTACGAACTTGGCCTAGATTTTATAGAGACAAACATTGTGACAAAGTTTCAAAAAGATTAAGTGAAAATTGCAACCTCTAGAGTGTTAACAAGTTTTTTCTTCTATTTGACCTAGTGACCTAGTTTTTGACCCCATATGACCCATTAACGAACTTGGCCTAGATTTTATAGAGACAAACATTGTGACAAAGTTTCAAAAAGATTAAGTGAAAATTGTGACTTCTAGAGTGTTAACAGTCCAATTGTTGACGACGGATGACGGACGACGACGGACGACGACGGACAACAGGGTGATCACAATAGCTCACCTTGAGCACTTCGTGCTCAGGTGAGCTAAAAAAACCTGGTTAAAAATGTTTGGTATATTAAGTTTGTTTGTTTTGTTGGGTTTTCTATGCCTATTTTCAACAATTTTTCGGTCATATACAGGTGGGTAGTTTCCTTACCATCGTTTGGGGAAGTAACCAGTAGTAAACTCCTATTCACCTACACAAACTATCAAGTGTTCCAACAGGGGTTCGAACCCACGGACCTCAAAGGTGCCAGGTGTTAGCACTTTATGAGTCATAGACTCTAACCACTGCACCACGAAGGCGGTTTTGGTACATTAAGAGCAGACAGTAATGTATGTGATGAAGTTCTTTAAATGAGTTTTGTTAAAAGCATGTACATGTAGATGATATAAAGAAGAAACAGACGAAGGCAAAATGCTTCAACATAACAGGGACATTCTATAATTATGTGACCAAAAAGCCAGATATGCTCATGTCGTGCATGCAAAGTTTCTTGTAAAAACTATAGGTGAAGAATAAGACTTACTTGATGAGGTAGTGATATGTACTCTGTAGACTGTATGTACTCAAGCTATCAAAAATCCAGTATCTTCCCAATGAGTTATGTCTGCCACCTAAAACCAAATATGAGCAACTGTTAAAATAAAAAAATCTAGTTATGTGACAAATTTCCAAGTGCATGTTGCCCGTAATATCAGCTGTATGGAACAGATTTTATACAGAGAAACACTCTCAAACTCCTGGTTAGTATGGACATACAGACAACAGAAGTTGGTTTTCAAGCAATAATAAATTTGGATATTTGTTGGTTTCAGTGAAATATCATTCATATTTCACCAAGTGTGCACCAAAAGTGAAAATAACTACTTTGTGTTCACAGGTGAAATATAATTATGATATTACACAAAAACAATTTTTATTTTTTATTTTATGTTTAAAACTCTACTTTGTTGCATTTGTTTCGATAAACTGTTGAAAGTTGCGGGAAACGTCATCAGAAAGCATAGTCCAAATGACGTCATTTAACAACGTCATCGCCTTATTGCGTCTGGCATTCATCACCCTCTGTATACATCTTGACAGAAACGACGGGAAGAAGTTCTATCAAAACCGTGAAAATAACATTGATAATCCACAGTTTCGAAGAACTTCTTCCAGTCATTTCTGTTACATTATCACATTTATTTCACTGAGAAAACTATCATTCACTGGAAATCATAAAATAAAATAACTCTACTTGAGCCTTTGGCTCAGGTCAGGTAATTGTTCAGACATGTATCAATGTCAAATAAGAGCAACACTAGTAATACAAAATTCAGTTAAAGGTTGACTACTTCCTCATCCTACTAAGGATAAGACGGTAAGCAAGTATTTATTCTATTTCAGTATTAAGAGTTGAAACAGAGCGGCAAAATTGTAAGGTTGTACACTGATGCAAAGAAAATGAGGTCTAGGACTTTCACTCATGGCAGCAATGTTATCCATATAAAACATCCGAAATAGGTCTTCTCTCATTAGATAAAAGTGTCATATACATATAAATCTACAATGTTTAGAGAAGTTTGTTTGGTTCCAATTAAGTCTTCTTGTGCTTTTATCTTCTGTCAGGCAAACAAACAACAAGTTGAGAAACTATGTAACCTTGTAAAGACTGGAACATACTGATAATTTATTAGTTTATGTACTTTTCTCATTACGAGGACCTGAAAGATGATGACAACCAACACATATATGTTGAAAAGCCTGCAATTTTGACCTGTTGCCAGCAAAGAGTACATGTTAGCACTTACACTAAAGTATTCTCTTATATAAAAGTGCTTCATAATATAAAAACTATTCCACGGTCTAAAAGAACTATGACACAAGTTTTAAAGTAATTTGAGACAGGCTAACACACTACCACATAATGAGGACTTATCATGTGTCTGTGTTTTTTGTATTGCCAAAGTCTAAATGTTCTTATTAGCTGTAAACAATTTATAGCCCTTTTCATAATGTAAGTGTTAGTAAAATAGTGTGAAGCTTTTCTTCAGAACCAGTTACATAGTAAGGACCTTTGCAATTCTCCCATCACAAGGACTAACACATCAACTCGAGGACTAACACATCAACTCGAGGACTAACACATCAACTCGAGGACTAACACATCAACTCGAGGACTAACACATCAACTCGAGGACTAACACATCAACTTGTATACCAATCCGTATCAGTACTTTGTCTTTGAGTTTGTTAAAATGTTGTTTTACCGGTAAACCTATAACAATTGGGTATGCAATGAATCACCTTTGCACATCGATTACAGTTTCACTTAGTAAAGATTGAATTCCGCTTAAGTAAATGCTAGGGGCGTCGAGATTAGAAATAGGTCTCTGATGAAAAGACTGAATAAAACCCAGTCTGCAATCTTTTGCTGTGTTTGTGCTCCTGGGTTTCGGAGGATGATATTCGAACTTGACCTAGGTCTCATGCAGTTACAAGTTCTGACCAAGTTTGGTAAAGATCCAATGTAAACTGTTTGAATTAGAGTGCAGACACAGGTGAAATTCATTGAATGCACTAAGTGACCCTGTGATCTAGTTTTTGACACGGCATGGCTGATATTCGAACTTGACCTAGGTCTCATGCAGTTACAAGTTTTGGCCAAGTTTGGTGAAGATCCGATGAAAATTATTTGAATTAGAGTGCAGACACTGGTTTGAATGCCTCCGCCATGGAGTTTCACATAATACATCGTTGAGAGGCGTATAAAAATTGGAAGTATCATCCTTGTTGTACCACAGAAAAGTGGCCTCGCACATGAAGAAATTATAGCATATGGATATACTAAAATGCATCAACATAAGTATTATAATAAAAATTTCTGGAAAAAAAACACCCAACAACAAAAAGCTTGTCAACAAACCTTCTTCATCTAGATGAACAGCGAGTGTTTCCCTGTTCCCGTCTTCTCTCATCTGTCCTCCTAATGAACACACAATATCTTCTGCAGTTTCTGAAAATGAACCACCATTCTCTTCAATTCCATATTTTACCCTCTTAAGACATATATTGCTAAGTGCTAACCAAAACGATTTTCTAAGTCTGTACATGTTGCTCACTTCAGTACAACTATTCCTAGAGTGAAGCCAATACTTGTACTTGAAACAAGAGCTGTCACGCTCAACTATTATCAGTACTTGATAGTATAACATAAGCCATGAGTAGAATGAAAGGTGAAACTTCGATAGTATTTAAGATATTCCAATTTATTATAAGTTGAACAAATAAACAAGTTAAAAAGGGGGTAATTCTGTGATTAATAAAAACATAGTTATGTACGTAACTTGTTTTCATTGGTGCAGATTTTGATAGTGAACAAGTATTTCAAGTTTGGAGTCAATATCTTTGATATCCCTAAGCACTACCAACATGCTATGAGGTATATGCATACCAAGTTTGAAGTTGATAGGCCAAGGCATATTGAAGTTATAAGAGTAAATTGAAACTTGACCAACGCCGACGTCACTAGAATAGCCCCCCTATTCGAATAGTCGAGCTAAAAAGGTGATCAACACCAGGGTCTAAGACCACTTCAGACGAATATTCATATTTGCTTCCAAAACTGTTCATGTGGATCAAAATTCAGCATGGTCAAGGACCTGTAAGTCACACATATTTAGAGAAAGGATCAGTTTAATCATTAATGAAATGATGGTAGATTGTAAAATGTTGCAATAATTGTTAGGATCAAAGGCCAAATTGGATCAATCATATTGTCGAACTGGTATTTTGACTACCCAAAATAACTCTGGGGCATTTTATTTCAAAATACCTGATGTGTGTCCTTTATGTACAGTACAAAATATCCAAGCTTATGGTCTTATTATAGCTAACTAGGCTTAAGCTGTTGATGGTCAAAAATGACCCTTGGATACTATTTTCCATTCCCGTAACTACCAAACATATTTGTGCATCTAATTTAATTTTACCTCTTGTAAAATCACCTCCTTTCCCTTCCAGCTGAACATGTAAATTTTTGAAAATTAACTCTCGAGTCATTCTTGACAATGCAGGTCCATTCCCATCTGGGTGAACTTTGTCACCTTTGATCTCGTAGTTGTCCTAAAATATACATTTAACTAAAAATAAAGCTCTTCAGAAGCAAAATACAAAATGTATTTTGATAACTGGTTAGAATTTTTTTGCAGGAATGAATAACTAAGCTGATTGGAAAGATACTTAACTTGATGTTTTTGAAGCAAAATGATACCCACAGACAACAATCACAATGACTGACATCAATCACAAAACAAAAAGAGCTTAAAAAATGCGACAAAACAAGGTTTTCAACCTGTTGAATACCTGGTTAAAAAAGTAGGCCTGAAGGTCAAGGTAAAGGTCAACAAAGTCCATAGTTTTATTTGGTATTTGAAATTGTACATATATGGTCCAAATTTGAAGCCTGTAGCTCAAACAAGCTCACCTGTGTACCACTGCACTTAAGGTCCAGTTAAAAAAAAATCATGGTTCCAGTCGACAAAGGTCAAAGATGAAATCTGCATGCAGAATTATTTGAATATGTCATTTAGTTTCATAGCTGTAGCTTTACTTATATAACATATAATGGTTCTGAAGAAGAAATTCAATGTCTATGTTAAAACAAGTGAGCCCCGGGGCGGGGCTATTTTAGAACCTAGGGGCATGATTTGCATTATTTTGGTAGTGGACCACTAGAGGATGCTACATACAAAATATCAAAGCTCTAGACATTATATTTCTAAAGAAAAAGATTTTCCAACATTTCTCTATATACATGTGACTCAATGTAAAATCAAGTGAACCCCAGGCATGGCTATTTTTTGACTCCAAGGCCATGATTGGAACAATCTTTGTAGAGGACCACTACACAATGCCACACACAAAATATCTAAGCTCTGGTCTAGTGGTTTCTGGAGAAGAAGATTTTTCTAAGTTTTCTTATATACAATTGTAAGCCTATGTGAAAAGTGACCCCCCCCCCCAGCATGGCCATTTTTGACCCCATGATTTGAACAATCTTTGTAGATGACCACTAGACATCCCTGTGAAGTTTCAAGTTAATCTGTCCAGTCAAAGTTCAATTAGACCGACGCACGACAAACATCAAGAGTCACAAAAGCTCACCTGTCACACAGTGAGCTTTTGTGACGATTGATGTTTGTTGTGCGTCGGTCTAATTGAACTTTGACATTTAAGGTCAAAGTTCAATTTGGTATGTGAAACTGCACATGTGGTCAAAATTTGAAGCCTGTAGCTCAAAATAATAAAATGTAAGTCAGAAGGTCAAGGTAAAATCAGTATGCTAAAATGTATATGTAGCCCTAATTAAAAGGCCATAGCTTTTCCATTAAAGATTTATAAAGTTTTCAGTATATAAGTCTATTTTGGGCCCCTGTGACCTTTGATCTAGTGACCCGAAACATGGACCATGCACAACTTATCACTGAATTCAAACCAAAGGTTTTGGAGATTTGACGTCCACAAGACTTCTCTACAGACAGACATACTGATTCCATTATACCCCCCAAACATAAAGTGTAAGGGGGTGGGAGTGGGTATAAAAAGAACTTCTCCAATATCTATTACTAAAATTCTCACCTCCTTTAAGAAGAAACCGGCTACTAATGAGTCATAAACAATACTGCAATCTAAAACCCAGCAGTGTTTGGCAATTCCCAACAGATATTTAGCTGATCTTTCACATATGCGGCTACTTGGTGGTTCTGAAAGAAGGTTCAGAGAAGATATATAATGGTTTTCCTATAATAACTTTTTACATCACAAGGAGTAAATGATGATAAAAAAAACGGCTCAGCAGTGTTCAACTGAAAAACGCTACCTAGTCCTACCAAGTACTAAAGCATTTTGGTTCATAAGATTTTTCTAATCTGCGAGTACTGAATGAAATTGAATTTTTTCAATAGCTTTTGTTTTGCTTCATGCATGCAACAAATGGATTGAATAACCTAAGCTATATTGAGTGTGGATGAGATCAAAGCATTTCATATATTTCAGCTTTATTTCTTAATTAACATTCTGCAAAGAGCATATTAAATACAAAAACAAGAGCTGTCACTGTTGGTGACAAATGCCCCCAAAGCGCTTGGACATCTCCAAGGCAAACATGTCAAATGGTAGAGTTGAACAATTGTGCCTCAAAATGCTCCAATGCATGAGGAAGTTACAGCCTGGACACGACTATCTATACACTATAAGCATACATTCACGAAATTTGACCTCCAAGTGTGACCTTGAACTTTGAGCTATTGACATGGGTCTTGCGCGCAACACATCGTCTTCTGTGGTACACATTCATGCCAAGTTATTTGAAAATCCCTCTATTGATGACAAAGATATGAACTGGACACAAAAATTGCGGAGAGACTGACAGAGAGTTCAAAAACTATATGCCTCCTTTCGGGAGCATAAGAAAAACTTTTATACCTGTCTGCATTATAACGTGTGTCACAGCTGTGTTTCTCTGAAACTTGTCTAAATACAGGTATCCTGCATCACATTTCTTCAAAAGGTGCTTCAACAAGTTCTGAAATATATCATTAAATAAGCTTCTGCATTCTAATCACAACCCTGTAACAAT